>WNGS01158745.1:16368001-16386839 GCA_020271785.1 Procambarus virginalis
ATCCAAATCAGGTTACGAACTTTGCCTCAATACCGTGTATTGGCCAACCATACACGTATTGTGGTACAGTGTACCGCGGCTCCTCATTTTACCAGTGCCTCCCACCTAGTGACAATCGTGCTTGAATTCTTTAAGGATTTTGTTGGTTTGAGATTTTTTACGAAGACATTGGGCACGTAATCTGAAAGTTCACAAGAGGGGCATTCGTAAGCCGAGGTATCACTAAATACATTATTACCGATGCACATTTATGAACATTATAATTTGGTTTATAAAGTAATAGTAAGTCTTCTCAAACATAACGTAGGATAAAATCTACATTTGTGTGAAAGTTATACAAGTAAGTTAGTCTCCAAGTCTAACCCGAGTGCTTTGTCAAAGTCTGGGTGTGTGATTAGGACGAGACTTGCATCTCGTCGTGTAAACTTAAACATCGAGATGCAAGTCTCTTTCCTAAGCACACACCCAGACTTTGACAAGCGCACTGGAGTATGTGAAAGTAAATTCCTTACATAAATTCACAAATACGGGTTTTATCCCATTGGGTTTATTATTAACCAGATTTTTATTTGTACAGGATTTTCCAATCTCAATACAGTACTTCTTACAGCAAACCAAGTTTTCATTCCAATATAAATCTGCCCTATTGGCATTTCCTTGACATGCAAGAGGCAGAGAATAAATGAAAAAATTCACGTTGGCCCATGTGAGGCAGCTCCTACCGGCCCACTGCATCATTCTCCCACACCGGTGCAAAGACCCCCCCCCTTTTTTTTTGTGGTTGGACACCCATCCTCCACGAGTAGCCCCTCTTGTGGGCAATCCCGAATAGATACAATACATTGTTCTCCTTTTACATGGGCGAGGATAGCTAGAGTTTACCTCATCCCTTTGATTGTATTTTACCTCAATAAACTTTTTTCAATTTATGTGGGGATGGGATGTCCCCCTCGAGGCAAATCACCACCCTCCACTGGCCCCAAAAGGTCAAGTCTCAGAAGTTGCTCTCCATTCCTCTTTGGACGAGTCGAGCATGTCACTCCTTCCACCTCAAAGAACTGGACAGGATTGAAGAGGATTTTTGTAAGCCCCCTACCTACAACATTTAAACATTGCTTGATGGGTGAGAATACAAATCTAACTTGCATTTATTATCAAATCACACATTCAAAATACCTCAAGTCAGTGGGAGCTATAACAAAAGACTGCTTCTCTTTTTCAAGACTATGGTGCCTATAATTAAGCAGTTTCCTTTACTTCAAGTAAATAGTTACACTGAGCTTGCATGATCAGACATCCTGTTCTGAAGTATGCGAGCGTTGTTCATTCTGTATTTAGAATAACAGTAGACAACATTGCTTGCAACTGCCCAAATAAAATGGTGCACTTTGATCAGCAAATATAAATGTTGGTTATAAAAGTAATTTAAAGTGTAGAAAATGAAATCCTCAAGAGGTATTCTTGAAACATTTTAATATTGGACAACAGTACAAGAAAATTACAAAAATCTTTCTTTCAATTTGGCAAGTGGCAGATAAGTTAGTACTGTGTAACAATTCCAACTGGAGATGGTCTATTTTAAGTTCAAGAGAAATTGACAACACCTCAAACTAGACAACCAATTTTTATTATTTTGACATGTGGAGCTTCAGACATGTGGCAAGTTAAATTTATCTACCTTATATTTTCAGGTCAGCAGTAATGTATATTATACCAGCTTGGCCAAATAGCACTGTAACTTGTGTTTTGCCAAGTTTCACATGAGTAAGCTAGCAATAACACTTTAAAGTTCTCAAGTTGGCTTTTTATTCAAATATTCTTGTACATTAACATTACTACATTTGCCCACGAGTGCATTGACACTCTTAGCTTTTACTATTTAGGCAAAATACCTTTGTTATTTGGACTAAGAAAACTTTAAATTGACCGAGGTGGTCATATTTCAAGAACTCAAAAGAAACCTGGAAACAAACAAGTTTGAAGCCAACTAAAATCTTAAAATTATTTCACAATTCTCTACAAATAAATCCGAGGAACAGCAACCATTACTGTTTTGCAAGTAACGACTACAGAGCAGGAGGGTATTGGTGGTCCAGTGAGCCACGTCAAGAACACTGGTGGTGCTTGTACTGTACAGTGATTGGGTGAGGGACACCTAGCTGGTGCCTGCTGTTCATAACTTTGTTGTCCACCCACATGCCCAAATAACTTAGTTGCCTTTAAAGATATTTACATTTTGGAGAGGAATAATTTTTTTAAAGTAAAACAAGAATTGTTACAATAATACTGATTGAAGCTCTATACTGCATATTCAACTACAGCATCTTTTGTTCAGACTAATGCTTAATTTAAATAAATAAAACTAGTGATTAAATATAAAAATGACTACCATTTGTAATAATCTTCAGCCTACTAAGGGCAAACATGATATGGAATCTCAATACAGAAAAAATTCCCCACATCAAATACTGAAACAAGACAATATGAAAAACCCAGTTTGTTATTAGTCATGAAAATTAAGTAATTTTTTTCCCTTTATCTCCCATTTGCTATATTAATTCATGCATGTCTACAAGTGATTTGCTTTAGAAAAACAAGCCTAAAATAATTCTTCAGAACAAGAAATTAATTCCTTAACAAGCAGTCATACATTTTAAAGACTTTGTACCCCCCACATTTCAGTGTGATGGGGGTGCATAACTTTCACAGGCACCAAGATACTTTAGTAATAAACATCTACATGACATTATCAAACTTCCAATATCACGAAGCTAATGATAACATTATTTCCGAGATAATCTGTATTAGTGGTTACGTTAACCTTGCCTTCTGTTCTGCTCCGAGAAGAATTATATCTTGCACATTTTACTTTTGGCTTAAAGTCAAGATGCCTAACAGCTTAAGAAAAGTTCATTTCATGAGAAACCAAGAAACGATGTACTGCACTAAACTTCATCTTTCTTCAGTAGTAGCACGGCAAGAAGTCTGACAACTGCATCATAAACAAATGCTGGGAAGTGGTTGCTAATAAATGCCACTACGTACATCTTTAACTCCATGGGACAATAACGATCTTGTGGGTGCGTCTGTGTTAGTGCCTCAGTAAATGCATTTATCACTGGACTGATGTCTTTCGCCTGAGGGAACACACATGATTAGTTACAGTGGCATGACAATTCAAAAATTTATAACTGGGTTTGTAGGTCAAAATTATTTCTCAAAGAATAGCTTTAAACTATTGTATAGCCTCTGGTACTTAATCCTAGTAGGTTTCAGCATTTAAATTATTCATTTAAATACCTGTACTGTTAATATTCCAAAACTTTTGACAGCAAGTCACACAGAACTATATACAATGCACTTCACAAGTCTGATCACAAAAACGACCAATGAGCTGTAAAAAAGAACTAATGTCTACTCGCCCCTTGTCTACGGAAGTTTTTCATAAATCCTTCCACCTTCTTGCAGTAAAGTTCCTTGTAGTCCTTCCTGTGCTGGTCGCTGAGAGACGTCCACATGCTCCTTACTTCCTTCTCGACAACCTCATTCGTCGCAAACAGGAGCGTCCCTGTCAGTGGCATATCACTCGTTACAAGTATGGCACTTACTATTTCTTAAAAAAAAAAAAAAAAACTAAAGACATTTGTGAATTGTGTGCATTATATTTTTTTAAATGTAAAAATTTAAGACCATTAATCATGCACAGTGTTTAAAAGTGGTTTTAGGCAATGTACTTCTTATGAATCCAACACCGCTTGTATCATTGTGTATATTTTTGCCTACATAAAATGTGTTTATACAAATTTTAATAAAGTACGAAACCATTAAGATGAAGTAAATTCTCCATTACCGAGTAACTTATTGTCAAAGCTTTAATATCGTAATGAAATTAAAGTTACCAGGATATCAAAAATGCCTGTCACAAGCTTGGGCAGGGCAGAAAGTTACAGTACACCAATAATTTACTTCGGCAAAAGTGCACACACGATACAAGAGCAGGGGCAGATTGCAAGGCAAGACGAGTACAATGCCTAAAGTCACAAATACGCAGTGTGTTTTGGGAAGAATGGGTGAAGTACACGTGCAAGATTATACCCAAATGTTATGAAAAGTGATGCAACGGGTTTAATGTTGCCTTAAAGAAAAAAAAAAATAGTAAGCACACAAATTGTAGGAATGGCAGCTGTACTGTACCTCTGGTTAAAGAGCATTACACCACCACCAAAAGGGTAATTACAGCTTAAACACTTTTCAAATTACTTTTGGTAACAAAGTAACAATCTTATGACATGTAGGTGCTAGGTCTACAGCATTCAAAGTCAGTTTAGCACACCGCTTTAAAACATAATACTGTACTATATTGCAAAAACCGTTTCCCCCATTGTCAGTGATGACCTTTTAAGCTTACCAGCGTTTCCCTAGTCCAGGGACTAGCTTTACCTTGCAGCCACAACAGTAACCCTGGGTTTCCTACTCATTATCGAAAGGTAGGGAATGACCACCTGCAGTAACCGAATTGGATAACTAATTTGTATAGTATTGGGTAACAAGGCGGAACCTCTGTATCTGCCGAAATATTGCACAAAAAATCTTTCCTTGAACCATTATACTGTACATTACAAAATCTTAATAAATAATGTAACTTACCATTAGCAAAGTTTCCAGGCTCAATGATGCAGACATCAACACCAAAAGGATACATCTCTTGCCTGGGGATGGAAGAATTCATTCAATAATTTGTGTACAGTACTTGGGATCGCATACTACAAGATTAACACTTTCGTCTGGTAACGACGCAGCATTGCGTCATTTTCAGCAGCAGATTGGCGGTGGCTTCGGGAGGGGTTCACAGCAGTTTTGGATATTATTTGCATATACTCTTAGGGAATTTCATTGGGAATACATTGATACCAAAATGAAAGACCTAGGACCAGAATTGAGGTAACAAAGTTGAAAACAGTATACCATTTTATTAGCGCTCACTGCGATTATGCTCTCTCACTGTTTGCTGTGGGTGGTACACCTGGCTTTTGTACTTTATATTTGCATATACTCTTGTAGGGAATTTTATTGCGAACACATGTTACCAAAATGAAAGACCTAGGATGGTAATTGAGGTGACAAACGTGAAAGGAGTGTACACTATCGCTCTTATGCGCTCCCGGGTAACACGAGCACTCACTTTTTCCGTTGTGGATGGTACGCCAGGCTTTTGGAGTTTGTGTGTCTTTAGTCGTGTAGAGAATTCTATTGCGAACACAATGATACCAAATTGAAAAACCCTGGACGAGAATTTAGGTGACAAGTTGGAGAGTATACACTTTTCAGAACTACCGCGCACTCCCGTGAAAGGTTGGGAGTGCGCGGTAAAGTGTTAACTTTGGCGCGCTTCTTTTTCCATTAACATTAGATATATACTTACCTGCTTTGGTTTGCTGTGGTGTGAAAGGGCTATCAACTTTGCAAGGGTTATTAAAGCCACCACAATACTGACTAGCCAGCAAGTAGACAAAATTTACATATATACAAGATGATTTACAAACTATGAATTTCTAGATAGAGCTACTACATACAATATCTAAAGCGACCAATATGCACAGCATTTCAGGCAAGGTGTGGGAAAAAAAAAAGCACAAACTTAATCTATTGCACTCTTAATCTTTACCATTACTCTATCCTTATCTCAATTATGGTATTTGTGCTTTGGGTTCTTCTATCCAAAATTGTCTATATCCTCTAATTACACAACACAAAGCTGCTCTTAGAGCAATATCAAACTTTGGCCCCAGACAGCACTCTGTACCCTTACTTAACATTCAAATCCAAGTCACTGCACATCCTCACAATTGTACTCCTAAATATATCTAGTACAATTGTGAGGATGTGCAGCGACTTAATATCTAACATTCAAAGATTTAAGTGTACCTTTGATGATGGATGCAAGAGTAAGGATGTAATACATCAAGAAGCAAGAACACTAACCAATTTTACATGAAAATACTGTATACTGTACTGCTATCATAGCGTTATGCTTTCCGAGCTTTAATGCTATAATTTTGCCAATTACCAATAATGGCCTATTAGATTAACGAATCCGATTTGTACTCAGAATTATTATTAGAAAATATCTACAGCCCTGAATTTTGAGCAAGTTGAAACCTGCTAGCAATGGTAGTATATATTAAGTCTCAAAATGAATTTATTGTTTCTGTTGTCACACAAAGGGCACTCAGACACCATCAAATGCCTCACCTGAGGGCATCACTGAAGCCCTCAACAGCGTACTTTGAGGCGCAGTAAGGGGCCATGAACCTCGCACTCATCCGACCCGCAACACTCGCCACATTCACCACACGACCTAGAATTGGTTTATGGATATTAGTGAAAAAATTCCTAAGAAGATTGTACTTTTAGTTTGTCTAACTCATTGTTATGATCCGATGAACAATGATATTGTTGATCCAACAATATACATTAAATTTTTGTAACTAGCTCATCAAGACTAACTTGGCTAAATGATTTTTGGGGTTCAATCCCCGAGCCAATTGTGTGGCCCTCTAACCTTACTACTACTACTGCCCACAGGATGGAAATGGGGTGCACAACAAATTAACTAACTGGTCCATCAAATGCATCATTGCAGAAGGTTATGAAGTTCAATGGTTAAGTAATATGTTAGTGCCTAAATATTTCAGTTTAAAAAAAAAAAATAATGCCTGCAAAAAAATTTGTTATGCTGTTCAACCAAGTACAATTTCCAAGGAAATCACAATGCAATTAATATTTTTGGAGCAAGACAGGGATTGAACAAACAACCTGGGGTAATCCGGAATGCACGTCTTAACCCATAAACCACGATATGCCAAGATGCCGGTTCAGTCCCCATCCTACTCCAAGATTCAGACATCACGTTACTGATTTCCTTGTGTATTTTAAGGGAGCGTTGGGTATAGAATGCCATTACCTGCAACAGAGTTCATGCGGGTTGAATGTAAAATTTTCATTGGCTACCAGCTCTGCCTCTATACTTTTGTGGATCTGGGCAGACCCCAGGTTATATAATATTTTAACCAGTGTCATGGCATTTTATTGAGAGTTCCCCCCCCCCCCCCCCCTCTGGAGGCAATAGTTTCTTAATTACATAGCAAAATTTTGTTGCAATGCCAGCACTACAGAAATTTTCCTCAAACAATACAGCTTACTTATGCTACTAGAGCCGAGGAATGTGGCCTCCTTATCTCTGTACAGAAAACTCGTGCTCTCATTCCATGTGGTATTCCACCACCCAATTATCATAGATGGGCGAGCACTTGAGAACCGAGTCTTACAGATACCTTGGTGTCCCCATTAACGACCCTGGGTACCTTTCTTTCAAGAGGAGACTGGGAGAAATTAAAGCCCTTGCGGGTCCTTGTTGGTGTCAATCATTGAGTTGACGCGAGACTTGCTAGAATGTTTTATGTATCATTTATACGCTCTGTGATTGACTATATGCTCTACATCTCTCACTGTATACTGACAGAGCTGAAATCTCTTGAAACCTTGCAAAATGAAGCTATGCATCTCATCCTTGGGGCTCCAAAGTCCACGAGAATACAGTGGCACCTCAACATACGATTGCCCCTACTTACTATAATTTTGAGTTATGATGTAAATTTCATCGAAAAATGCGACTCGACATCCGATATTTGTTGGTACACGTTCGGGTCGACTGAGCGCGTGGTTCCCGGTCACGTGGCCAACCTGCCCCAGTTTACTACAGCTGCCCGCTTAGTGACGATCGCGCCTATAAGAAATTCCGCTTTTGTGGCGATTTTTTGCATTTTGAACATCAAATCATTATTATATATCGCACCATGAGTCCCAGGAAAGTCAGTGGTAAGGCTCAACATATGAGATCCCATGTAAGAATGACCATAGAGCAGAAACAAGAGATCATTCGTAAATATGAAGATAGTGTGCGGGTAGGTGAACTGGCTAGGCAGTACAACAAATCTCAGTCACGATATCCACCATACTGGCTAAGAAAAAGGACATTATGAGTGCTAAAGTGGCAAAAGGCGTATCAATAATCACGAAACATAGAACACAAACACTTGAGGATGTTGAACAGTTATTAATTGGGATACACAACAAGGAGTTAGCGGGTGATAGCATTTCGGAGGCCATCATTTGTGAAAAGGCAAGAAAATTGCATGAAGACCTTTTAAAGAAAAGCCTTGGAACGAGTGATGCAGAAGTGAAAGTAAGGCGAGCAGGGGATGGTTTGAGAAATTTAGAAAAAGAAGTGGAATTCATAGTGTTGCGAGGCATGGGGAGGCTGCCAGCGCAGACAAACCAGCGGCTGAAAGATTATTAGCGAATTTAAAGATTTGTGCAGTGAGGCATACCTACCACAACAGTGTTTAATTGTGACGAGACAGGGCTATTCTGGAAAAGATTGCCAAAGAAAACAAACATTACCAAGGAGGAGAAGTCATTGCCTGGACACAAGCCTATGAAAGATCTGTTTACTCTTGTGTTGTGTGGTAATGCGAGTGGCGATTTGAAATTAAACCCTTGCTTGTGTATCATTCCGAAAATCCAAGGGTTTCAAAAAATATAATGTGCAGAAACAAAATGTGTGTGATGTGGAAGGCTAATGCTAAGGCATGGGTCACTAGGCAATTTTTACGGAGTGGGTGAATATGGTGGTGTGCCCTACCATTAAAAAATATTTGCAGGAGAACAGTTTGCCACTCAAGGCCCTGCTTCTCCTCGATAATGCTCCTGCCATCCTCCAGGCTTGGCGTATTCATTGGATGAGGAATTTAAGTTTTACAATAAAGTTCCTTCCTCCCAACACCACATTCTACTTCAGCCTATGGACCAGAAAATCATTGCCAATTTTAAGAAACTTTATGAAAGGGCACTTTCCGGAGATGTGTTGAAGTGATGAGGATGCCACAAACTTCACCCTCAAAGAGTTCTGGAAAAATCATTTTAAAATTTATAGTGCTTTAAAACTTTATGACAAAACCTGGCAAGAAGTGACTCAAAGAACCATGATCTCTGGCTGGAGAAAAATGACCTGGAATATGTTGCAGAACAAGACTTTGAGGGGGGTTTGAGCCTGAACCTAAAGTGCCCCTCTTTGAGGGAATTTTTCTCTGGGTCGGCAATTGGGTTTGAAGATGGATGGTGCTGATGTGGAGGAGTTGGTGGAAGACACACAAAACGAAGACGACTGTCCACCGAATAACTCCAAGCCCTTAAAAGGAGCAGCAAGAAGAGGCAGCAAGGAAATTTCTTCAGGGGAGGATGTGCAGTAGAGGATGTTTCTTCCTCAAAAATTAAGAAAATGTTGCAATATAGGGAAGAATGTGCAAACCTTTGAACCGAAACAACTTCCCAAATCAAGCCTGCACGTATGTACGTCTGCCTTACCTACTATCAACGATCACCGTATGCATCATTACCTGGACTAACGTTAAAAAAGGGGAACCAATATATCTCGGACAATTTGTAGCGAGACAAGCACAACCATGGTCCAAGTGTATTCAGTGCAAAACACGAGAGAGTACCACCCCAGAGAAACATAATCACTGCCTAATGTGATAATGGAAGGAGACTCTCCTTCCAACAGTACACACTCTCCTCCTCCCCTTCTCATCACCATCTTCCATACGCCATCAGGAAGCCCTGCCATAAAGGTAAGTGAAACTTTGGTCACATGTAGTATTTAGTTAGAAAAAACATGTATTCAGTATAAAATGTATTTGTATGTTAATATTTTGGAGGGGTGGGAACAGGATTAATTCTAACTCCTTTATTTCTTATGGGAAAAAAATCGTTTCGACGTACGATATTTCGACTACGATCCGCCTCTGGGAATGGATTTAGCATCTTAAGTCGAGGGCCCCATTGTAGTTAATATGGAGAGTTAAAATTACTTGCCATAAGTGAGAATTTTGTCTATTAGCACAATTTTCCGAGCGTGGTGAAGGATTGAGTAGATCTAGACCAACATCATGAAGTTTCAAAGCTAAACTTTCTAATATCACACTCCCTGAGGTCTAAAGAAGAAGAACGAATCCGATTATGTATTTTGGTTCTACAATGAGCCAACTACTCCAAAATATTAAATATGTACACCAACTCATTATGATAATCAACCAATACTCCATGGATAACTAGGATCATCAGCTGATTTTGAAATCGCCCAAGATAGATAGTGTACACACGTACATTATTAAACATTAACACCGAAAAGCATCACTGAAAGTACTCATGTATGGGTAACAATAGTATCAGTGCTTATACCGACGGCTCTGTGAAAAGGGAGGTAGTGGACGATGTGATACTGGATGTGCATGCAATATATTTGAACAATCTATTCATCGTACATCACAGCACAATGAAGCAGGCAATGGACTGGGCATATACAACTCAAACCGAACTTAGCAGGCATATACCTTGCCACTGAATTTTTAAAAGAAAGGCAGTGGACTTTTATACCGTGACTCGCAGAGTGCACTCCTGCATTGAACGCTCATAGTAGTGACAACCAGAAAATAGACCGATATTTGAATGAATGTGTTTGCTGCTAAGAAACAGATTTGAATTAACTTAAATTCGCTATGGATACCATCACATGTTGGCATCTCAAGGCATGACACTGTTGATATACTTGCAAAGACAGCCTGTAGAAAACTCAGTGGTAGAAATTGATGTGTGTGTTTCATTAGCAGTGACAATACTTAAATATCTAATGAAAGATCACACCGACCTAACAAATTCACAAAGACCTGAAACTTGTAGCATTAAATATTATGATAGATATCGTGAGGAGACATTCACACATGGGACTAATCGAACAAGAACCTGGCATGTGTGTTATAGTTGCCAGATATACGCCGGGGATATAGACAATATTCGGCAGCTTTCTCAAAACCCAAATGTCGAGTACACAATGTGTCAACTTTGTGAAAGAGAAAACAATGCACTAACATTATATTGCAGAATGTTCCATATTGACTGACTTTCGCCCTCCTGGGCTAAGGCATACTGAACTGTGGATTTACTATACAAGTACTGAAACACTTGATATATTGGACTTGTACCCAAGATTATCAATTATACAATGTATGTATGTGATATTACTATATAACCTGAGCTTGTCAAAAGCACCTTAATCACCTTCGTGATTAAGTGCTGAATTGCACACTAATTTCTCTATCGGCTATCTCACCCTGTCGGTAAGAGACAATATGTGTGTGTGTGTGTGTGTGGTGTGTGTGTGTAAGTAATTACCTAAGTGTAATTACCTAAGTGTAGTTACAGGATGAGAGCTACGCTCGTGGTGTCCCGTCTACTTCTGTCATATAACGCTTTGAAACTACTGACGGTCTTGGCCTCCACCACCTTCCTCCCCCAACTTGTTCCAACCGTCTACCACTCTGTTTGCGAAAGTGAAGTTCTTATATTTCTTCGGCATCCTGTGTTTAGCCAATTTATATCTATGACCTCTTGTTCTTGAAGTTCCAGGTCTCAGGAAATCTTTCCTGTCGATTTTATCAATTCCTGTTACTATTTTGTAAATACTGTAGTGATCATATCACCTCCTTTTCTTCTGTCTTCTAGTTTTGGCATATTTAATGCTTCTAACCTCTCCTCGTAGCTCTTGTCCTTCAGTTCTGGGAGCCACTTAGTAGCATGTCTTTGCAACCTTTTTCCAGTTTGTGATGTGCTTCTTAAGATTGGGCACCAAAAAACAGCTGCATATGCTAGCTTAGGCCTAACAAAAGTCATGAACAATTTCTTTAGTATATCCCCCATCCATGTATTTAAAAGCAATTATGAAGTTAGAAAGCATAGCATAGGCTCCTCGCACAATATTCCTACAATATAATAATTGTTGCACAAATACACACAATAATAATAGTGTGAGAGATAGAGATAGAGATAGAGTTAGCGATAGCTAGAGATAGAGATTAGAGATAGGAGATAGGTATAGGAGATAGAGATAGAGATAGAGATAGAGATAGAGATATGAGATAGAGATAGAGTAGAGATAGAGATAGAGATAGAGATGAGATAGGATAGAGATAGAGATAGAGATAGAGAAGAGATAGAGATAGAGATAGAGATAGAGATAGAGATAGAGATAGAGATAGAGATAGAGATAGAGATAGAGATAGAGTGAGAAAGATTAAGATAGTAGATAGAGATAGAGATAGAGATAGAGATAGAGAAGAAGAAGAGATAGAGATAAGAGAGATAGAGATAGAGATAGAGAAGGAGATAGAGGATGAGAGGTAGAGATAGAGATAGAGAATAGAGATAGAGATAGAGATAGAGCTAGAGATAGATAGATAGAGATAGATAGAGATAGAGATGAGATAGAGATGAGATAGAATAGAGATAGAGATAGAGAGATAATGAGATAGAGATAGAGATAGAGATAGAGATAGAGATAGAGATAGAGATAGAGAGAGAGATAGAGATAGAGAAGCAGATAGAGAGAGAGATAGAGAGAGAGAGAGAGTAGAGATAGAGATAGAGATGAGAGAATAGAGATAGAGATAGAGATAGAGATAGAGATAGAGATAGAGATAGAGATAGAGATAAGAGATAGAGATAGAGATAGAGATAGAGATAGAGATAGAGAAGAGATAGAGATAGAGATAGAGATAGAGAGATAGAGATAGAGATAGAATAGAGATAGAGATAGAGATAGAGATAGAGAGTAGAGGATAGAGATAGAGTAGAGATAGAATAGAGATAGAGATGAGAGATAGAGATAGAGATAGAGATAGAGATAGAGATAGAGATGAGAGATAGAGATAGAGATGAGATAGAGATAGAGATAGTAGATAGAGATAGAGATAGAGATAGAGATAGAGATGAGAGAAGAGATAGAGCAATATAGAGATAGATTGAGATAGAGATAGAGATAGAGATAGAGATAGAGATAGAGATAGAGATAGAGATAGAGATAGAGATAGAGATAGAGATAGAGATAAGAGTAGAGAGAGATAGAGATAGATAGATAGAGATGAGAGATGAGAGAAGAGAAGAGATAGAGATAGGATAGAGCTAGAGATAAGTAGAATAGAGATAGAGAGAGAGAGAGATGAGATAAGATAGATGAAGAGATAGAGATAGAGATAGAAGAGATGGGAGAAGAGATGGAGAGAGATGAAGAGATAGTAGATAGAGATAGAGATAGAGATAGAGATAGAAGATAGATGATAGAGATAGAGATAAGAGATAGAGATAGAGATAGAGATAGAGAGAGTAGAAGAGAGATAGAGATAGTAGAGATAGAGATAGAGATAGAGATAGAGATAGAGATAGAGCATAGAGGAGAGAGATAGATAGAGATAGGATAGAGATAGAGTAGAGAGTAGAGATAGAGAGTAGAGAAGAGATAGAGATAGAGATCGAATAGAGAAGAGATGAGATAGAGATAGAGATAGAGATAGAGATAGAGCTAGAGATATAGAGATAGAGATAGAGATAGCGATAGAGATAGAGATAGAGATCAGAGATAGAGATAGAGATAGAGAGATAGAGATAGAGTGAGATAGAGATAGAGAGCGATAGAGATAGAGATAGAGATAGAGATAGAGATAGAGATAGAGATAGAGAGATAGAGATAGAGCAGAGAGATAGAGATAGAGCTAGAGATAGAGATAGAGATAGAGATAGATATATATATTATATATTATATATATTAATATTATATAGTATATAATATATATTTATATATATATTATCTATATATATATATATATATATATATATATATATATATATATATATATATATATGGAAGCTGATCAGAATTACATTTCACCTTTGTAAAAGCACATTAATGACACTATGTAAAAGACACATCGAACACTATGTAGGGCATACATAAATCTGTATCTATGTATTTACGTATGTAGGTTAGCTTAGCATTTTAAAAGCACCAAATCGCCTTCTGTGGTTGATTGTTCAATAAACCCTTGAACTATATGTTTAACACCTCTAACCCTGTCCATGGAGGACAGAAGAAAATGTATAAATGCTGTTTAGCATTGTAAATGTGTGGTCACATCTGTGGTAGAAAATAAAAAAAAAATACAGGGTTCTGATACAGGAACAAGAGAAGAGTGGGCTACATGAGCTACCAGTACCAGCCATGTAAATCAAATAATTACCTTGCAAAATTATGCAGAGAATGTCATAATATGACTGAAAAAACCTAACCCTCACTTGAAGCGAGTGAATGCTTCAGTCAGTCTTTGACCCTTCTAATTACTTTAAGGTCTAGGACAAACCTAAATGTCATTGTCACATGTGTGGGGGGGTTTGGGAAATTTACAAGTTACAATAAACTTACCTTTGGCTTTCCTGACGAGTGGGAGGAAGGTTTTCGTGACTGCCATGAGGCCATATACATTTACTTCTGGGTCTTTCCTGAAGCCCTCTATGGGGACCCACTCTACAGGACCCAGAGTGCACACTCCAGCATTGTTCACAAGCCCCCACAGACCTTCTGCAAATAAATCCTCAATCTAGTCAAACTACTCAAAATTAACTTTAACATACGGCAGCATACAAGCCGTGCACTTCATAATCCAGGTGATTAATACAAGGACATGCCCAGGAAGCATTGTTAATCTAAGATCGAAGTGAAAGATTTAAATTGATCAAAAATCACATTTTATCACAAGACTTGTTAATATATTAACCAATTATATAGCACTATGCCAGTATGGCATTAAATCTATGCAAGCTTTAATTTTTGTACATTAATGTAACACTAACATGATGCAAAAAGTAGAAAATACCACCTCTCCTTTGGGTATAGCACACTGTAATGAGTTATTTACACAAGATTTAATTTAGTTCATTTACTGTGCACCCCATACCCATTCTGCAGGCAGTAGTGATAAGTGTTACAGAAGCACATAATGGGCTTAGTGACTGAACCCCAAAATTCTTTTAGCAAAGTTACAGTCTTGCTATGCTAGTTGCAAGATTAATGCATACCGATTCACCATCAATGGGTCCAAGATCAACCCAAAGTACAGTCTCCAAGCTAAGCAACTTGCTTATGTGGCAAGGTAGTGTCAATTTAAATTTTTATCCTACACACTGCCCACTACTGGCTAGGTCACAATCTCCTACATTTACTACCTACAGTTAGCAAACTGAATACGGTATTTTGCTAAAATTTCTGGTAGATCTTTAAATATTTACACTAATATTTCTTAGTCTGATAGAGTGAAAAAATGTACATTTAGACATTTTGCTGTACAGTACGTCTAGCTTTAGATACGAGCATGTTGGTAAATTTATAGTGCAAGAAATAAATTAAAAAGGTTCAGTATTCAGAAAGCTGTTAAGTATTTTGTACTTTAAGCTAAAACAAATTAAAAAAAAAAAAAAGTTTGCTTTAAGCGTCTTAAAACTACTGCCATGTGTCAGAAGGCTTGTTAACTTATCAAGGTCTTAACCCCCTGGGCATCTAATGTACTGATAAACTTCCCAATATGCAACTTAACAGTTACTCGACTCCCAGGTACTCGTTTATGGCAAGATGAACAGGAGACATCAGATTTAAAGTTCCTTGTCCTATACATAGACAAGGGACTGAACTTCAGCACCCCCACACAAGTCTCACACAGTCTGTGTACTCTTAAAAATCTGATTTTCCCCACCCTGTTCTCATACTACGCACTAATCTATTCCTATCTTGGATACTGTATCTGTGCATGGGGTTCAACCACTGCAAATTACCTCAAGCCTATCATCATTAGGCAAAGATTTGCCATCAAAACCAACAATCTGTCTTCAAAAACAGTCCCTCTGTTTAAGTCCTTTAACATGCTAAACACACACACACTACACTTGTGCTATCTACATGTACAAAACCTTGTTCCTAAATGCTAACCTTTATCTAAAACTTTTCCTTGATACGTGTATTAGAACCCATGAGCACCACACTAAAAATAAATCTAATTTCCCCATATCTGTGCAAACACACCATGCAAATAAAAGGACTCAGTCTATGGAACTTGCTCCCTAATGATTAAAAATATTTCCAACCTATGCCTTAAAGTAAAAACCAGAAAGTACCCAATTTCATCCTTGGTTTCCTATCTTGGGTTTCAAACTCGCTTGTCTTGTGCTACCCACTCCCAATATTAGTACCTTATACTTCAGTGTAAACGCCTTAATTTATATTTTAGTTATAGGTCGATATAAAATTTGCTACAATGTACCTTTTCATCTTGCCTGATGTTAGATTAAGGACCTAGCCAAAATATTACATAGTGGCTTTATATGAATGTAAAATACCAATCTTTTGTAATCTCAAACCCATTGTTCTTTGTAAATAAAATTATATAAAAGGAATTATACCAGCTGTAAACAGCAATGAGTGGACCCCTATGCAGTCTACATTTATCCAGAATGGGTCATTTTGATAATGACTCCAATGTATTGGGGGGGGGCCCATAGCTAGAACCAATTATAATCCCTTGCTCCTTTGTGCTTTCATCCACAAAATCTGAAGTTAAAGGATCAAGGTCATAAATGCTGTCAAGATCATTCAAGTGTTACCTCCACTGGGTAATAGTTGCTTGACCTCTTCAGCAGCTTTGTCAACCTGCTCCTGCTTGGTGACATCCATCTGCAGGACGTGGAGGCGCTGTGAGCCATTCCGCTTAAGATTCTCTGCTCCCTCACCTCCTGCCTGCAAGCATCCAGCAAAAACCCGGAACCCCTGTAGGACGACATTGAGGCGGGTGACATGCATCCCGATACTGCCACATTTGCATCAGAAAATATGCCTACCATGTGCCTTAATGATCATATACATTACCTACATGAAAATGTGGGCCAAATTTTAAACATTTATGAAATGTTACCATGCACAATTCAATTTATAGTGTTGACTTAACATATGCAAACAACCCAGAGATACACTAGCAGGGTGGAGTTAAGAGGTCAGTAAAGAAAGACACTATAGCAAAAACTATCTAGACTGGTCTGTAATTACCCAAAGCTTCCTAACATTACATTATAATGAATACATATTTATTCATTATTAATGTTGGTGCTGAATGTAGAACATTAAAAACAGTTTCACTGAAAAAAGTATCATTTCATAACAAAATTAGACAAAAATAAGCTGTTAGCGACGTCAAAGCAAGTTGATGGTCCAAGCGGCAATGTTGTGAAGCGACTAAGACTGTTGCTTTGAGAGTTTGCTGGCATATCGGCCTAAAAAACAAAAAAAAACTAACCTAACCTAACCTGCAGGCAACAGTACAGTACTGTACCTGTATATCTGACAAGTCGCTCCACAACATTGTCGCTTGGATCGTCTACTTCCTACGGCCTCGTGCAACTTAGTTTCACCTAATTTCATTATTTTTACTATGAAATAATATACGTTTAATTTTTTCCATGTTCTACCTTCAGCACCAACATTATACAGTAGCGAGTAAATATTTCTTCATTACTTACGTAATACTAGGAACCTTTGGGTGGCTTCGAGTAGATTTGGGTAGTTTTAGGTAATTAAACGGACCGATCGCGACAGTATTTGGGGAAGACCTGCTCAGTCTTTTTGATGTGAAGGACAATCCCAAACAAGACTACTGTACAAGGATTTCAGAATACGTAATGGAAGCAATGCCAATACCCAGATTAAGATGTAGATGTGATTGTACTGATGACCTCTAGAACTAGCATTATCAGCCAAATGGAAATTCAGGGACAAAAAAAACTTGTATATATATATAGAAATTACTTTGAGTACCAAAAAAATTGCTTAGGAATACCTAAGCAATAAGAAGCAATTACTGAGGGGGGCCAAGACCTCAAATTGGCACAACGTCACCAGCAGTCTTAGAGGTCTGTACTTGGACCTATCCCGTTTCTAATATATATAAATGATTTTCCAGGGAGTGTGGACTCATTCCTCTGTTTGCTGGCAATGAAAATTACAAGGAGGATCAAGACAAAAACAGCACAAGTCTACAATATGATATGGAAAAACTAGGAAGTGTCCAACAAATGGCTCGAGTAACTAGTATAAAAGTGTAAAGTAAAGTAATAAATTTTAGGCAGGAGGCCAGATACAAGCTACCGTTTGGGGGATAAAGTCCTACAAAAACCGGTGAAAATTTGAAACTTGCAAAATCAAAAGCAAAACCACTGTTAGTATTGAACTTATTCTTGCAAGTGAAGATTCATACACCAGAGGACGACACATTAGCGAAATCCTAAAAAAGCTGTACAAGTACTTTTTAGCAACCCAATAAACAGCATGAAAGTGGAATATCCAGACAGCTTTATGCATGATATCAGTTACACTTACAAGGGTATGGATATTGACAAATGCTGCAGCTTTTAAAACGATTGACAACATGCCCATGCAATCAGCCTCAGGTCCAAACTCTGGAATTCATATTTATAAAGAAATGCAAAGTGCCAGTAGCACAGGCACTTTGTATAGTGTGGATGAAGTGCAGAGGAAGTCCTTTGAAATGGGGAAGATAACAGTGTCACTTAAATCAGCAGACAGCTCTTCTTCACAAGGGAAGGAGCAAAGCAATAGCTAAGAAATAGACTAGTTGCACCACCATCCCACAAAATTTATTATAAAAGATACCAATTTAAAAGTATTAGTGATCAGGAGTCGGGTCAGTTAGAGACCAATGACCTCGACAATACAGGCCAACATGGATTTAGAGCATGAAGATCTTGCCTCTTGCACCTACTTTATCACGACAAAAATCACCCAGGCATTAGAAAAACTAGAAAACAGACGTGGTATACACCGACTTTTGAA
>WNGS01158745.1:16387839-16390339 GCA_020271785.1 Procambarus virginalis
AGTAACAAGCTCTAGTATTAGTGTTTTTATAGATTAAACTTTTAGTGAGTGTGTGCACTTAGTATTAAGTGATGTCACACTGATGTGCTCTGGTAGGCATTGGGTTGTGTGTTCTGTTGAAATGCATTGTAACGAGGAAGAGAATTATCAAGAGAAAGCGCAAAGCCATTAAGACTATAAAGCCCTAGGAAGGGATAAGGATTTGGGATGGGACGGAATAGTGCCCAACCACTTGGACGGTCGGATTGACCGCCGACCTGCAAGAAGAGACCGTAGCTCTACCATCAGTGACTATTAAAAAAGGAGGGTGCGGGGTACAGTGTAAATTGGCATTACATTTGTGGTGGGTTCAAACCCCGAATGCATATATAAGATATTAGTAAGATGTTAGTGTTTGCAAGAGCACTGGATAAAACGTAACTTTAAATATTTGCAATTTGTAATGGTCCATGGTTTTTATTTTACTACCAGTGTTGAAATGTGATGTACGGGTACGGTGTTGTGGGCCCGTTCTGAGACCAGCCCGTCCTCCTAAGGTCAGCGTCAAGAAAACGGTCACCTTAAGTGTCCTCTCCTAACCTGCCAGTGGACCCAAAACAAAAAACTGGACAGTATGTACTTTTGTCCGAAGGTGATGGGAATTATGGGGGGGTGGGGGGGGGGAACGCCGTCATTACAAGTATATAGCACTATAGGGATCAGTCATAACTATAGGATTGGACGAGGGGAAGGAATGGTGCCCAACCACTTTGACGGCCGTGGACAGCTTTCATTTTCTAGTACAAATGTTTGCCTTGTTATAAACGAACGCATACGAGCGAAAAAGGAACGTTTTTTGTAAGAGGCCGGTTTGGTGGGGAACGTGCGGTGGTCTGCCATGGTGGGCCACAACGTGCATTATGAGGTTGGCTCTAATTGCAGAAATCACAAACCCTCGTCACGGCCCTGTGGGTTTGTTCACGGTTCTAGGTTTCTCTAGAGCGCGTGGTCAGGATATGATGGAGTATATTCCTCATTTTAGAAGCGAGTTACCCAGATGTATAGAAACTTTTAATCTTGGTATATTTTGGTAGCAGTCTTGTAAACATGTGGTCAATATGACCGAAAAGGTAAGATTTAAAATTCCAACCGATTTTTTTTCTCTTCATGTGTGATGGTAATTGTAAAATAAATTCTCCAAAATTTATTTTAGTCTGACGCCTGAACGTGTTTCGTAATAACTTATTAGTTTTCAGACTTTACGTTTCCACACACAACTGTAACCATGTAACACACACAATAACACCATACTTGGTACTCGCTTTTGGGTGAGTGATTGACATTATGCAAATGATAGAACACGAAACAATGGTATAAAAACATAAGAATGGACAGTAACTGCAGAATGCCTATTGGCCCATTACTTTCCTCATGATCTTCCTTATATTGGTTCGGGTCTTGAAAAGTGGGTAGAATATGTTGTGCATTAATTGACAGATTGCTGGGTGACTTTTTGATATGTAAAAGGTGCCTGCAGATGTCGAGCCTCCTGTCATCGCGTATCTATCGATGGTTTCTGTTTTTTAGGATTCTCTGATGGTCTGGTTGGTGAGAAGACTCAATGTTTCTTGATGAGCCCCTATTGTTATATGCATTGTTAATCGTCTGGAAAGAGACGTTGTGTCTTGCCTATATACAGAGTTCTTTGGGGGCTTAGTCCCCAAGTGGGCATTTAAATAATAAATAAATAAAGATAAATATGTTTATTCAGGAAAGGTACATACATAGAGAGATTTTACATAAGTTGATCGATTTATAGATAGAGCTAGTACAGGTACATACAATGCCTAAAGCCACTATTACGCAATGCGTTTCGGGCAAGAAAACATTAATATCTAAAACTTAATGCTAATTGAACAAAAAGAATAAAAAGTTTTGAGAACAGATACAAATAAAGGTACAAAAAAAGGGGGGGGGGAACATGACTGAAAAGCAGCACAAATACAATATGTAGACAAACAGCGTTGAATAAGAAAAAAAAAAAAAAAAAAATAAGACATGGGTTGACAATAGAGGGGTAAGGTAGGTTACAGGGAGTTTAACACGTAGTGTTTAGTTTTAATCTTAAACTGGTTGAGAGAGGTACAGTCTTTAACATGGTTGGGAAGGTCATTCCACATCATTCTGGGTCCCTTGATTTGTAGAGCATTTCTAGTTTGGTTAAGTCGTACTCTTGGAATATCAAAACTGTATTTATTTCTGGTGTGGTGCTCATGGGTTCTGTTACAGCTTTCAATGAAGCTTTTGAGGTCAGGATTGGCATTACAGTTCAGCGTTTTGTATATGTATAATACACATGAGAGAATGTGCAGTGACTTAATATCTAACATATTGAGAGATTTGAGTTGGGGTACCGAGTGATGTCTGGGGCCAGAGTTGGATATTGTCCTAATAGCAGTTTGTGTGAGTAATTAGAGGACGTAAATGATTTTGGGTAGTAGAACCCCCCAAGCACAAATAC
>WNGS01158745.1:16395339-16406556 GCA_020271785.1 Procambarus virginalis
GTTTTGTGCCAGAGATAAAGGGAACAGATTAAGGGTTTGCTATCCTGGAGCTGGTATTGGTGATATTGTTGGAAACATGAAAGATATTATGACGGGAAATGGGAGCAAACCCATTATTTGTATTAGTGTAGGGGTAATGATGTTGGGAGAGTTAGAAGTGAGGAACTAATACTGAAATTCAAGACAGCAATAGAATTAGTTAGGAGCAAGGGAGGAATCCCGATCATATGTGGCATTCTTCCAAGAAAGGGAGTGGGAAATGAATGGATGTCGAGGGCACTTGGTGTCAATTGCAGGCTGGAAAGATATTGCAAATCTAATGCAATATCTTATATAGACAACTGGGAACACTTCTATGGAAGAAATGAAATGTATGCTCGGGATGGGGTGCATCTATCGAGAGCTGGGGTTGTTGCTGTTGCAAATTCGTTGGAAGAAGTGGTTAGAGGTGTTTGTTTGGGTTTAAACTGTTAGTAGATAGAGGTATGGGAATTGATTTGGAGGAAGGATGTAATAAAAGTATGTGTTTGCGGGAGAAAGGAATTGGCAAAATGATCAGGGAAAGAGAAGGGCCTCAAAATAACAATTCACTTAGGGTATATTACACAAACAGTAGAAGTCTAAGAAATAAAATTAACGAATTAAATGCTCTTGTCTGCACAGAAAAAATAGATATTATTGCACTTACCGAAACGTGGATGAATGTTGATAATAGAGAACTATTAGCCGAATATCAAATAAATGGATTTAAACTATTTCACACAGATAGATATATTAGACGAGGTGGTGGAGTAGCCATATACGTTAGGGACAATTTGAAATGTAGTCTCAAAGAGGGAATCAAAACTGAGCCACACACAGAAACTATTTGGATAGAATTAAACGAAAAAGCAAATAATATTATAATTGGAGTTATATATAGGCCACCAAATTTAGACAGAATGGAAGCAAAGCATCTATGGGATGAAATATCTAGGGCATCTAGATCTAACAGTATTTATGTCATGGGTGACTTTAATTTGAGTGGAATAAACTGGTTGAACAAAACAGGGAATAGTGAAGCAGAAGATTTTCTAGAATTAATTGACGATTGCTTTCTTACGCAACACATTAAGGAACCAACACGGGAAAATAATATTTTAGATTTAGTGTTAACTAACAGGGAAACACAAATTAATGACATCGAAATAGGGAGTGAGCTAGGGAACAGTGATCACAAAGAAATCAGATTTGGCATAGAATGGAATA
The DNA here is from genome assembly GCA_020271785.1 of Procambarus virginalis. NCBI lineage: Eukaryota > Metazoa > Arthropoda > Malacostraca > Decapoda > Cambaridae > Procambarus > Procambarus virginalis. The sequence goes on from WNGS01158745.1 coordinate 16,396,588, forward strand.
GACCTGTAGGAGAAAATTCTGTTAAAGTGCCAGATTTTCGAAAAGCTGATTTTAATAGCCTAAGAAATTTTTTGGGTCAAATTGATTGGAAAGTCTTGGGTATGGGGTGTGGGCCGGTCTTGGAGCGAGACATGAACCCAGCGATAGGTGATGTAAATGGGGATTTCGATGTAGATTCAATTTATAACGTATTTAAGAATATTCTAAACAAAGCACAGGAACGTAGTATACCACACAAATTGAATAGATCGATTACTAATGACCCAAAGTGGATAACAAAGAATTTGAAGAATCTTATAGGTAAAAAGAGAGCTTGGTACAAGAGGATTAAAAATGGGGAGGTCACTTTAGAACAGGAATTCGTACAACTAGTTAGAAATGTTAAAAAAGAGATAAGGAAAGCAAAAAGAAACTATGAAGTTCGTATAGCAGGGCAAGCAAAGACAAATCCTAAAGGGTTTTTTCAGTTATATCGAACTAAGACTAGGGAAAGGATAGGTCCATTAAAAACTGAGACAGGTCAAATAACAGATAGTGATGAAGAGATGAGTAGTATTTTTAATAAATATTTTGTATCTGTATTTACTAAAGAGGAACTTAACAATATGCCTTCAGCCCAACAAGTCTATGTGGGTGGGGACGAGGACAGGTTGACGAGTTTAGCAGTTACCAGGGAGGATGTTCTTAAACAAATAGTAAAACTCAAACCAAACAAATCCCCAGGGCCGGATGAAGTGTTTGCCAGAGTGCTGAAAGAATGCAAAGAGGAGCTTTGTGACCCACTGTCAATCATATTTAATAAATCAATAGAGTCAGGCACAGTGCCAGAGTTTTGGAAAGTTGCTAATGTGATACCAGTTTTTAAGAAAGGAGATAGATCACTTGCGTCTAACTATCGACCAATTAGCCTAACGTCTATTGTGGGAAAGTTACTCGAATCTATAATAGCAAATAAAATTCGTCTTCATCTTGAAAAACATAAATTAATAATTGAGTCGCAACATGGTTTTATAAATGGCCGTTCATGTTTAACAAATTTGTTATCTTTTTATTCTAGCATAGTTGAGGCAGTTGATAGTGGTAAGGATTGTGATGTTGTGTACCTTGACTTTAGCAAAGCTTTCGATACAGTGCCACATGAAAGACTGATTAAAAAGATAGAGGCTCATGGTATTGGTGGTGCTATATTAAGCTGGATTAGGGCATGGCTATACCAAAGGAAACAGAGAGTTAGTATAAATGGAGTCAAGTCAGAGTGGGAAAATGTTGTAAGTGGAGTGCCTCAAGGCTCTGTCTTGGGACCTCTGTTGTTTATAATATATATAAATGATTTAGATTCAGGTTTGAGTAGCAACATTTGCAAATTTGCCGATGATACGAAAATCGGTAGGGAAATTAATTCGGAGGAGGACTCACTATCACTTCAAGTTGATCTAGATAGGGTTTTGAAATGGTCAAAGGACTGGCAGATGCAGTTTAATGCTGATAAATGTAAAGTTCTGAGGCTAGGTAATGATGATAGAGTTACAAGATACGAGCTAGATGGTGTTGAGATTGCGAAGTCGGATTGCGAAAGGGATCTGGGAGTTATAATTAGTAAGAATTTAAAACAAAAGGATCAATGCATAAATGTTCGTAATAAGGCAAATAGGACACTCGGATTTATTAATCGCAGCGTAAGTAACAAGACACCTGGTGTGGTTCTCAAGCTATATCTTGCTCTGGTTAGGCCCCATTTAGATTATGCAGTTCAGTTTTGGTCGCCATATTATAGAATGGATATAAATTCACTTGAACGTGTCCAGCGTAGGATGACTAAGTTAATTCCCCAAATTAGAAATCTTTCATATGAAGAAAGATTAACAAAGCTTAATTTGCATTCACTGGAAAGGCGAAGAGTTAGGGGTGACATGATAGAGGTTTACAAGTGGATGAATGGACATAACAAAGGGGATATTAATAGGGTATTGAAAGTATCAACACAGGACAGAACGCGAAACAATGGGTATAAATTGGATAAGTTTAGATTTAGGAAAGACTTGGGTAAATACTGGTTCAGTAACAGGGTTGTTGATTTGTGGAACCAATTGCCGCGTAACATTGTGGAGGTGGGGTCCCTCGATTGTTTCAAGCATGGGTTGGACATGTATATGAGTGGGATTGGGTGGTTATAAATAGGAGCTGCCTCGTATGGGCCAATAGGCCTTCTGCAGTTGTCTTTGTTCTTATGTTCTTATGTACTTTACAGTTTACAGAGGCTACTTAACAGAGTTTATAGACGCTACTTAACAGAGTTTATAGAGGCTACTTTACAGTTTACAGAGGCTACTTTACAGAGTTTACAGAGGCTACTTTACAGAGATTACAGAGGCTACTTTACAGAGATTACAGAGGCTACTTTACAGAGTTTACAGAGGCTACTTTATAGAGTTTACAGAGGCTACTTTATAGAGTTTACAGAGTTTACTTTACTGATTCAGAACTCAGCTTACTATAGGCTTTATTTACATCGCTTGTCATTGTTACTCATCAGATCTCTTCAGCACACAGTAGTGTGTGAGCTAGCACACAGTAGTGTGTGAGCTAGCACACAGTAGTGTGTGAGCTAGCACACAGTAGTGTGTGAGCTAGCACACAGTAGTGTGTGAGCTAGCACACAGTAGTGTGTGAGCTAGCACACAGTAGTGTGTGAGCTAGCACACAGTAGTGTGTGAGCTAGTGCACAGTAGTGTGTGAGCTAGCACACAGTAGTGTGTGAGCTAGCACACAGTAGTATGTGAGCTAGCACACAGTAGTGTGTGAGCTAGCACACAGTAGTGTGTGAGCTAGCACACAGTAGTGTGTGAGCTAGCACACAGTAGTGTGTGAGCTAGTGCACAGTAATGTGTGAGCTACCACACAGTAGTGTGTGAGCTAGTGCACAGTAGTGTGTGAGCTAGCACACAGTAGTGTGTGAGCTAGTGCACAGTAGTGTGTGAGCTAGCACACAGTAGTGTGTGAGCTACCACACAGTAGTGTGTGAGCTAGCACACAGTAGTGTGTGAGCTAGCACACAGTAGTGTGTGAGCTAGTGCACAGTAGTGTGTGAGCTAGCACACAGTAGTGTGTGAGCTAGCACACAGTAGTGTGTGAGCTAGCACACAGTAGTGTGTGAGCTAGCACACAGTAGTGTGTGAGCTACCACACAGTAGTGTGTGAGCTACCACACAGTAGTGTGTGAGCTAGCACACAGTAGTGTGTGAGCTAGCACACAGTAGTGTGTGAGCTAGCACACAGTAGTGTGTGAGCTAGCACACAGTAGTGTGTGAGCTAGCACACAGTAGTGTGTGAGCTAGTGCACAGTAGTGTGTGAGCTAGCACACAGTAGTGTGTGAGCTAGCACACAGTAGTGTGTGAGCTAGCACACAGTAGTGTGTGAGCTAGTGCACAGTAGTGTGTGAGCTAGTACACACTAATGGTAAACGGAAAGTACATGACTAGTACTCTACTACTAGAATATGTTAAATTGCTAAAAACCCGTTGAATTTTAAAATGCAACTGGAAAAAATCATCAGGACAAATTGGGTGGGACCTTTGTCAAGCCTCCGGCTTCCTGTCTTCGTCACGGCCACTAGGGTGTTAGTAGTCCTCATGTATATATAGGTATTGTATAGATTTAGCCTTTATTTTACTTGCGTCTATCCTAATAAACGCTAAAAAAAATGGTATCCGGGAACGTTATACAGAAAATGGGCATCAGAACCACTCCGGTTTCCAGCGTTGGGGAACCGCTCGAGTCCAGTGCGGGGAAGTTCCCCGCCCTGGCAGGGCTCCAGGGCGCGCTCCTCCACACCCAACATGACAATTAATAATGTCCGTTTCTCTGTTTCATCAATATAGTTATTTCACTTTCATTTGTTTTTATATTTATTTTATGTATAATTAGTTTTATATGATCAATACTCGCGGTAAACTGCGAACTTTAAGGAAAAAAATAGGTGAAATGCTATTTCATTATTGCAACGGTTGTTGCAAGGTTGAGTTGACATGTTTGCAAATAATTGACTTTAAATTATTTACCCAATAAGCAATATTAAACTTATGCAACAGAAAGTATAGCCTAATATGATAATTTACTGTACGTATATATATGATACCTACAGTGAGAAGATATATACTGTCATTGTTGGGAGAAAAACAGCCAAAGCCTTGTTGACCGTGCGGGGAAATTATGTGAGGGAGGCGAGCGTGGCGAGGGAGGTGGAGGGGGCGAGGTCGACCAGTCACTGAGGACGAGTCCGGGTGGCAACACGTGTCCTGTGTCCTCCAGGTCCTCTTGTCCAGGTCACCCACCCATACACTCTCCACTCCAACCTTACCTAGGCAAGTGGTGTTTCTTGTTCAAGAGGCGAGTGGCAACGCTGCTTGGTTAGAAGCGCTGTAACCATTTGCTGAAACACAATAATAATAGTTTAATATATATATATAACAATCATGTGTATACGTATATATCTAACGTACACATATTTTTATGAATGTGTATAGCTTGAATAGTCTGGTACTAGGCTATGCTGGGCTTAAGTGACGTGGTTTAAGGTTTGTGATCTGGCAGTATTATACACTGCTAGAGTGCCTTTGGGAAGTGATGTTGATACAGGCTCCGTGGGTAACTTGATGTGTGGTTACACTGTACTGTCAGTCGACCAAGCCAGGCTTTAGTAAGAACTTGTCATACTGTGCGCGCTTGCAACCGGCTTTCTCTTCAACTTTCTCTCCGTGTGACTTTCACCGAAGTAAGTTCTGCTTGCACGCGTATTTCTTGACTCTGCCTTAGTCTAGAGGGAACAAAGGCATGGGGAAGTTGTGGGTGCCGGAGACTGTCCCGGGCTGTCCTAGGGTGTCACGGGCGCTCCTCGACACTGTGGCCTGGCTACGAGGAAGGTAATGTTCACCTCTTCTGTTTAAGAACAGACGCCTGTGTTCTGGGGGGTCTGTGCCCCTATGTCCTCTCTCTGAATCTTTAAGTGCTTACTGTGTGTAACACGTCCTGAGGCCTGTTGTACGCACTATACTATAGACTACATTCTTGCACCAGCGTCTTTATTATATGGAATGTTATTTACTAAAATGGGATGAATAGCAGCACTATATTGCGCAGTTGGTCAACGATGATTATTCTTCACAATGCACTACTTTTTTTCTTGATCTCGTAAATCGTTATTCTACTGGAAGCGAAATATGGTGCAGCATTTCGGGTATTTTATCCTTTAGTAAGAAAATGGTTTACCATATCATACAACGTTAGTTTACATATATCTAAAAATGACTATTTTACTACAGTCGGATATATTAATGTCATTGTTCACACTTTGCACTTCATCTAGATTCCTATAGCCGAACTGCCACTCGTGTGCTCATCCTGTCTACGCATTTAATTGCTGAAGATTACGTCAACTTGATGGTTAATTTTAATCTTAAATGCTTAAGTGCCTCAAATATGTGACGGTCCCCTCCCAAATCTAACCAGGACATGGGTACTATAAGACAGTCATTCATGATCACCCCAAGCATAAGATGTCCCATATTAGGTCATCTGAAGAGCCCCACGACTGGAATGCAGTGAAATTGAATGTGTTGAATCAAGAGTAATGGTGACGCAGCAAGCGAAGCAGGAACAAGCGCACGGTGCTCTGGACACCCTCCGGAGGGTGGGGGGGGGGGGGGAGCGGACGAGGTGTGGGTACACAATGCAGGTTGAAGCTCTGAGGTCTCCAACCCAAAGAACCCCTGTGTGGACCTATTATATGCAGGGCCATACAGGCTCGGTGTGCGCTGATGGCTTATGCCGCCGGACTCTTAGTACACCTGTTCGGTGTTAGCTTGTGTGAACAAGTTGGTCATGCTTGAAACTGTTTTAAGCGAAAGTGAAGATATAATGGGCGTAATGTAATTAGTGTAATTCGTTCGCTTATTTCTAAAGTTGTTGGACGTGTCCCCTGGCTTCGATCGTTTGCCCTCGGATTGTTGGCTTGACGTGGCGCCACTTCCTTGCCCATGTCGCTGGCTTGGCGTGACACCTTCATCTACTATACACCCCCCCCCCCCCACCACCCCACCCACCACCAGCGCCTGGTAGTTCCACCGCCCGCGGTCACCACCCACTCCTGGGAACGGTGACAAGCAAATCAAGCACTAGCAGTGAACCTTCCTTTCCCATCTCTCGCGCCCCCCCCCCTTTGGCCCTCCGCTCCCTTTCCCTTCTCACCCCTTTGGCTGCCCCTCCCCCCCCCCCGACCTTGCCCTTCTCACCTTGCCATTCTATAGTTTTATCTTGAGCTTGATCCACGGGAGAAATCTCCCGTCACGCAGGGTGCAGTTGCACCTCCACAGATCTTCAGTATCAGCTCTTGAGCCTGGTAATGGCTTAAAAGGGCCACCACTTACGGGCTATTCATGCCCGTGCCACCTTTTGGATGGCTTAATCTTCATCAATCAATCGAGCTTGACCACTAAATTCTTATTAAAGAATTTACGTTATTAATGTTTCCTGAGAATGGAGGGATATGCAAGCAGTCAACTCATTAATTTGGATATATTGTAGGACTGAAAATCAGGATTTTCCTTGTCCAAATCCATGTTGGTGTTTCTAGAAAAATATTGCTTTTGGTCAGTTTGGTTCCTGTCACTTGTACAAAGTTTGTGTAGATTCGAATGATAAATATAAAATTTCGATAATTTACATAACTCTAAGATTGCCCAACCTCCTGTTTATAGTACGTATAGTAACGATGTGGAACATCGTACATATTGACGTCATGGACAATTAGAAAGTAGAATTTGGACAAACTTGAAAGGTTTTGTATTTGTTAATGAAACTACCCTAACCATCCTAAGCCTAACACATGCTTTGAGGCCTAATATTGCACTTGATATCTAGGCCTAGGTAATTGATTTGTAGCCTTATTTTCCGGACTCTGTAAAGCGAATATCAAATTCTCAAACCAGGCTAGAATATAACGATAAGTTAGTTAAATTTAGACATGGGTAGACAAATTGACAATACGAGGGATGTACGCAAATGGAATAATTAAAAGCTACATTATCGGGGCTCACAATTTAAGTATTAAAACTGCAGGTAATTGAATATATTTTGGAGTAGAATGGTACCTGCCTCGTATACCCTACTAAGCCTATTGCATTTTTCAACTTGGTAAATCTTTCATCTGAAGTAATGTGAAGGGGCTGGACGCGAGTTTATAAAAAAAAACGTTCCTTGGGAAGACTTGTCCTTATCTTTGACGTAAGTTACATCGAAAGCAAGGCTTGTCATGAACTATGGGAAGGGAAAGCTCTCTGCTTGGTAACAAGAGTCGGAAGTCAACATGGAGAGAAACTTAGGGGACATGATCGCTACATAATATACTGACGGGAATTGACAAGGTGCACAGCCTCTTTAACGCGAGGAAATATGTCAGTGTCGGGACGGGTAGCTACTGTTTATACACGGCTTGTATCAAGGTCCCCGGCCTACAAGGTCTAAAGTCTATCGCTCCCCAGGATGCAATCCCACAACAAGCTAACTCTTGGATACCTATTTACTGCTACGTGAACAGGTGCAATGGTGATGGCAAACGCACCCAACCACTTTTGTCCCGTCTGGGATTCGAACCCAGCATTCCAGGTTTAGAGTAGAGAACGAACCAGACAAAAGTACTATCTGGAGAAATAAAGTCGAAAAAAATGTGTGGACTCCCACCTCCATCACCACCCAGTATGGGTGGTGAAGTGGAAAACGCTGAAAGTAGTTTGTTGTGGAAGCCACCTCCACCCACCACTCTTCGTCAAAGAATTAGCGTCAGAATAGTTATGATGCAACTAGACAAAACAGGGTAGTAGGCGGGGCATAACTAGCCTCGCTTCCCCCGTAGTCACTGATGGGCAAGTACTGATAGGCAAATGACATTCCAATACGTATGGTGAAGCAGCAGGCTGGACAGTACTGCATCTTGTACGCTCCACGCCCTCCTGGGACCAGTTGGAGGCCAGTGTAATTACTCCCCCAGCTGACGCTCCAGTACCACCTAGGTGTATTGCTGGTACTAAAGCCAATTCTAACCCCCCCCCTCTATCGCCGAGATGTTTTTTTGTCTCAAACATAATTGAACTTGAACCACATTATGCTCTTGACGGATGACTATTGCAGTGCTCCTTTTCCTTACCACATCTGATTTACCCTCTCCTTCCCCTTTCTCCACAACACATCCACAATGGTGGTGCTGCCCCTCACTTAATTCCTCCTTACTGCTGTACCCCCCCCCTCTCCCCTTCAACACGCCAGGTGGACCAAACCCTCTAAGATGCGCGTCATAGCGGTGCCTCGGGCGACCTCAGTCAGGTCTGCTCAGGTCCTGCCATTCACCTAGACGAAACGATAAGACTCGTGTTATCACTAAAGCCAACCCATCCTCCTGATGATTAGATGGTACCTATTGTGACCATCGTTAAGTCAAGAATTCGTACATACTTGGCTTTTATATGGTGGTATACTGACTAGAAGATACTTCTTGGTTCCTACGCCTAGTATAGCACACTACTGTATTAGGGCCTGAAAGGTTAGGTTTGTTTACTCGCGTTGCAAAGAAACTAAATTTTTCTGGTTTATAAAACCTCGATATTGCAGATTTCTACTTTAATTACCTTGTAGGTCGGTATATATACTATGGTCCTCGGTTACTGTAAAACAGGAAGATGGGCTGCTAAATCGGGGTCCTCCTGGAGATATTAAGTTTGGAAAGGTTGCCAATGTTAGTAGTTTCACCTTTGGGAACCTGTGGTCCCCAGTTTCTCGCCTCGGAGCATGTAACAAGCTCTAGTATTAGTGTTTTTATAGATTAAACTTTTAGTGAGTGTGTGCACTTAGTATTAAGTGATGTCACACTGATGTGCTCTGGTAGGCATTGGGTTGTAGGAGTGTTCTGTTGAAATGCATTGTAACGAGGAAGAGAATTATCAAGAGAAAGCGCAAAGCCATTAAGACTATAAAGCCCTAGGAAGGGATAAGGATTTGGGATGGGACGGAATAGTGCCCAACCACTTGGACGGTCGGATTGACCGCTGACCTGCAAGAGGAGACCGTAGCTCTACCATCAGTGACTATTAAAAAAGGAGGGTGCGGGGTACAGTGTAAATTGGCATTACATTTGTGGTGGGTTCAAACCCCGAATGCATATATAAGATATTAGTAAGATGTTAGTGTTTGCAAGAGCACTGGATAAAACGTAACTTTAAATATTTGCAATTTGTAATGGTCCATGGTTTTTATTTTACTACCAGTGTTGAAATGTGATGTACGAGTACGGTGTTGTGGGCCCGTTCTGAGACCAGCCCGTCCTCCTAAGGTCAGCGTCAAGAAAACGGTCACCTTAAGTGTCCTCTCCTAACCTGCCAGTGGACCCAAAACAAAAAACTGGACAGTATGTAGCTTTTGCGGAGGGATGGGAATTATCGGGGGGGGGGGGGGAACGCAGTCATTACAACTATATAGCACTAGGGAGGGATCAGCATAACTGACCATTTGGTCACCATTTGGTCCGGGAGACATCTCCCGTCACGCAGGGTGCAGTCGCACCTCCACAGATCTCCAGTATCATCTCTCGATACTGTTAATGGCTCATAAGGGTCACCACTTACGGGCTATTCATGCCCGTGCCACCTCTTGGGTGGCTTAATCTTTATCAATCAATCAATCAGCATAACTATTAGGGATGGGACGAGGGGAAGGAATGGTGCCCAACCACTTTGACGGCCGTAGACAGCTTTCATTTTCTAGTACAATGTTTGCCCTTGTATAACGAACGCATACGAGCGAAAAAGGAACGTTGTTTGTAAGAGGCCGGGTTGGTGGGGAACGTGCGGTGGTACTGCCATGGTGGGCCACAACGTGCATTATGAGGTTGGCTCTAATTGCAGAAATCACAAACCCTCGTCACG
>WNGS01158745.1:16407556-16426969 GCA_020271785.1 Procambarus virginalis
GGGTCCTGTTCGTAAGATAGGATTTTAACCATAAAAGTAATCTTCCCTGTACGCCTAAACGCGCAAGCTTTGCGAGGAGGCAAGTATGAGGAATGCTATCAAAAGCTCCTTTGAGGTCTAAGTAGAGAACAATACAAAATTTGCTGCTTCTGAGGGCGGTGCGGATTTCATGTTCAAGGCAAAGTATTTGATCGAGTGTGGAGCATTGCGGTCGAAATCCAGCTTGGAGTGACGGTATAATATTATTATACTCTAGGTACCATTGGAGGCGAGTATGTACTAGTCTTTCCATGACTTTACTAATGCATGATAGTAGGGAAATAGGTCTGTATGACGCAGGTTGGGATGGGTCTTTTCCTGGTTTAAGGAACGGAAGAATAATACTGGTCTGCCATTGTGAGGGAATATTTCCGTGAGTCCAGCATAGGTTGTAATAGTTTAGGATAGTACTATGTGCGGTCGATGGAAGATATTTAATGAGTTCATATGGAATTCCATCCTCTCCAGGTGCCTTGCCAAGAGGTAGGCGAGTTAAGGCTAAGTGTAGCTCGCTTAAGGTGAACATGTTGTCGACGCCGAGCATGGGTAGCAGTATGGCACGGTCAATTTCTTGTCTGAGGGGGAGTTCTTGGGCATGAAAGAAGGGTGTTGAGAGGGTAACTTTAAGACATTCAGCAAGAACATTTGCACGCTCCTGAGGTGTTTGACAGAGTGAACCGTTGATCATCAGGGGAAACGAAGGGAATGTTGGGCGACCTTTAATGCTGTTAAATGTAGCCCAGACTTTTGAATGTGGCGTAGTGGGTGTGAGGCTATCACAAAATTTTGCCCATGATGCTCGCTTTGCTGACAGTATGGTTTTTTTGGCTTCTGCTGTGGCCCGCCGGAGATTAACCCAGTTCTGTAGGGAGGGTTGACGTCTTTGTTTTTGTATGGCTCGTCGGCGTAAGGCGACTGTTCGTGCACATTCTGCGTTCCACCACGGTTTAAGTGGTTTGTTGGACCTATGTCCTGAAGTTTTCTTAAGCATTTGGGTGGCTGCAGAATTTATGGCCGAGGTGATTGTGGACAGTCGCGTGTTTGGGTCTACATCGTCTGTATCTGGGAGACAGACAGTATCAGCCCATTTTTTCTTATCTAGTTTCTTAATGTTCCACTTGGGGAGCGTTAGGGGGTGGGTTGGTGGCTGAAAGTTAGTAAATTTTATAATGAGGGGTTTGTGGTCACTACCAATATCTGGTCCAGTATGAAACTGTAGTTCATGTTGAAAGTGCGCCGAGCCAAAGCAGATGTCCAATGAGGCTTCATAATTGGTTCTGTAGTTAAAGTAGGTTGCAAGGTAGGGCGGCGAAAGTAGAATATATGGTGTAGTGTCTAGGTAGTTATATAAATCGGTGCCTGCAGTATTTTGGGTACCTCTACTCCATGTGGGGTGGTTTGCATTTAGATCACCTGTAACAATGATCGGTTGCCGTAATTGGTTTAGATAAAATTCCAGTTCATTTAAATTTATTGTGCCACCAGGGTTGTATATACCCAGAAAGGATATGTGTGTACCATTGTAGGGTATTAGGCATGCTAAAATTTCTAGTTTACCATTTACAAAATGTGTAAGCGTTACAGGTTTACATGTCATGTTACTCCGTGTTAGGAGGAAAATACCACCACCCATACGGTTTGGTCTGTCCAGTCTCTGCATCTGAAAGTTTTTAAAAATAGGATTTTGTTTGGGAGTGAGCCAGGATTCGGTTATGAAAGCTAAGTCCGGTTTGGATGAGTAAAGGAATTGTTTAAGTTCTGTGAGGGATGTTTTAATGCTTTTTGCGTTCCAAGTCATGAAGGTTAGGGGAGCCATTTAGGATGTATGGGTTATGGATGTGTCTGTTTTCCTTGGCATGCCAGTAGTAGTACGTGTTGGATACCTAGATGTGGATGTGGGCTGTGTCTTACTCTTGGTACTGGCGGTTTGGGTTTGTGGCAAGTCAGCCTGTGGAATGATTTTGGTAAGGCGTGCTAGGGAGTTATTTATGAGTTTTTCTATCATCTGTTCAAACAATGTGTGTCCAGCAATGGTGGCTTTGTTTGGGCGGATGTCAGTGTCTGTAGCTGTTGATGGGATGTCTTTTGGGTCAGCCTCAGGGGTGGGTTGTGTTACTTGTGTAAAGAATTTAGTTAGAAGTCGGTCCAGCGTCTTTTCTAGTGCATTTTCGATGCGTGTGATAAAAGTTTCAACAAGATCATTTTCAATGCGAGTGACAAGAGTTTCAACAAGATCAGGATTCAGTTGTGCATTTTGTGAGAGATGGTTGGACCCCGGGGTTGTGGGAGTGTCGGTGACAGATATATCAGGTACACGCAAAGGCTGTGTTTGAGTGTGAGGTAGTGTTTGATGGGCTGTGTTAGGTTGTTTCAATGCACTACTGTATAGCAGGTTGTTGGTAGGGAGAACCTTAGTTTTTGCTGCTGCTGCTATGTATGAAGGACATTGTTTGAATGTAATGTCGTGATCGCCACCACAGTTTGAGCAGGTAAGTGTATCTGATGTACAGTCTTGCGTGTAATGGGAACCAGAGCATTTCCCACATTTAATGTCTTTGGTGCAGCCTTTCCAGGTATGGTTAAAACCTTTACATTTAAAACACTGAGTGGGACGTGGTATATACACCTCTAGTTTATGGAGGAAGCCGTTTAACCAAATACTCTCAGGGGGAATGTAGTCTAGAAAGGTAAGCAGAGCAGTGCCTGTATCACTCAGTTCTCCGTTTATTCTTCGCATAAATTTTTTGATTCCATGGATCGGGATGTCATGTGTCTTAAGTTGTGCTTTGATGTCGTCTACACTGATGTCTACCACATGTCGGATTACATATTTTGTTAATCGGTCCCCTAGTGGAATGTAGCACTTGACTTTGTGGCCACAGATGTCAGTAATGTCTGAAAGCTTTAGTTCTTCGCCGTGTTTGTGGTCCACTGCGATCAGGTTTTTTTGTTTATTTGGTCTCATATTGTGCACGTTGATCCCGAAAATCTTGGGAATGGCATTATATAAGATACTTTGTGCCCGGCTATTTCTGAACACATTTTCCTCTTCGCCGTCAAAGGCAATGATGAAAGTTTGCAAATCAGAACAACTTGGCCTACCTTGGTTGAGCTGTGGAAGTTGATACTGAGGCCGCGTGGTGCCGGCATGGTCTCTGTTTACCTCTGCAAGTTGGCGGCGTTTCGCCTCCAATCTGTTTGCCTTGCTGTGATGTTTGCTGTCTAGGAAATCTCCATCTAGATCCTCTTCTAAGACCGGGTGACGTTCATGATCTAAATGTGTGGTATGCGACAGTGGTTTCCCAGTATCCTCAAAGGTATCGTCAATATTTGTAGGAGAGACGCTGCGTGAACCTCCACCAGTCGCCATGACGCTCCCGTTCCCCTATGAGGATACTAACTTGTTACCATAGATTGCAAATGTATCATAATAAGCTACAAATTTATCATGATAGACTACTAGTTTGTTATGTAGGTTACTAATTTGTCATGATAGGTTACTAATTTGTTATGATAGGTTACTAATTTGTCATGATAGGTTACTAATTTGTCATGATAGGCTACAATAAGCTGATTTTTCTTGGCGGTAATGTGTGCTGACTTCTAGCATAAGTTACAAGTGTACCTCATCATAAGTGGTATATGCTGGGGCAGCTGGGCTTCGTGCGGCAGCTTTGAGCCCGTTTGAGCACTTGTTATGCTGACCAAAGTACAGCTGCCTGACATCTGTTTTCCTGCCCACCCTCCTAAAATGATAGTACTTATAGCAACTATTTGGTCAAATGGTCAAAAATGGACTGTTTGACTCAAAAAAAGGTTGAAGTTTTGTATTGTTGATTTTGCCTACATGGGATTTTTTAAAATTTGGAAAGTAAAGAACCTATACGCTATTTTAGGCCTAGTATGATATAGAGGCGGTCTAGCAGAACACCTAACACCAGAGTCATCATGAAGTGATGACTGAATTGGCCAATTTCTGCATCTCTTCTCAATCTTTGGCGGCTTTCTATACATTTAGTAAGCAGTTGATGAGCGCCGAGGCACTAAGAGGCTGTTTATAACAATACTAACATTTGATTGGGAAATTCCGAATAATGGTAAACTATTTGATAAATGCAAACAAAGCCGCCAAAGGTTGAGGACAGATGTTCAGGTTGGTAAGTTGATGGGTAAATTGAATCCTGGCCCTGCCCGCCTCTGTGTAACGTCCCATTTGGACGTATACTCGTACCTATGGGCAAAAATTGTAGTACAATAAAATGGTAGCGGCTCGCGAAATTGACATATTGTCTCGTTTTCTGCTTTGGGTCCTCTGGTAAGTTAGGAAAAGGGTACTTTTTCTTGACGTCGGGAAATTTTAGGAGGATGGGCTGCACCAGCAGCCCGTCTTATCTTTTTATATCTTATCTATCTATCTATCTATCTATCTATCTATCTATCTATCTATCTATCTATCTATCTATCTATCTATCTATCTCTTGCTCCCGCTCTCTCTGTATTTTTCCTTTGCCTTTCCTCTTTATACGAAATATAATTACTCTTATGGAGTGTTACATCTAGTGTTTGTTTTCAGATCGGGGCCCCAGCAGAGTGTGTGGAGGATGTTGTGGACTCTGGACAAGGTGGTTCGAGTGGTGTTCTGGGGAGGAGTGAGTGCCCTCCTGGCCACTGTGCTCAGTGCTCTGGGCATAGTGTCCTGCCTCCTGGCCTTCACTACACTCTGGCTCGTCTCTGCTGCCATCTACTTGTACACGGCTGATATGAAGGTCAGTTACTCCTGCCAGCCTCTTAATCTTCCTCGCTGGTCTCAAACTCTAACTGACATACAAATATATATTTGAATATTTCTATTAGGTTATTAGGATCCTATTAGGTTATTTTTCCCGCCAAACGTCATAGTGCTAAAAGGTTTTAATTTTCCCGTCAAAACTGAGAGGTTGCAAAGATATTTGATTTTTTCCGCCAAAACTGAGAGGGTACTATCTGGCAATACGGTGTTGATGTCAGTGAAGAAGATAAGGAGTGTAAATTATGTAGTATGCCGCACGCCCACACCTTAGAACATTATGTATTAGAGTGTCAACTTATTGAAAACTATAGAAATAAGGAATTAAATAGTGTACCACATCAAATTGTTTGGATGTGTGATAATGGTATGATAGACAGTATACTTAGGAGCTACAAGAAGTTTGCCCCAAGAGTGTAACAATTATATACTGTACTTGCTATATTAACCTGCAATGTTAAATGGGATTCTTGTAATATGCTGTACTTACTATATTAACCTGCAATGTTAAATGGGATTCTTGTAATGTTATTTGTGTATTTGACTCACTGAATTTGTGCGCGATGTGAATTTTCCCGCCAAAACTGTAACTGCTAAGAAATGTGAATTTTCCCGCCAACTGGAAGTGCTAAGAGATGTGAATTTTCCCGTCAAAATTGGAAGTGCTAAGAGATGTGAATTTTCCCGTCAAAATTGGAAGTGCTAAGAGATGTAAATTTTCCCGCCAAAACTGGAAGTACTACGAGATTTGAATCTTCCCGGCAAAATGCTATTACGGCATCGAGCAACACTATGGGGCCTAACGGCTGAGAAGACAGCGCTCGGGACTCGTAGTCCTAAAAGTCTGTGTTCGATCCCCGGCGGAGGCGGAAACAAATGGGCAGAGTTTCTTTCACCCCTGATGTCCTGTTCACCTAGCGAGTTAGACAAGCTGCTATACGGGCTGCTTTCTGTGTGTAATTACCTAAATGTAATTACCTAAGTGTAGTTACAGGATGAGAGCTACGCTCGTGGTGTCCCGTCTTCCCAGCACTCTTTGTCATATAACGCTTTGAAACTACTGACGGTCTTGGCCTCCACCACCTTCTCCCCCAACTTGTTCCAACCGTCTACCACTCTGTTTACAAAACTGAACTTTCGTATATTTCTCCGGCAGCTTTGTTTCGTTAGTTTAAATCTATGACCTCTTGTTCTTGAAGTTCCGGGTCTCAGGAATTCTTCCCTATCAATTTTATCGATTCCTGTTACTATTTTGAATGTAGTGATCATATCACCTCTTTTTCTTCTATCTTCTAGTTTTTGCATGTTTAATGCCTTTAATCTCTCCTCATAGCTCTTGTCCTTCAGTTCTGGGAGCCACTTAGTGGCATGTCGTTGCACCTTTTCCAGTTTGTTGATGTGCTTCTTAAGATATGGGCACCACACAACCGCTGCATATTCCAGCTTTGGTCTAATAAAAGTCGTGAACAATTTCTTTAGTATTTCTCCATCCATGTATTTAAAAGCAATTCTGAGGTTAGAAGTGTAGCATAGGCTCCTCGCACAATGTTCTTGATGTGGTCCTCAGGTGACAGTTTTCTATCTAGAACCACCCCTAGATCCCTTTCTTTATCAGAATTCTTTAAAGATTTCTCACATAATTTATAGGTTGTGTGGGGTCTATGTTCTCCAATTCCACATTCCATAACATGGCATTTATTCACATTAAATTCCATTTGCCAATGTTGCTCCAAATACTTATTTTGTCCAGGTCTTCTTGAAGGGCATGACATTCATCTAGGTTTCTATCTTCCCTATTATAAATAAATATAAATAAATATGTTTATTCAGGAAAGGTACATACATAGAGAGATTTTACATAAGTGGATCGATTTATAGATAGAGCTAGTACATACAATGCCTAAAGCCACTATTACGCAATGCGTTTCGGGCAAGAAAACATTAATATCTAAAACTTAATACTAATTGAACAAAAAGAATAAAATGTTTTGAGAACAGATACAAATAAAGGTACAAAAAAAAGGGGGGAACATGACTGAAAAGCAGCACAAATACAATATGTAGACAAACAGCGTTGAATAAAAAAAAAAAGACATGGGTTGACAATAGAGGGGTAAGGTAGGTTACAGGGAATTTATAGGTAGTGTTTAGTTTTAATCTTAAACTGGTTGAGAGAGGTACAGTCTTTAACATGGTTGGGAAGGTCATTCCACATTCTGGGTCCCTTGATTTGTAGAGCATTTCTAGTTTGGTTAAGTCGTACTCTTGGAATATCAAAACTGTATTTATTTCTGGTGTGGTGCTCATGGGTTCTGTTACAGCTTTCAATGAAGCTTTTGAGGTCAGGATTGGCATTACAGTTCAGCGTTTTATATATGTATAATACACATGAGAGAATGTGCAGTGACTTAATATCTAACATATTGAGAGATTTGAGTAGGGGTACCGAGTGATGTCTGGGGCCAGAGTTGGATATTGTCCTAATAGCAGCTTTGTGTTGAGTAATTAGAGGACGTAAATGATTTTGGGTAGTAGAACCCCAAGCACAAATACCATAGTTGAGATATGGATAGATGAGGGAGTAATAGAGAGTCACCAGGGCAGGGCGGGGTACATAATATCTGATCTTAGAAAGAATGCCAACAGTTTTTGAAACTTTTTTTGATATATTTAGAATGTGTCCCTGGAAATTAAGCTTGTGATCAATGAGAACGCCAAGGAATTTGCCATCTAATTTGTTACAAATTTGGGTATTGTTAATCTTGAGATTTATTTGGTTAGAGGATTTATTGCCAAACAGAATATAGAAAGTTTTGTCAATGTTAAGGGTGAGTTTGTTGGCAGTTAGCCAAAGATGGACTTTATTAAGCTCGGTATTTACTGTGGCATTTAGAGCAAGGGGGTCAGGACTGGAGTAAATGAAGGTTGTGTCGTCAGCAAATAGAATTGGTCTAAGTGTTGGGAGGCATTTGGAAGGTCATTAATGTAGATGAGAAAGAGGAGAGGGCCAAGTATACTGCCCTGAGGAACACCAATGTTGATGGGTAGGGTAGGAGAAATTGAATTGTTCACAGAAACATACTGGAGTCTGTCAGTAAGGTAAGATTTGAGGTATTGCAGGGAGAGTCCTCTGACTCCATAATGATGTAATTTAAGAAGAAGGTTTTGGTGGTTCACAGTGTCAAAAGCCTTACGCAGGTCCACAAATAACCCAACAGGGAACTCATTTTTATCAAGAGCTGCATGAATTAAGTTAATCATACTAATAAGTGCATCGTTAGTGCTTTTTTTAGGTCTGAAGCCATATTGGCAAGAGCTAAGTATATTGTGCTTGGCTAGATAAGAGTAAAGCTGCTTGTAGATTAGTTTTTTAAAAATTTTTGATAAGTTAGGCAGGATTGAAATAGGTCTGTAGTTGTTAACATCAGTGAGATCACCACATTTGTGGACAGGGGTTACTCTCGCTTTTTTTAGAATATCTGGGAAGGTTTGGAGTTCAAGTGACTTGTTGAAGAGCAATGTAATTGCAGGGGCTAAGGATCTGGAGGCTTTTTGTAAATTAATGTCGGAATCTCCTCAAGGGCACTAGACTTGGTTTTAAGGGAAAGGATTATCTCATTGACATCAGTGGAATTAGTAGGCTTTAGGTACAGAGACTGTGGATAGTTACCTGTAAGGTAGTCCTTAACCTCAGTACTGGAAGAAGGAATATCATTTGCAAGGGATGACCCAATGGAAGAGAAGAACCTATTGAACTCAATAGCAGAATCAGATGCTGAAAGCTGACCATCGTTATTTGACAGGAGTGTTGGTTTGTTGTTTAAAATCTTCTTTGATCCCAAGATTTGTGAAATTGTGCTCCAAGTTTTTTTAATGTTGCTCTTTATTTGGGTAAATTTATCTTCGTAGTATTTAGTTTTGGCTCGTCTAATTATCTTAGATAGCAGTAAAGAGTAATTCTTTGAGAATTCTTTAGAGACGGTTCCTAGCCTATACTTCTTCTCAAGGTCATGTTTTTTATTAATGGATTTAAGTATTCCCTTTGTAAGCCAGGATTGTTAAGCCTTTGGTAGTGACTTGTTTTGTAAGCATAGGACAGTGGGTGTTATAAAGGCTTAGAGTTTTTTGAAGAAAAGATTGTACTGCTAGGTTGATGTCCCCTATGTTACCTAACTCTGACTCCCAGTTGACATTATCAGCAGCAGTTATAAAATTGCCTATAGCAGATTCATTGTGCAGCCTAAAACTTATCTCCCTTGACTCTAGAGGTGGTTTGTTAATGTTAGTTAAGAGAAATGTGGGGTAATGGTCTGTAGTACTGTCGGTGATTATACCTGAAGTAAGCGGAGAGGTTATGTTGGTCCAGATGTGATCTAGAGTCGTGGCAGTACTATCAGTGATTCTGGTAGGTCTAGTGATTAAGGGTATGAGGAAGCAGGAATTCATACAGTTGAGGAAGCTAACAGTAGTAGGGTGCTCAGGCTCGCAGAGGTCAATATTAAAGTCCCCTGCGATAATTAGATGGTTTTTGTTAAGTCTGTTATCGAGTATTAGATTTCTAAGGTTTGAATTGAATTCGGGCACATCAGTGTTAGGAATCCTATAGACTGCTCCCACAGACAGGATAGACTCGGTACCCTTTACTCTGAAACTGGCGAAGATATACTCCCCACAGCAGTCTCTAGTTCTAATTACTTTTAAGCATGTTAGTTCATGATGGTAGTAAAGAGCAGTACCACCACCTCTCTGAGTTTGACGACAGTTGTGAATTGCCAAGTAGTTAGGCATGTTAAAGAGTTGAGTAGTATCCTCTTTCAACCATGTTTCAGTAAGTACAATAAAAGTGAATTTGTTGTCAATAGTTTCAATTAAGGCACTAACATCATCGAAGTGTTTACCTAGGGATCTAACATTTAAGTTGATTACAGAGATATTGTGATTATGTGATAATACATTGTTTACATCATTTGCTGTAAAATATCTGCAGTTCAGATCATTAAAGTGATGATTGTCATAGATAGTGGATAAGAGGTTTAGTTCAGGGTCTAAACTTGCCTGCATAATAAGGATGGTTGCAGGAATACAAGGCAGGAATGGCAAATTACAAAAAAAATAAGACATAAAAGGGGAAAATATATAAAACAAGTCTATACAACACACAAACAATGAACAAAAAAGACAAAAATGAGGTAGCTTACAGGTACTCTCAGGTACACTAGCTGTAAGTAAATAATTTCCATAAATGAGACACAGGCAAAGCCAGTGGTACATGGGTAGAGAGGATGGCGAGGCTAGGCAACCTGCCTATTATCTTAGCATCATCAGCAAACATTTTCATGTAATTCTGTATTCCCACTGGTAGATCGTTTATGTAGACAATGAAACATTACCGGTGCAAGACGGAACCCTGAGGTACTCCACTCGTGACATTCATCCAAATCCGATACCTTACCTCTGATTGTGGCCCTCATTTTTCTGTCAGTTAGGAATTTTTCATCCATGTTAGTAGCTTACCTGTCACTCCTCCATATGTTCCAGTTTCGAACAACCTCTTATGGGGAACTCTGTCGAAAGCCTTTTTTAGGTCCAGATAGATGCAGTCACCCAACCATCTCTTCTTGTAAAATCTCTGTGGCTCGATCATAAAACTGAGCAAGTTCGTTACACAGGATCTTCCAGATCGAAAACCATACTGTCTGTCTGATATTATATCGTTTTCCTCCAGGTGTTCTACCCATTTAGTTTTAATTATTTTTTCCAATATTTGACTATTACACTTGTCAATGATACAGGTCTATAATTAAGGGGGTCTTCCTGTTTCCACTTTTGTAGATTGGAACTATGTTAGCCTTTTTCCACACATCAGCTACAGCTCCTGTACACAGGGATGCCTGAAAATCAGTTGAAGTGGAATGCTGAGCTCAGGTGCACATTCTCTCAGAACCCATGGTGAAACTCCATCCGGACCAACTGCTTTGTTCTTACCTAGCTCCTTTAGCATTTTTTCCACTTCGTCTCTAGACACCTCTATGTGCTCTATGTTGTTCTCTGGAATTCTTATTGTGTCTGGTTCCCAAAGATTCATTTTGTACAAACACACTTTGGAACTTTTCGTTTAGTGTTTCACACATTTCCTTTTCATCTTCCGTGAATCTATTTCCCATTTTCAACCTCTGAATTATCCTTTACCTGCAATTTGTTGTTTATGAATTTATAGAATAGACCTGGTTCTGTTTTACATTTGTCTGCATCCCTTTTTCAAAATTTCTTTCTGCTCTCTCCCACTGCCGTGTAGTTGTTTCTCGCATCTTTGTATCGCTGGTATGTTTGGGGGTTCGCCTCTTCCTGTATTGATTCCATTTTGTGTCTTTTGGTCTCTAGCCCTCTCGCAATTTCTATTGAACCAATCCTGTTTTCTAGTTCTGCATCTCTGTTTTGGTATAAATTTTTTGTGCCTTTATCATATATTTCACAAAACTTGACATACATCTCATTCACTTCCTTGCCTAGCATCAAGTCTGTCCATTATACTCACTAAAAAATTTCTAAGGTCACCATAATGTCCTCTCCTGAAGTCTGGTTTCTCAACTGTTTCACCTCTTTATTTTCTTCCCGCTTATACGCATTGCATACTTTATCCCAAAAGACATGGTCACTTTTTCCCCAAGGGAGGAAGNGACACATCCTCCAGGACTCACATGCCTGACCACATCCTCCAGGACTCACATGCCTGACACATCCTCCAGGACTCACATCCTGACATCCTCCAGGACTCACATGCCTGACAATCCTCCAGGACTCACATGCCTGACACATCCTCCAGGACTCACATGCCTGACACATCCTCCAAGACTCACATGCTGACACATCCTCCAGGACTCACATGCCTGACACATCCTCCAGGACTCACATGCCTGACACATCCTCCAGGACTCACATGCCTGACACATCCTCCAGGACTACATGCTGACACATCCTCCAGGACTCACATGCCTGACACATCCTCCAGGACTCACATGCCTGACACATCCTCCAGGACTCACATGCCTGACATCCTCCAGGACTTACATGCCTGACACATCCTCCAGGACTCACACCTTGACACATCCTCCAGGACTCACATGCCTGACATCCTCCAAGACTCACATGCCTGACACATCCTCCAGGACTCACATGCCTGACACATCCTCCAAGACTCACATGCCTGACACATCCTCAAGACTCACATGCCTGACACATCCTCCAGGACTCACATGCCTGACACATCCTCCAGGACTCACATGCCTGACACATCCTCCAGGACTCACATGCCTGACACTCCTCCAGGACTCACATGCCTGACACATCCTCCAGGACTCACATGCCTGACACATCCTCCAGGACTCACATGCCTGACACATCCTCCAGGACTTACATGCCTGACACATCCTCCAGGACTCACTGCCTGACACATCCTCCAGGACTCACATGCCTGACACATCCTCCAGGACTCACATGCCTGACACATCCTCCAGGACTCACATGCCTGACACATCCTCCAGGACTTACATCCTTGACACATCCTCCAGGACTCACATGCCTGACACATCCTCCAGGACTCACATGCCTGACACATCCTCCAGGACTCACATGCCTGACACATCCTCCAGGACTCACATCCTTGACACATCCTCCAGGACTCACATGCCTGACACATCCTCCAGGACTCACATGCCTGACACATCCTCCAGGACTCACATGCCTGACACATCCTCCAGGACTTACATCCTGACACATCCTCCAGGACTCACATGCCTGACACATCCTCCAGGACTCACATGCCTGACACATCCTCCAGGACTCACATGCCTGACACATCCTCCAGGACTTACATGCCTGACACATCCTCCAGGACTTACATCCTTGACACATCCTCCAGGACTCACCTGCCTGACACATCCTCCAGGACTCACATGCCTGACACATCCTCCAGGACTCACATGTCTGACACATCCTCCAGGACTCACATGCCTGACACATCCTCCAGGACTCACCTGCATGACACATCCTCCAGGACTCACATGCCTGACACATCCTCCAGGACTCACATGCCTGACACATCCTCCAGGACTCACATGCCTGACACATCCTCCAGGACTCACATGCCTGACACATCCTCCAGGACTCACATGCCTGACACATCCTCCAGGACTCACATGCCTGACACATCCTCCAGGACTCACATGCCTGACACATCCTCCAGGACTCACATGCCTGACACATCCTCCAGGACTCACATGCCTGACACATCCTCCAAGACTCACATGCCTGACACATCCTCCAGGACTCACATGCCTGACACATCCTCCAGGACTCACATGTCTGACACATCCTCCAGGACTCACATGCCTGACACATCCTCCAGGACTCACATGCCTGACACATCCTCCAGGACTCACATGCCTGACACATCCTCCAATACTCACATGCCTGACACATCCTCCAAGACTCACATGCCTGACACATCCTCCAGGACTCACATGCCTGACACATCCTCCAGGACTCACATGTCTGACACATCCTCCAGGACTCACATGCCTGACACATCCTCCAGGACTCACATGCCTGACACATCCTCCAGGACTCACATGCCTGACACATCCTCCAATACTCACATGCCTGACACATCCTCCAGGACTCACATGCCTGACACATTCTCCAGAACTCACATGCCTGACACATCCTCCAGGACTCACATGCCTGACACGTCCTCCAGGACTCACATGCCTGACACATCCTCCAGGACTCACATGCCTGACACATCCTCCAGGACTCACATGCCTGACACATCCTCCAATACTCACATGCCTGACACATCCTCCAGGACTCACATGCCTGACACATTCTCCAGAACTCACATGCCTGACACATCCTCCAGGACTCACATGCCTGACACGTCCTCCAGGACTCACATGCCTGACACATCCTCCAGGACTCACATGCCTGACACATCCTCCAGGACTCACATGCCTGACACATCCTCAGTGTGACTTGTGAAGACCCTCTTCAGGACGCAGGATATAAGATAGACTAAGAGTTGTCGACCTTCGAGGTATACGAATATATATACTGTGGCATTTCCCCAAACATCACTTAGTGACTCCTGGGTGTGAGAACGTTTCCGTCAACGATACGGGGGAGGGGTTGCAGCCCCAGTTGTGGGAGGGAAGGGAAGGGAGGGTGAGAGGGGGGGGCTCGTAGTGCTGGGCTGTCGCTGTGGAGAGACAGGTCAGTTGCCAAACGGCTGCGGTGAAAGGAACACAGCTGATTGGTTCTGAGTCGCCCAACCTGAGTTGTTAAGTGTTGCTGTTGGTAAGTATTGCAGCTGACACGGTGTGCAACCTGTCCACACACCACATGCACTCGCCCACTGACATTTTGACGTTGTCGAACACTGCGTCAGGTTGATTAGTTGGGATATATAGGTTGGTACGTCGAGGCTTGGCAGACACCTCTTTATATTTGACGCGTGTCAGATGGTGGGAACCAGGTTGTTAATAAGTGCATGCCATAGTTGCTTCGCTTACTGCAACGGTCTTCGCTTAGCGTGTTGCAAGCATGATTAGTGCTTAGTAAATGCTACCGTGGCTTCGCTTAATGAGTGCCACAGTGGCCCCGCTTAATGAGTGCCACAGTGGCTTCGCTTAATGAGTGCCACAGTGGCCTCGCTTAATGAGTGCCACAGTGGCTTCGCTTAATGAGTGCCACAGTGGCCTCGCTTAATGAGTGCCACAGTGGCTTCGCTTAATGAGTGCCACAGTGGCCTCGCTTAATGAGTGCCACAGTGGCCTCGCTTAATGAGTGCCACAGTGGCCTCGCTTAATGAGTGCCACAGTGGCTTCGCTTAATGAGTGCCACAGTGGCCTCGCTTAATGAGTGCCACAGTGGCTTTGCTTAATGAGTGCCACAGTGGCCTCGCTTAATGAGTGCCACAGTGGCTTCGCTTAATGAGTGCCACAGTGGCCTCGCTTAATGAGTGCCACAGTGGCCTCGCTTAATGAGTGCCACAGTGGCTTCGCTTAATGAGTGCCACAGTGGCCTCGCTTAATGAGTGCCACAGTGGCTTCGCTTAATGAGTGCCACAGTGGCCTCGCTTAATGAGTGCCACAGTGGCCTCGCTTAATGAGTACCGCAGTGGCTTCGCTTAATGAGTGCCACAGTGGCCTCGCTTAATGAGTGCCACAGTGGCCTCGCTTAATGAGTGCCACAGTGGCCTCAATGAGTACCACAGTGGCTTCGCTTAATGAGTGCCACAGTGGCCTCGCTTAATGAGTACCACAGTGGCCTCCCTTAATGAGTACCACAGTGGCCTCCCTTAATGAGTACCACAGTGGCCTCGCTTAATGAGTACCACAGTGGCCTCGCTTAATGAGTACCACAGTGGCCTCCCTTAACGAGTACCACAGTGGCCTCCCTTAATGAGTACCACAGTGGCCTCGCTTAATGAGTACCACAGTGGCCTCCCTTATTGAGTACCACAGTGGCCTCCCTTAATGAGTACCACAGTGGCCTCCCTTAATGAGTACCACAGTGGCCTCGCTTAATGAGTACCACAGTGGCCTCCCTTAATGAGTACCACAGTGGCCTCGCTTAATGAGTACCACAGTGGCCTCGCTTAATGAGTACCACAGTGGCCTCGCTTAATGAGTACCACAGTGGCCTCCCTTATTGAGTACCACAGTGGCCTCCCTTAATGAGTACCACAGTGGCCTCGCTTAATGAGTACCACAGTGGCCTCGCTTAATGAGTACCACAGTGGCCTCGCTTAATGAGTGCCACAGTGGCCTCCCTTAATGAGTACCACAGTGGCCTCGCTTAATGAGTACCACAGTGGCCTCGCTTAATGAGTACCACAGTGGCCTCCCTTAATGAGTACCACAGTGGCCTCGCTTAATGAGTGCCACAGTGGCCTCAATGAGTGCCACAGTGGCCTCGCTTAATGAGTACCACAGTGGCCTCCCTTAATGAGTACCACAGTGGCCTCGCTTAATGAGTACCACAGTGGCCTCGCTTAATGAGTACCACAGTGGCCTCCCTTAATGAGTACCACAGTGGCCTCCCTTAATGAGTACCACAGTGGCCTCGCTTAATGAGTACCACAGTGGCCTCCCTTAATGAGTACCACAGTGGCCTCCCTTAATGAGTACCACAGTGGCCTCCCTTAATGAGTACCACAGTGGCCTCGCTTAATGAGTGCCACAGTGGCCTCGCTTAATGAGTACCACAGTGGCCTCCCTTAATGAGTACCACAGTGGCCTCCCTTAACGAGTACTACATTGGCCTCGCTTAATGAGTACCACAGTGGCCTCGCTTAATGAGTACCACAGTGGCCTCAATGAGTACCACAGTGGCCTCCCTTAATGAGTACCACAGTGGCCTCAATGAGTACCACAGTGGCCTCGCTTAATGAGTACCACAGTGGCCTCGCTTAATGAGTGCCACAGTCGCCTCGCTTAATGAGTGCTACAGTGGCCTCGCTTAATGAGTATCACAGTGGCCTCCCTTAATGAGTACCACAGTGGCCTCGCTTAATGAGTGCCACAGTGGCCTCGCTTAATGAGTACCACAGTGGCCTCCCTTAATGAGTACCACAGTGGCCTCCCTTAACGAGTACTACATTGGCCTCGCTTAATGAGTACCACAGTGGCCTCGCTTAATGAGTACCACAGTGGCCTCGCTTAATTAGTGCCAAAGTTAACACCAGGTAATTCCTAGGAAGTGAGCTTGTTACGGTGTATATTAAAGTCTTAGACGCTGGTGTTGAGTCAGACGCCAGACGCGCGGTGTGGCCGACGGTGTGAAGCCTAGCGTGTCTCGCATGACAATAATAATACTCCAGAAACAAATCACACAACGTGATGTATCAATGAGAAAATCAGTAGGAACGATGAGGATTCGAACCTGCACACTGGGTGCTCCTTAGCACAAGCGTTTAGGGAGCCGGTCGGCCAAGCGGACAGCACGCTGGGCACGTGATCCTGTGGTTCCGGGTTCGATCCCGGGCGCCGGCGAGAAACAATGGGCAGAGTTTCTTTCACCCTATGCCCCTGTTACCTAGGAGTAAAATAGGTACCTGGGAGTTAGTCAGCTGTCACGGGCTGCTTCCTGGGGGTGAAGGCCTGGTCAAGGACCGGGCCGCGGGGACACTGAAGCCCCGAAATCATCTCAAGATTACCCCAAGAAGCCCTAAACCACTAGGCCACGATATGCAAGACCATTGGGGGTAAAAGTGTACTACAGGCAGGAGTGTATGAAGGTAATGTGTGAAACTGTGAGTTGGTATGAGAAGATGCCTCGGGGGAACCTTAGAGCACTGAGGTGAAGTCCATTACTTGTGCATATTGTGGCCTAGTGGTCCAGGGCGTGTGCTTGGCAGTACCCAAGTCTGCAGGTTCGAATCCTACCCATGGTTCCTGCCGATTTTCTCAATAATAATGATAATAGTTTATTAATAAGAGAGAGGGAGTCGTTGTTGCGCAGTTGAAGCGCAGCTTGGTGACGCGTTTGGCCCCGGATCAACTCCTAACCCGGGAAGACTGATTTTGTGCCATCTCTTTACTGTTCGTCCCTTGTCACACTGTAAACAGGAGTGTGTAGTGGTGAGGGTAGGGTGTAAACAGGAGTGTATAGTGGTGAGGGTAGGGTGTAAACAGGAGTGTGTAGTGGTGAGGGTAGGGTGTAAACAGGAGTGTGTAGTAGTGAGGGTAGGGTATAAACAGGAGTGTATAGAGGTGAGGGTAGGGTGTAAACAGGAGTGTATAGTGGTGAGGGTAGGGTGTAAACAGGAGTGTATAGTGGTGAGGGTAGGGTGTAAACAGGAGTGTATAGTGGTGAGGGTAGGGTGTAAACAGGAGTGTATAGTGGTGAGGGTAGGGTGTAAACAGGAGTGTGTAGTGGTGAGGGTAGGGTGTAAACAGGAGTGTATAGTGGTGAGTGTAAGGTGTAAACAGGAGTGTGTCACGTAGCAGTAAGGTTAGACAACACACAACGATCAAACAAACCAAACTTGACACATGTGAGAAACCCTTCCAGCAGAATAACAAGCGAGCTGTGACTACCTGCCGGCGGCATAGACCACACCAAGAACCATTGACTTACTGGTGTTGTAAACACAAGTGTGTAAAAGTGTCAAGTGTAAACACGACACACTTAACCTGGGAGCAAGCCGGGGGCCAGGAGTCATCAGGTATTTACACAACCACTGAAGAAACCTCTACATCTTTCCTTAATCATGGCGGCTTAGTTTACACTTATTAAAGAGTTTACGAGCTCGAGTAAACTAATAAATGTAAACAGCGGGCGCCATCAGTGAGGAAAGATGTGTCCTGTCAGAAGCTGGCCCTCACGGGATTGGGGGTGCTCCGTCGGAACCCCCAAAGTGACAAGCCAAGAATACCAAGCTTTACAATTACCGTAAATGCTCAGGCAACTTTAAATTAGAGATGTCTCTTCAATGTATTTGATTACATTAATTCTACTTCTGTATATTAATTTATGGCTTTCACTAATCTTCATTAGTCACCATAATTAATTCAGCTCTATTACCTATTTGTTATATTGAGCTATTATGTTTCTTCAGTTAAGGATTATCTAATTTAATCTTTTATGATTGTATTATTAATTAATTATTTATTCACTAATCTTCATTAGTCCCATAATTAATTCAGCTCTATTTACCTATTTGTTATATTGAGCTATTATGCTTCTTCAGTTAAGGATTATCTAATTTAATCTTTTATGATTGTATTATTAATTAATTATTTATTTATTAAATAATTAATTATTATTATTTTAAATTAAAATAAGTCCCCCACTCCGTGAGCGTTTTCTTCCAACCACAGAAATAGTCACTGCTTTTATCATAAAAGCGGTGAAATTCTGTGGGGAAGGATACGCATTACCGTGCTCCACTGTCTAAAACGACTAAGTGGCGCGCGCGTAGAGCGGGTACTTGGGAGCACAGGCGCGGCGCCTTCTGGCTCGCCGCCGCCCCGCAGGTACACCACAAAACTCCCACCCTCCTCCCGGTGCTCCGTCGGAACCCCCAAATGGGGGTGCTCCGTCGGAACCCCCAAAGTGACAAGCCAAGAATACCAAGCTTTACAATTACCGTAAATGCTCAGGCAACTTTAAATTAGAGATGTCTCTTCAATGTATTTGATTACATTAATTCTACTTCTGTATATTAATTTATGGCTTTCACTAATCTTCATTAGTCACCATAATTAATTCAGCTCTATTTACCTATTTGTTATATTGAGCTATTATGCTTCTTCAGTTAAGGATTATCTAATTTAATCTTTTATGATTGTATTATTAATTAATTATTTATTCACTAATCTTCATTAGTCACCATAATAATTCAGCTCTATTTACCTATTTGTTATATTGAGCTATTATGCTTCTTCAGTTAAGGATTATCTAATTTAATCTTTTATGATTGTATTATTAATTAATTATTTATTTTATTAAATAATTAATTATATTATTATTTTAAAATTAAAATAAGTCCCCCACTCCGTGAGCGTTTTCTTCCAACCACAGAAAAG
>WNGS01158745.1:16427012-16437390 GCA_020271785.1 Procambarus virginalis
AAGATACCAAAACTGGATGTTTGGTAGCAGGAATGGACGCACATGTGGATGCTATATCTGAAGGAATGGTATGAGTGGCTGTCGCTGCACATGTGTTAAGCTACGATGTTAATTTTCGAAGTTTTCCTATTTTCTCCTCTGCAGCTCTTCCTCTTATGCTCAACTGAAAACTTTTTCATTTCTGCTGAAAGGGTTATTCTCCTGGAAATGTACATCTTAAATATTTAGCGTTTAATCCCACAAAGGATATAGGGTTTTATTATATATGTGCTTGCAACAAGACCTAAGTATTTAAACATTCTGCTTCCATAATGAACATGTCCTATTCTTGAGGGGCTCCCAGGCAAGTGCCCATCGGGCCATCCAGCAAGACGGCTGAGTAAGGATGGTGATATGGGAGTGTGCATTATTTCCTGCCAACAGTGCTCGGGCAATAGTTGACGTATTTTCAGATCGGGGCCCCAGCAGAGTGTGTGGAGGATGTTGTGGACTCTGGACAAGGTGGTTCGGGTGGTGTTTGGGGAGGAGTGAGCGCCCTCCTGGCCACTGTGCTCAGTGCTCTGGGCATAGTGTCCTGCCTCCTGGCCTTCACTACACTCTGGCTCGTCTCTGCTGCCATCTACTTGTACACGGCTGATATGAAGGTAGGTTCTCAGCCAAACTGCCGTAGCCTTAAATGTAATAATTTGACGACTTTTTATTTTTTTTTTACTAAGACTTTGTACTGCTTGTGCACACCATGCTGTACTGACTTAATTTAATACAATACATTGTGAGTACTTGTGTTCTTACATTCCTGCAAAGTTAACACGTATAGCGTTTCGGGCATGAATATATCACGGTGATTTATTGCTTGTCCACTCTTTAAGTAATTTGAGAAGTTTCCTAACTAAAGTTTGATCTTGAGGTTAAAAATGTGTATAGATTTAATTAATTGCTTATGGTTAATGTTTGTCATTGCAATGTTGCAGGAACCAGCCGTGGGGAAGTCAGTGGTGGTGACCGGCTGTGACACAGGCTTCGGCACACTCTGGCCCTCCACCTCGACAGCCTGGTTAGTTACATGACTTGATGCATGTCGGGACCTCCTGTAATTTCTCTTAAAAAAAGGGGGGGGGAATATACCACTGCCACCATTATTTGTATCAGTTTACCCGATGGCTACTAACACTGGTGCCCTCAACGAAGACAGGAAGCCGGCGGGTTGTGGACGGTCCCCTTCCCTGTTTGCCTTGCTACTAAAAAAAAACTTTGCCTTGATATTTTCAAGTTAGATTTCGATTTTTATTCAGGTAAGGTATACATAGTTACATACATAATATTAGATTTAAAGATAGAGATAGTACATACAATACTTAAGCCACTAGTACGCATAACGTTTCGGGCACGTTCTACTTCAAAAGTTTTGGCGTTTACGGCTTGACGGGTCCATGGGTTTATAACCCTGTGGGTGAAGGGCATCCTGTTCTCATTCCTACATTGTGGCTCGAGCTTGAAACAGTAGTTCCTCGTTTGTTTCGCATCTGACGATTGTCCGGACCAACATCCTCCAAATTGATCAGTACAGTATTTAAAGTTTCAGAGATTCACCTGGTTTGCAGTGTTAGCCCTGTGGTCCTCAACCATTCCTGAGAAGAGAAGACTTGCCTCTGGAATGACTTTCTTGCCCAGTGTTGCACCTTCTCCAGAGCAGCTATGTCCTTCTTTAGATATGATCTTCATGCTTGGATACAGTAATACAAATGCCTAGAGATTTATACAACTGAATCACTACCTTTACCTTTTCCTTCGACAGATGTATGCTTGATTATTTAAAGGGTTTGGTTAGTTCGTCTGCTGCCCCTACAAATTGTGCATGGTTCAGCAGTGGATTTTGACTGTTCCTCTTGTTTAGTAGTCTGCTGTAATGTATTATTAATTTGGTAGTGGTGTGGGTTGTGCAACATGTGCAAGGTCTTGCATTCGTCAATATTAAAAAGCATATGCCAGTCTTCAGACCATTTGTAGAGTTCATCCAGCTCTTTGTTAGGCTTCAATATTTCTCATTTGACCATAAATCTGTAGACTGCAAATTTGATGTAGTTTGCAATACAGTATTTTAAAGTCTCGGACATGGCCAATAACAAAGGGTTGGCACCAAAATGGACCCCTGTGGTACCCCACTTGCCACATTTCTCCAATCGGATTCATTCTCATTTAGCACGATTTTCTGTTTTCTTGTATACATCATAAGATTCCCTCCCTAATGTATACCCTTCCCTTGTCTCTTGGGACTCTTCTCATCTCTGATCTCTCCATCTAAAGTCTCTGGAAAATCTAGCAAGAGGTATTTGTGCTTCAGTCACAGGAAGGAACACTTTCTAGTATCTAGCAGTGATACTAGCACACTGAACACTCGCATACTAGCACACTCGAGCCGTGATCTAGCACACTGAAGAAGTGTGCACAGGAAAGTGGTGTATGGTATTAAGGCAACATAAGGTTTTGCAGTGACTTTATTCATCTGAATTTATCAGAATATCTGGAGCTTACTTGGAAAAACTGTCTTGTGAGTTCTTCTACCAGAGCACAGCCTGGGGCCAGGCTCGTCTTTAAAACATGATCCAACAGGTTGTTGCTTGCAGCTGCCCATAGGCCCACATATCTACTACAACCCAGTTGGTCTTGTACTTATTGCAAGAACTTAGTTTCTTGAAGTCCACCTTTGTTCCAGCTATATTTTAACATCTTTAGTACAGTATTATAGCAGCTTTGTAAAATTACTCCTACATAAATGTCCAGTCATTTGCTCTAACATGTTTATTTGCTTATTTTTTTATTTATATTTATTTTTATTTATATACAAGGTACATTGGGTTTGTGAGAATACATTGAATAGTACAGTATTTACAATCTTGTAAAGCCACTAGTATGCGCAGTGTTTCGGGCAGGTCCTTAATCTAACAGATAATTTTAAGTAGGTAATTTCTATCAGAATTAATAAATGATAACAAATACATTGCAAGAAAGAGATGAGAGAGCTTAGTAAGTATATTAAAGCACATTGGTATATTAAAGCTCTGATTACATTGACAGCTTGATTGGTAATTTAAACAAAATTAAGACACCATACAGCAGATTGACAGCACATAAGACAGCAATGATCACAATGATAAAGATGTTCAGATTGGGTACATAAAGGTTGGGAGATTGGGTAGCAATAGATAGTGCAATTTTAAAGCAAAAGGTAAAAAACTATGAAGATGAAATTATGTACTTTTTAGTATTGTTTTTGAATGATGCAAAAGTTGGACAGCTTTTTAATTCAATAGGGAGTGAGTTCCATAGACTGGGTACCTTTATTTACATAGTGTTTACATAGATTAAGTTTGACTCTGGGGATATCAGAGATATTTGTTTCTGGTGTGGTGATAATGGGTCCTATTACATCTGTCCAGGTAGTTTCAGAGCAGGATTTGCATTTAAGAACAGGGTTTTGTAAATGTAGTTGACACAAGAGAATTTGTGGAGTGAGATTGTTTAGCATGTTTAGGGAGTTAAACAAGGGGGCTGAGTGTTGTCTGAAAGCAGAATTTCTTATTATTCTGATAGCAGATTTTTGCCTGGTGATGGACTTGAGGTGGTTTGCAGTGGTTGAACCCCATGCACAGATGCCATAATTAAGACTGGGATTGATTAGTGCATAATATAGAGATATGAGAGCAGAGTTAGGTACATAATATCTGATTTTGGAGAGGATACCAACTGTTTTAAACTCTTAGTTGTGTTGTATGTAGGTACTAAAGTAGTCTCTTGTCTAGGAATAGGCCAAGAAACTTTCCATCATTTTTATTGCTAATGTTTACATTGTCTATCTGAAGATGAATTGCATTTGTAGATTTGCTTCCAAATAAGATGTAGTAGGTCTTTTCTATGTTAAGTGTTAGTTTGTTGGTTGACGTCCATAAGTGGACTCTTTTTAGTTCATTATTAACATTATTTAGTGGATGTGGGTTGGGGTTAGAGAAGATGAGGGTAGTATCATCAGCAAACAAATAGGGTTCAGAATGTTACACATTAGGCAGATCATTGATGTATATAAGAAATAGGAGGTCCCGAAATGCTGCCCGGTGGCACTCAAACGGTTATTGGTAAAGTGGGAGAAGTTATATTATTAATGGCTACACATTGGTGTCTATCACTAAGATAGGATTGGATATAGTCCAGTGAATGGCCACAGGGCAGCATTTTGGGACCTCCTATTTCTTATATACATCAATGATCTGCCTAATGTGTAACATTCTGAACCCTATTTGTTTGCTGATACTACCCTCATCTTCTCTAACCCCAACCCACATAAGTGGCATAATCAAATCAATCGACAAAAAACATGAATATGAAAAGAAATTTAGGATTGGCCTTGTTACAAAGGAAGTAGTTAAGAGGTACTCATCAGTGCTTACCAGTATCATAAGAAAAGCTAAACTTTCATATTATGAGACTATATTCAAGAAAGCAAAAGGCAACATGAAAAGCAAATGGAAAACCATCTCTGATATCCTAGGAACTAAACACTCCCACAACCAGATAACTCTCTAAGGATATCCTTACACCGTCATCTGATTTAGAAATGGCGAATGAATTTAATAGCTTCTTTTCATCGGTTGGTGCTAACCTTGCCAGTAAAATCCCACACTCGGACACATATCAACACATCTCTCGGGCAGCTATCCAAACTCTCTTCTCCTTTCACCAGTCAGCCCGACAAATGTTGTCCATCATACTCGCTATAAACCAAAGCTGGGAACATCGGTGAAATACCATCCATTGTATAAAAGAGCGCCTCCCACGCCCTTGCGCCACCTATAGCTCTGCTGTTCAACAAATCCCTTGTCATACCTTCCCTGATATCCTTAAAAAAGCAAGAGTAATGCCAGTCCATAAAGGAGGTAATCTGGCAGACATAAACAATTATAGACCAATATCAAACCTACCCATACTATCAAAAATATTTGAAAAAATTATCTACAGACAGCTCTACTCCTACCTCGTAAAATTCGACATTTCTTATCCCGTCAGTTTGGCTTCCGCTCCCAAAAGAGTACCAACGATGCAATTATGTGTCTCCTTGATACAATTTACTCAGCCCTTGACAAAAATGAGTTTCTGATTGGACTCTTCATTGACCTGAGAAAGGCCTTTGATACTGTTAATCACAATTACCTCTTACGTAAACTCCATCACTATGGAATCCGAGGCCATACACTGGACTATATCCAATCCTATCTTAGTGATAGACACCAATGTGTAGCCATCAATAATATAACCTCTCCCACTCTACTAATAACTGTTAGTGCTACAGGGCAGCATTTTGGAACCTCTTCTATTTCTTATACACATCAATGATCTGCCTAATGTCTCTAACATTCTGAAACCTATTTTGTTTGCTGATGATATACCCTCATCTACTCTAACCCCAACCCACATACACTAAATAATGTTAATAATGAACAAAAAAAAAAGTCGACTTATGGATGTTGACTAACACTTAACATAGAAAAGACCTACATCTTATTTGGAAGCAAATCTACAAATGCAATTCGGCTTCAGATAGACAATGTAAACATTAGCAATAAAAATGATGGAAAGTTTCTCGGCCTATTCCTAGACAAGAGACTAGACTTCAGTACCCACATACAACACATAACTAAGAAAGTCTCTAAAACAGTTGGTATACTCTCCAAAATCAGATATTATGCACCTAACTCTGCTCTCATCTCTATATTGTGCACTAATCTATCCCTATCTTAATTATGGTATCTGTGCATGGGGTTAAACCACTGCAAACCACCTAAAGTCCATCACCACCAGGCAAAAATCTATCAGAATAACAAAATTCTGCTTTCAGACAACACTTGGCCCTCTTGTTTAACTCCCAAAACATGCTAAACATAATCTCGCTCCACAAATTCTCTTGTCAACTACATTTACAAACCCTGTTCTTAAATGCAAATCCTGCTCTGAAACTCTCCCTGGACAGATGTAATAGGACCATTATCACCACACCAGAAATAAATATCTTTGATATCCCCAGTCAAACTTAATCTATGTAAACACTATGCAAATAAAGGGACCCAGTCTATGGAACTC
The DNA here is from genome assembly GCA_020271785.1 of Procambarus virginalis. Taxonomy (NCBI): domain Eukaryota; kingdom Metazoa; phylum Arthropoda; class Malacostraca; order Decapoda; family Cambaridae; genus Procambarus; species Procambarus virginalis. The sequence continues at coordinate 16,433,142 of WNGS01158745.1, forward strand.
ACTCCCTATTGAATTGAAAAGCTGTCCAACTTTTGCTTCATTCAAAAACAATACTAAAAAGTACCTAATTTCATCTTAGTTTTTTACCTTTTGCTTTAAAATTGCACTGTATCTATTTCTTCCCAATCTCCCAATCTTTGTACCCAATCTGAACATCTTTATCATTGTGATCATTGCTGTCTTCTTATGTGCTGTCAATCTGCTGTATGGTGTCTATTAATCTTGTTTAAATTACCAATCAAGCTGTCAATGTAATCAGAGCTTTAATATACCAATGTACTTTAATATACTTGCTAAAATCTCTAGTCTCATTTTTTTTTCTTGCAATGTATTTATCATTTTATTAATTGTGATAGAATTTACATACAGTACTTAAAATTATCTCTTAGATAAAGGACCTGCCCGAAACACTGCGCATACTAGTGGCTTTACAAGAGTGTAAGTACTGTACTATGCTATGTATTCTCGCAAACCAATGTACCTTCTTGTATATAAATAAATAAATAAATGGCCTCGGATTCCATAATGGAGTTTACGTAAGAGGTAATTGTGATTAACAGTATCAAAGGCCTTTCTCAGGTCAATGAAGAGTCCAATGGGAAACTCATTTTTGTCAAGGGCTGAGTAGATTATATCAAGGAGACTAATAATTGCGTCGTTGGTACTTTTTTTTTTTTTTTTTTTTTTTTTTTTTTTTTTTTTTTGGGAGCGGAAGCCAAACTGACAGTGGCTTGTATATCTACAAGAGTTCTTGCATTCTTGTACAGCCACTAGCATGTGTAGCATTTTTAGGACAAATCCTTAATCTTGAGAGCTTGGTCAAACAGGCTGTTGCTTGAAGTGGCCTGCAGGCCTACATAAAGTTCAAGTTTAAGTATGTTTATTGAGATAAGCAAGAAATACATCTCAAAGGGATAGAGTAGCTTAGGCTATTTCTACCCTCCTCAGGCCTACATCCACAACAGCCTGGTTGGTCCAGCACTTCTTGAAGAAAACTATACAGTTTTCTTAGAAATCCATGATTATTATGGAAACACTTCTTATGCTCTGAACTGTGGCCATTTGATGATTATACAGTGTTTTCTGATTGTGCTTATGGCACCTCTGCTTTTTATTAGCAGAGGTGCCATAAGCACAATTATGTAAGAGAAATTCTGTATTTCCTTTAAAATGGTTCACTCCAGTGTGTTGTTTTACTGTGTAGATTTGGAGACTTGGCCCTCCAGTAATTTATTTGATACATCTCTTTCTAGGGAGCCCATTTGGATAGATTAGAGATGTTAATTTTCTGAGAATTAATTTGAAAGTTGATAAATGGTCAGTCTTTCTGACATGAGGTACAGGGCTTTTTAACTGTACTTTGACTTTTATTTGATAGACTGTTACACTTTCTTGCATAAGAATGACCATCCTACTTTACCTGTTATTCCCATTGACCTCGGTTTGTGTGCTATTGCTCCATGGGCATGTTTATTGAATGCCTCTTCAAAAGTCTGTGTATACCACGTCTGTTTTCTAGTTTTTCTAATGCCTGGGTGATTTTTGTCGTGATAAAGTAGGTGCAAGAGGCAAGATCTTCATGCTCTAAATCCATGTTGGCCTGTATTGTCGAGGTCATAGGTCTCTAACTGACCCGACTCCTGATCACTAATACTTTTAAATTGGTATCTTTTATAATAAATTTTGTGGGATGGTGGTGCAACTAGTCTATTTCTTGGCTATTGCTTTGCTCCTTCCCTTGTGAAGAAGAGCTGTCTGCTGATTTAAGTGACACTGTTATCTTCCCCATTTCAAAGGACTTCCTCTGCACTTCATCCACACTATACAAAGTGCCTGTGCTACTGGCACTTTGCATTTCTTTATAAATATGAATTCCAGAGTTTGGACCTGAGGCTGATTGCATGGGCATGTTGTCAATCGTTTTAAAAGCTGCAGCATTTGTAAATCTCCATACCCTTGTAAGTGTAACTGATATCATGCATAAAGCTGTCTGGATATTCCACTTTCATGCTGTTTATTGGGTTGCTAAAAAGTACTTGTACAGCTTTTTTAGGATTTCGCTAATGTGTCGTCCTCTGGTGTATGAATCTTCACTTGCAAGAATAGGTTCAATACTAACAGTGGTTTTGCTTTTGATTTTGCAAGTTTCAAATTTTCACTGGTTCTTGTAGGACTTTATCCCCCAAATGGTAGCTTGTATCTGGCCTCCTGCCTAAAATTTATTACTTTACTTTACACTTTTATACTAGTTACTCAAGCCATTTGTTGGACACTTCCTAGTTTTTCCTTGTCATATTGTAGACTTGTGCTGTTTTTGTCTTGATCCTCCTTGTAATTTTCATTGCCAGCAAACAGAGGAATGAGTCCACACTCCCTGGAAAATCATTTATATATATTAGAAACGGGATAGGTCCAAGTACAGACCTCTAAGACTGCTGGTGACGTTGTGCCAATTTGCCAAATGCCAAATGTCTTGGGGCCCCCCTCAGTAATTGCTTCTTATTGCTTAGGTATTCCTAAGCAATTTTTTTGGTACTCAAAGTAATTTCTATATATATATATATACATGTTTTTTTTTGTCCCTGAATTTCCATTTGGCTGATAATGCTAGTTCTAGAGGTTATCAGTACAATCGCATCTACATCTTAATCTGGGTATTGGCATTGCTTCCATTACGTATTCTGAAATCCTTGTACAGTAGTCTTGTTTGGGATTGTCCTTCACATCAAAAAGACTGAGCAGGTCTTCCCCAAATACTGTCGCGATCGGTCCGTTTAATTACCTAAAACTACCCAAATCTACTCGAAGCCACCCAAAGGTTCCTAGTATTACGTAAGTAATGAAGAAATATTTACTCGCTACTGTATAATGTTGGTGCTGAAGGTAGAACATGGAAAAAATTAAACGTATATTATTTCATAGTAAAAATAATGAAATTAGGTGAAACTAAGTTGCACGAGGCCGTAGGAAGTAGACGATCCAAGCGACAATGTTGTGGAGCGACTTGTCAGATATACAGGTACAGTACTGTACTGTTGCCTGCAGGTTAGGTTAGTTTTTTTTTTGTTTTTTAGGCCGATATGCCAGCAAACTCTCAAAGCAAGTCTTAGTCGCTTCACAACATTGCCGCTTGGACCATCAACTTGCTTTGACGTCGCTAACAGCTTATTTTTGTCTAATTTTGTTATGAAATGATACTTTTTTCAGTGAAACTGTTTTAATGTTCTACATTCAGCACCAACATTAATAATGAATAAATATGTATTCATTTTAATGTAACTCCACCCTGCTAGTGTATCTCTGGGTTGTTTGCATATGTTAAGTCAACACTATAAATTGAATTGTGCATGGTAACATTTCATAAATGTTTAAAATTTGGCCCACATTTTCATGTAGGTAATGTATATGATCATTAAGGCACATGGTAGGCATATTTTCTGATGCAAATGTGGCAGTATCGGGATGCATGTCACCCGCCTCAATGTCGTCCTACAGGGGTTCCGGGTTTTTGCTGGATGCTTGCAGGCAGGAGGTGAGGGAGCAGAGAATCTTAAGCGGAATGGCTCACAGCGCCTCCACGTCCTGCAGATGGATGTCACCAAGCAGGAGCAGGTTGACAAAGCTGCTGAAGAGGTCAAGCAACTATTACCCAGTGGAGGTAACACTTGAATGATCTTGACAGCATTTATGACCTTGATCCTTTAACTTCAGATTTTGTGGATGAAAGCACAAAGGAGCAAGGGATTATAATTGGTTCTAGCTATGGGCCCCCCCCCAATACATTGGAGTCATTATCAAAATGACCCATTCTGGATAAATGTAGACTGCATAGGGGTCCACTCATTGCTGTTTACAGCTGGTATAATTCCTTTTATATAATTTTATTTACAAAGAACAATGGGTTTGAGATTACAAAAGATTGGTATTTTACATTCATATAAAGCCACTATGTAATATTTTGGCTAGGTCCTTAATCTAACATCAGGCAAGATGAAAAGGTACATTGTAGCAAATTTTATATCGACAGTGAGTGCACTGTTACCACCGAGTATCAAACGAGTGCTTCCCCTTTTATCACACTACTGCTTTGTGACTAGCAAAAAATAGCCTATAATTAATATTAGCCCGAGAAAATACCGAAGCAATCAATTGGGGATCAAACACTCGTCCCTGGATTTCACTTTTATACATACTAGTCTTTACTAAATATTTGCGGTATCAACCTTTCCCCTTGTATTTTACTAAGGAA
>WNGS01158745.1:16438118-16454693 GCA_020271785.1 Procambarus virginalis
TTTTATCTATACTGTAAGAGTATTGTGTCCCAAACTTGGAATCAAAGTGCTTGTAACTACCTCGCCCAAATTTGCATGGGAATAATCTGGTTATGGGACAGATGTAGGCTAGTAAGTATAGGCCTAAATTGAATGCTTTAAGACATATTAGCATTTAGTCTCCGTGGTGTAGTGGTAAGACACTCGCCTGGCGTTCCGCGAGCGCTATGTCATGGTTCGTATCCTAGCCGGGGAGGATTCACTGGGCGCAAATCCTTAACTGTAGCCTCTGTTTAACAGGTGCAGCGACAGCCACTCATACCATTCCTTCAGATATAGCATCCACATCTGCGTCCATTCCTGCTACCAAACATCCAGTTTTGGTATTGCCCGTTGCTGGTCACATTTTACAAGATGAAATACCCAAATCTGTAGCAGTAAAGGAGTTTGCAATCCAAGAGAGATCTGGGTCTACGGAACATTAACGATACTGAACATTAATTGATAAGTGGACTACATCGCTAAAACTCTAGGGAATCACGCCAAATTTTAATAATTTAATCCATGAAAGTCCCATGGTGTCTATTAATTTATTTTATTTATTTTTTTTGAGATATATACAAGAGTTGTTACATTCTTGTACAGCCACTAGTACGCGTAGCGTTTCGGGCAGGTCCCTGGAATACGATCCCCGCCGCGAAGAATCGTTGTTACAACCAAGTACACATTTTACTGTTGCGTTAAGCTACGATGTTAATTTTGGAAGTTTCCTATTTTCAGTTGCTTAATTTAGAACCTGTATTTGAGGTCGGATCTCGAACCCATTGTTGATGTGACGACTTGTATTGAATTTTGTAACTAGCTCAAATTGTAACTTGCTTAGCTAAATGAATTGTGGGGGTTCAGTCCCTGAGCCCATTATGTGCCTCTGTAACACTTTCCACTACCGCCCACAAGATGGGTATGGGGTGCATAATAAATGAACTAAACTAAAACTAAACTCCTGCAGCTCTTCCTCTTATGCTCACTGAAAACTTTTTCATTTCTGCTGAAAGAGTTATTCTCCTGGAAATGTACCTCTAAATATTTAGCGTTTAATCCCACAAAAGGATATAGGGTTTTATTATATATATGTGCTTGCAACAAACCTAAGTATTTAAACATTCTGCTTCCATAATGACATGTCCTATTCTTGAGGGCTCCCGCGGGCAAGTGCCCATCGGGCCATCCGCAAGACGGCTGAGTAAAGATGATGTGGTGGGAGTGTGCATTATTTCCTGCCAACAGTGCTCGGGGAATAGTTGACGTATTGTTTTTCAGATCGGGGCCCCAGCAGAGTGTGTGGAGGATGTGTGGACTCTGGACAAGGTGGTTCGGTTGGTGTTCTGGGGAGGAGTGAGCGCCCTCCTGGCCACTGTGCTCAGTGCTCTGGCATAGTGTCCTGCCTCCTGGCCTTCACTACACTCTGGCTCGTCTCTGCTGCCATCTACTTGTACACGGCTGACATGAAGGTCATTACTCGGCCAACTGTCGTAGCCTTAAATGTAATAATTTGACGTGACTTTTTTACTAAGACTTGTACTGCTTGTGCACACCATGCTGTACTGACTTAATTTAATAAAATACATTGTGAGTACTTGATGTTCTTACATTACTGCAAAGTTAACACGTATAGCGTTTCGGGCATGAATATATCACGGTGATTTATTGCTTGTCCACTCTTTAAGTAATTTGAGAAGTTTCCCTAAACTAAAGTTTGATCTTGAGTTTAAAAATTTGTATAGATTTAATTAATTGCTTATGGTTAATGTTTGTCATTGCAATGTTGCAGGAACCAGCCGTGGGAAGTCAGTGGTGGTGACCGGCTGTGACACAGCTTCGGCAACACTCTGGCCCTCCACCTCGACAGCCTGGTTAGTCACATGACTTGATTATGTCGGACCTCCTGTAATTCCCTCTTAAAAGGGGGGGGGGAATATACCCTGCCTACCATTATTTGTATCATTATACCCGATGGCTCCAAGGGGGTTGGTTGGTTCCAAGGGGTTGTCATTGCCAGGGGTGTGTAAATGGGGGACGAGCTCCCATGACCTATAAAATGCTCCTATATGGCATGCGTCTCAAATAGCCTCTGACAACCAAGTCCAACTCCTGGCCTGCACGGGTGGCTTAGTCTTTAAGTCCGGCGGAACTGCTTTTACCGACAGGAGAAGGGGCGAGGGCGTGCCTCTGGCGCCTTAAAACCAGCTGCTCCGGGTAGATGGGACTCGATAGCCTGGAAGGCAGCCCATCTAGGGGAAGGAAAACCCCGATTTTAAACCTCTGCTGCCTTGCGGCCATACCCCTTTTCTGGGAAAGGCTTCAGGAGTCAACCTCGAGGAAAAATCCGGAGTTGGAGCCCCTAAGGCAGTTCGTTGTTGACGTCGACCTCGTTCTGGCAGCTCCTGCGACGTTGCTGGAACCATGTGTATTGGCATTTGCCTTTCTATTGGATAATTTCAGCAACGTGGAGAGGGGATTGCTGCATGGGTAACAGCTCCTCCTCCATATCTACCTACCCAGGCTTTGCGCCCTGGAGAGGACACTCCAGCTTCGCCTCACAGCGTCGAACCAACACGGGAAGCGACAGTCTACCGGTTTTAAGTCTTCTGCTCGATTGGCGAAGAGTGTGACGCCAGGGGTTGCTTCTGACGGTGGGAGGGGTCATCGTGCCCCACTGGGCAGCTACCGCCCGCCTCAAGCTGGGCAAACCCCAGCCAATAAGGTGTTGCCTCGCCACGGTCCGTTAACCTCACTGGGTGCGTGGGGTTTAGGGTGAAAACCGACAAGCGGCCCGACAACTTTGCACCAAGCAATATCATACCCAAAAAGAAATATCAACTGCCCTAAAGCTGGGCACATGGAACGTCAGGACACTGACACCAGGTTTCTCTGACGACCTGCAAGAAATCAATGACGCCCGAAAAACAGCAATCATTGATAGGGAGCTGAGCAAACTGCAGATGGATATTGTTGCTCTCCAAGAGACCAGGCTCCCTGGATCAGGATCTGTGAGAGAGAGGACCTTCTCTTTCTTCTGGCAAGGAAAACCACCTGATGAGACCAGAGAACATGGTGTGGGATTTGCCGTCAGGAATACACTGTTGGGATACATTATGCCACCGATGGGGGAAACCGAACGAATTGTCTCTGCAACTGCACTCCCAAACAGGACCAGTCAATAATTAGTGCATATGCACCAACCCTGACTTCTCCAGCAGAGGCAAAGGAAAAATTCTACGATGACCTCAACAGAGTCATAGCAAAATCCCTGTAAAGGAGCCACTGTTTATCCTCGGCGACTTCAACGCCAGAGTGGGTGCCGAGCACAACATTTGGCCCACTTGTCTGGGTAAATTCGGCATAGGGAGGATGAATGAGAACGGGCAACGTTTGCTAGAACTCTGCTGCCTTCATGGTCTCTGTGTCACCAACACGTTCTTTGGCACAAAGCCTCAACACCGAGTATCTTGGAGACACCCCAGATCCAAGCACTGGCACCAGCTTGACCTGATTCTTACCAGGCGTGCAAGTTTACCCAGTGTCAAGATTACGCGTAGCTACCAGAGTGCTGTCTGTGACACCGACCACTCCCTGGTCTGTAGCAGGGTCAAGATGCAACCAAAGAAGATTCATCACTCAAAAAAGACGGGCAGACCTCGCATCGACACCACTAAGACCCGAAACCAGGACAAGGTGAAAGATTTTGCACGAGTGCTCGAGGAAGCTCTCCCTGGCCCAGCCGGGGTCACTGCCTGTAAAAGATGGGAGCACTTCAGAGACGCTGTGTTCAACGCTGCCATTTCCACCTTTGGCAAGAAGACCAGCAGGTCGGCTGACTGGTTCGAGGCTCACTCGGAAGAGATGACACCTGTCATTGAAGAGAAGAGAAACGCCTTGGCAGCCTACAAAGCCTGCCCAAGTCAGCGCAACTTACAGATCCTTCGGGCCATCCGCTGCAAAGTACAGCAGAGCGCCAGGCGATGTGCCAACAACTATTGGCTCCAGCTCTGCTCCCAGATACAGACTGCAGCGGATACAGGCAATGTAAGGGGAATGTATGACGGCATCAAGCAGGCCCTCGGCCCAATCCAGAGGAAGACCGCTCCTCTGAAATCTGCCACTGGCGAGGTGATTCAGGACCAGACACTGCAGCTGAAGCGCTGGGTCGAGCACTACTCTGAGCTATACGCCAGGGACAATGTGGTCACCGAAGACGCCCTGAGCGCCATTGAGTGTCTGCCTGTGCTAATGGAGCTCGACAGCGAACCGACCCTCGAAGAACTCAGTGATGCCCTAGACTCCCTTGCTCCTGGTAAAGCTCCTGGCAAAGATGGCATTCCTGCTGAGACCTTGAAGTGCTGCAGAGGTAGCCTGCTCATGGAGCTGCATGAAATTCTCTGTCTCTGCTGGGAAGAAGGAGAGGTGCCACAGGACATGAGGGATGCCAACATCGTCACGCTGTATAAGAATAAAGGTGACAGGGGCGACTGCAACAACTACCGTGGAATCTCCCTCCTCAGTACTGTCGGAAAGCTGTTTGCTCGAGTCGCATTGAAGAGGCTCCAAGTACTTGCAGAGAGAGTCTATCCAGAATCACAATGCGGATTCAGAGCTGACAGGTCCACAATCGACATGGTCTTTTCCCTCAGACAACTGCAGGAGAAATGCAGGGAACAGAAGCAGCCACTCTTCATAGCCTTCATAGATCTGACGAAGGCCTTCGACCTCGTCAGCAGGGATGGCCTGTTCAAGATCCTCCCCAAGATCGGATGCCCACCCAGGCTCCTCAGCATCATCAGATCTTTCCATGAGAACATGAGGGGCACCGTGGTCTTTGATGGACTAACATCAGACGCCTTTGACATCCGAAGTGGAGTAAAGCAGGGCTGCGTACTGGCTCCAACCCTATTCGGGATTTTCTTCGCAGTTATGCTGCGGCACGCCTTCGGATCTGTCACGGAAGGCATTTACCTCCGGACCAGGTCGGATGGAAAGCTCTTTAACCTCGCCAGGCTGAGAGCCAAGACGAAGGTTCGGCTGAGGTGTCTGCGCGACTTCCTTTTCGCCGACGACGCAGCAGTCACTGCCCACTCAGCCGAAGACCTCCAACGGCTCATGACCCGCTTCAGCGAGGCCTCTCAGGCTTTCGGACTCACCATCAGCCTGAAGAAAACACAAGTCATGGGACAAGGAGTGGACTCCCCACCTGACATCGGCATCTCCGATTCCAAACTGGAAGTCGTTCACGACTTCGTGTACCTGGGCTCCACAATCTCTGACTCCCTCTCTCTTGATACGGAGCTAAACAAACGCATCGGTAAGGCATCTACTACCATGTCGAGACTGACAAAGAGAGTGTGGGCCAACAATAGGCTGACTGAGTATACTAAGATTCAGGTTTACAGAGCCTGTGTCCTGAGCACTCTCCTTTATGGCAGTGAGTCTTGGACACTCCGCGCCGTCAGGAAAGACAGCTGAATGCCTTCCACATGCGCTGCCTTCGACACATCTTGGACATCACCTGGCAGGACAAGGTGACAAACAACAACGTCTTGGGGAGAGCAAGAATCACCAGCATGTACACAATGCTGAAACAGAGACGAATGCGCTGGCTCGGGCACGTTGTGCGAATGGGCGACGGCAGGATCCCCAAGGATCTCCTGTATGGAGAGTTGATGCAGGGAAAGCGTCCAACAGGCAAGCCCCAGCTACGGTACAAAGACGTATGCAAGAGGGACCTGAAAGCCATGGACGTCGATCTTGCTATATGGGAGACACTGGCTGCAGACCGTTCAGCCTGGAGGCAGTCTGTTCAAAGAGGTCTCTCCAAGTTCGAGGAGTCACTTGCCAAGGAATCGGAGGCAAAGAGACAGAGAAGGAAAGCCAATAGCCAGGAAGACAGACCAGAATCGGACTTCGTTTGTGCTCGGTGTGGGATGGACTGCCACTCTCGGATTGGCCTCATCAGTCACACCAGACGCTGCACCAGGATTGACAACCAGGGCGCAACTCCATAGTCTCCCGAGACTGAAGGATGCCTACTACTAACCTGGTGGCCTGAACGAAGACAGGAAGCCGGCGGGTTGTGGACGGTCCCCTTCCTGTTTGCCTTGCTACTAAAAAAAACTTTGCCTTGATATTTTCAAGTTAGATTTCGATTTTTTATTCAGGTAAAGTATACATAGTTACATACATAATATTAGATTTAAAGATAGAGATAGTACATACAATACTTAAGCCACTAGTACGCATAACGTTTCGGGCACGTTCTACTTCAAAAGTTTTGGCGTTTACGGCTTGACGGGTCCATGGGTTTATAACCCTGTGGGTGAAGGGCATCCTGTTCTCATTCCTACATTGTGGCTCGAGCTTGAAACAGTAGTTCCTCGTTTGTTCGCATCTGACGATTGTCCGGACCAACATCCTCCAAATTGTTCAGTACAGTATTTAAAGTTTCAGAGATTCACCTGGTTTGCAGTGTTAGCCCTGTGGTCCTCAACCATTCCTGAGAAGAGAAGACTTGCCTCTGGAATGACTTTCTTGCCAGTGTTGCACCTTCTCCAGAGCAGCTATGTCCTTCTTTAGATATGATCTTCATGCTTGGATACAGTAATACAAATGCCTAGAGATTTATACAACTGAATCACTACCTTTACCTTTTCCTTAGACAGATGTATGCTTGATTATTTAAAGGGTTTGGTTAGTTTTGTCTGCTGCCCCTACAAATTGTGCATGGTTCAGCGGTGGATTTTGACTGTTCCTTTTGTTTAGTAGTCTGCTGTAATGTATTATTAATTTGGTAGTGGTGTGGGTTGTGCAACATGTGCAGGGTCTTGCATTCGTCAATATTAAAAAGCATATGCCAGTCTTCAGACCATTTGTAGAGTTCATCCAGCTCTTTGTTAGGCTTCAATATTTCTCGTTTGACCATAAATCTGTAGACTGCAAATTTGATGTAGTTTGCAATACAGTATTTTCAAGTCTCAGACATGGCCAATAACAAAGGGTTGGCACCAAAATGGACCCCTGTGGTACCCCACTTGCCACATTTCTCCAATCGGATTCATTCTCATTTAGCACGATTTTCTGTTTTCTGTATACATCATAAGATTCCCTCCCTAATGTATACCCTTCCCTTGTCTCTTGGGACTCTTCTCATCTCTGATCTCTCCATCTAAAGTCTCTGGAAAATCTAGCAAGAGGTATTGTGCTTCAGTCACAGGAAGGACACTTTCTAGTATCTAGCAGTGATACTAGCACACTGAANGATTGACTGTTATTCTTTGTGTTCTGTTCGACAGGAATTGAGTATCCAGCGTCCTACTTTACCAGTTATACCCATTGACCTCATTTTGTGTGCAATCACTCCATGGTCACATTTGTCGAATGCCTTTACAAAATCTGTGTACACGACATCTGCATTATGATTTTCCTCTAATGCCTCAGTGATTTTGTCATAGTGGTCAAGTAGCTGTGAGAGACATGATCTTCCTGCTCTAAATCCATGTTGGCCTGGATTGTGGAGGTCATTGGTTTCCATGAATCTAGTGACTGACTCCTGATCACTCTCTCAAATACTTTTATTATGTGGGACGTTAGTGCGACTGGTCTATAATTCTTTGCCAATGCTTTGCTACCACCCTTGTGTATAGGGGCATGTCTGCTGCTTTAAGCGCATCTGGTATCTTCCCTGTGTTCAAGCTCTTCCTCCACACTATACTGAGTGCCTGTGCTACTGGCACTTTGCATTTCTTTATAAATATTGAATTCCATGAGTCTGGACCCGGGGCTGAGTGCATGGGCATATTGTCAATTTCTCTTTCAAAATCTGCCATGCTCGTGTTGATATCAGTTATATTTACAGATGTTTGAGTATCATTCATAAAGAAATTGTCCGAATCTTCCACTTTCATGCTGAGTATCGGAGTGCTAAACATGTCCTCATACTGCTTTTTTAGGATTTCACTAATTTCTTTGTCATCCTCAGTGTATGAACCCTCACTAATACGAATAGGTCCAATACTGGCAGTGGTTTTCACTTTTGATTTAGCATATGTGAAGAAATATTTTGAGTTTTTCTTTATTTCTTGAATTGCTTTCTGTTCTAGTTGCCTTTCTTCAGTCTGATAGGAATGCTTCAGTCTCTGTTCGATTTCTTTAATCTCCCTGTTTAAATTATTTCTTCTCTGTATGGAGAGTCTTGTCTGCTTAAGCAATTCCGTTAATTCTTCCTCCTTTTGTAATATCGTCTGCGTTCTCTTTCTACATTGATTATGATTATATTGCCTCTTTTTCTTCTATCTTCTGGTTTTGGCATATTTAATGCCTCTAGCCTCTCTCCTAATTTTATTTTCAGAAGTGAAAAACAAGAGTTTTTCAGTTTTATAGAATGCCTTTGAACCTTTTCCAGTTTATTGATATGGAACTTGAAATATGGACACCATACAACTGCTGGATATTCAAATTTTGGTCTCACAAAAGTTATGAACAGTTAATTTAGTAATTCACCATCCATGTAATTAAAAGCATTTCTGTAGTTGGGAAGTGCAGCATATGCTCTTTACACAATGTCCTTTACATGTTACTTTTGTTCTGTTATTACACTATATACACACATTATATATAAGTACCGTATCTACATTTGAGTTGACCATAGCACACCACTAAGCTGGTAGGTGAGTGCAGACAATAACAGGTTGCCACACACACCCACGACACGACACTACCCCCCCTCCCTCGCCAACATTTCTCCTCCCACCATACTATGCACAATACAAATTATCACCAAAATTCTGCTGTTATCAGAATACTGGTCATTTTTATACAGTCAGCTGTCTTCTGTAATACTGTCATCGCTAAATAATGTTACATATATATTTTTAACATTTTTAGGTGATGCTGTGGTTACAAGCCTAGTAGAACTGCTGTTAGCTCATTTGCAAGCCTTGGTTTCTCACTTAATACCGAGGCTCTCACACCCGGGAATGTTACACACAATTTTTTATTTTTAAGTGTGTCTGTTTACAGAAGTGCTGAGAAAGGATTTGAGCTGTGTGTGCTGCAGGAGTTTTGAATCACTCCTATTATCTAAAAATGTCACATGACGCTCTGCGCACCCTCGCTCTAGCACCACAAGGCGCTCTGCGCAGTGCACTGGTTAATGCTGCTCATTTACTTTTACACTCTTGTTAATTTTTTATTGTTTATGATTTGAATGAGTTAGCCAAAAATTTTATTACACTTTTAATAATGATTTTTTACTTATTTATATATACAAGAGTTTCAACATTCTTGTACAACATACAATTGTACAGTATATTTATAATTTTTAGATGAGAGTGCGTGGGAGGGAAAGTGCTGTCGTGCCCCGATGACAATGGATCTTCCATCGACCTCCTCCACACAAGCCATTTCTCAATGCTCGTCCATGCTCGATCACTTTTCTACCGTCAAGGCTGAGAATGGTTATGAATTGATCAACTTTGAAACAATCATGACAGAAATGCATGGATGCTGAGTGTTAATAATTTATAAGTACAGTACTGTAATATATATATTGTACTGTAGTACAGTACTGTATACAGTAGTAATATAACAGAAAATAAAGATGCTTTGCAATTAACCCATTTTATTTTTATATTATAAACAAGATTTATTTACCTTTTTTCCATTGCTTTACAATTATAAATATAGCCACCTGTGGAATTCTAGAGTATTTGTCGCAAGAGGACTCATGTTTTCAAGAGCAATATATAGTACCTGTATAAATCAACTCAATTAAAATGAAATGTTTATTCAGGTAAAAGTACAAACATACAAGATGAGTTACAAACATAATGTCAGATTTCTAGATAGAGCTAGTACAATGCCTAAAGCAACTAATATGCACAGCATTTCGGGCAAGGTGGGAAAAAACACTTAAGACTAAAACTTGATACTAATTGAGATCAAAGCATAAATTGAGTTGAAATAGGGAAAAAGGGGAGAAAAAATGGTGGAAATCGGTAGTTATACAAGTTGGTCATCAAACAGTATTGTTTGAAAATAGCAAGACATGGGTTGACGTTAAGAGGGTAAGGTAGGTTATATGGAGTTTATTAGGTAGTACTTAGTTTTCTCTTAAGCTGGTTATGAGAGGTATAGCCTTTGACGTGATTGGGAAGGTCATTCCACATTCTGGGTCCCTTGATTTGCAGAGCATTTCTAATTTGGATAAGTTGCACTCTTGGAATATCAAATAGATACAGTATTTGTTTCTGGTGTGATGCCCATGGGTTCTGTTACAACCTTCTAGGAAGCATTTAAGATCAGGATTGGCATTACAATTCAGAGTTTTAAATATACAGAGTACACTTGAGAGGATGTGCATTGACTTAATATTTAACATAATCAAAGATTTAAGTAAGGGTGCCGAGTGCTGTCTGGGGCCAGAGTTTGTTATTGTTCTAATAGCAGATTTGTGTTGAGTAATTAGAGGATGTTGATTTTGGGTAGTAGAACCCCAAGCACAATAAAGTATATAGTCTTAAAATCTACTTGCAATTGCTATGTTTTGGTAATGTGGTACAAATTAAATAAAATTGTCATTAATTTAATATTATAATTACTTGTACACTATATGCAATTCTTATACAAACACTAAGCAGTTCTAGTTGAATGTAAATGAACTCTTAAAAAAATTGTGTACAGTGTTTCTAATGCGTAATTACACCAAAACTTAATGTTCGTTATCTTCGTTAAGACTGGAACTTCAGTGCATTCCATGAGTAAATTATAATTAAAGATTCACATATTATGTAGAATACACTGTAGATTATTAATCAATGATTAATTGATAATTAGTGATTCATGTAACCATGGCAATTTATAAAAAGTTATAATTAAACATGTAACCATGGCAACTTATGGAAAGTGATTATTAATCATCATGTAACCATGGCAATGTATGGATAGTGATCATTATGTAACCATGGCAACTTATGGATAATGATCATTAATCTTCATGTAACCATGGCAACTTACGGATAATGATCATTAATCTTCATGTAACCATGGCAACTTATGGATAATGATCATTAATCTTCATGTAATCATGGCAACTTATGGATAATGATCATTAATCTTCATGTAATCATGGCAACTTATGGATAATGATCATTAATCTTCATGTAACATGGCAACTTATGGATAATGATCATTAATCTTCATGTAATCATGGCAATGTATGGAAAGACAGAGATGTCAAAGGATGCTGTTATCACTGTTTTTGTTTAATTACATCTATCACTTCCTTAGTGATGTTTAGGGTGCCTTCCTTCCATATCTTTAGGGTGCCAGTATGAACTTAATAAACAAAATTATTTTATATTTTATTAATTCAAACATCTGTAGATTTAACAGTATAAATGTAGATGTGAAATACATTTGTATTTTGTCTGTAGAAAAAGGTGTGACCATGGTGTATTCTGGACATAAGTTTTCCTCTAAAAAAATAAAATTAAATTTATTGCAATCAACTTATGATCAGTTTTTTTACTCCTTTTTCCCATATTTTAACTTATTAGTACTGTATTAGTATACACACAGACATGATTTGATGCTATTAAGGTGAACTTTCAAAACCATGTTTTCCCAGTTACAAGGCAGAAAAGTAATGCTGTACAGGTGCATTTCACACCAGTGTGCCAATGCTACCAGTTTTACAAATGTTGTATCAGGGATTTAGTATTTAATACCCGTACCAGTAAAATCATTTAAAAAACAAGGTATGATTTAGTGCTAGGTAACCTCAAGCATAAACATTTTTGTGTGTACATGAATATTTACCTTTTGTGACTTTTGCCATGTCATAATATTTTACACACACACACAGAGTGGTAGACAGTTGGAACAAGTTAGGCGAGGTTGTGGTGGAGGCCAACACCGTCAGTAGTTTCAAAGCGTTATATGACAGAGTGCTGGAAGACGGAACACCACGAGCGTAGCTTTCATCCTGTAACTACTTAGGTAATAACTTAGGTAATTACACACACACACCTATCTGGACCTAAAAAAAAGCTTTTGACAGTTTCGCATAAGAGGTTGTTCTGGAAACTGGAACATATTGGAGGGGTGACAGGTAAGCTGTTAACATGGATGAAAAATTTTGATAGAAAAATGAGGGCACTGATCAGAGGCAATGTATCGGACTGGAGAAATGTCACAAGTGGAGTACCACAGGGTTCAGTTCTTGCACCGGTAATGTTCATTGTCTACATAAACGATCTATCAGATGGAATGCAGAATTATGTATATGAATATGTTTGCTGATGATTGTAAGATAATAGGAAGGATAAGAAACCTAGATGACTGTCATGCCCTTCAAGAAGACCTGGAAAAAATAAGTGTATGGAGCACCACTTGTCAAATGGAATTTAATGTGAATGTAAGCTAGGAAGACTCGACACTGGGGAAAACCTATGAAATAACCACTGCACTAAGTTATTACTATATGACAGACTATAGACGGAAATAACCAAGTTCTAACTAGTCATAAGTTTTCAAGTATTATCAACACATTGAAGCAACCGATCATATTACAATCGTTTTACTAGGCTAAAATACAATAAAAGAAAATATATTAAATTAAAAGATATACCTTTATTAATTCTCTAGCGTATTACATACAAATTACATTCTTCAGAAAACCTCCAGCACACACGGACCTAGTCTTATGACAATAGATTGGTGGGTAAGCCGTGCAAGAAAGAGTACATGTGTGGGCTACAGTGAGGGTGGAGGAGGGAGGCGACGTGCGACCGCCCCGACAGTCACACGACAACTGAGCTCCACAAAACTTGCACGTCGTTATATCCCGGAAACACGCGGCTGGGATATATCAAATTTCTTTTATTTTTACTTTTCTTATTACTTATTACTACGAAATCAGTTCTCAATGTTTGCTTCTTTACTACACTTGTATTTGGTATCTCTCTTCTGAATAAAATTGTATTTTATGAAATCAAAATATACAACTAGGCGAAGAAGTTAGATATTTATTTATATCATTGTTTTTACTGTGAGAACTGGACTTGGCGCGCCAGAAGGAAGAGGTTTGGCAGGCGAGCCAAGGATGGCCGCCCCTCCTCCTCCTCCCTCCCTCACGTGCCCTGACTTACCCTAACCCCAGGGATTGTAAGGAAGGAAACCAAGACAACGGGTTGAATAAGCACAAAACACAGGTCTGTTAAGTGGGTCTCATTGGTTGTGTTCCCAATGGTTGTCCCTTGTGCTGTGATGAGTTGTTCCTGGGCTATGTTATGTTGTCCCTGGACCATATTGTGTTGTCCCTGGACCATATTGTGTTGTCCCTTGACCATATGTGTTGTCCCTGGACCATATTGTGTTGTCCCTGGACCATATTGTGTTGTCCTGGTCCATATTGTGTTGTCCCTGGACCATATTGTGTTGTCCCTGGACCATATTGTGTTGTCCCTGGACCATATTGTATTGTCTCTGGACCATATTGTATTGTCCCTGGACCATATTGTGTTGTCTCTGGACCATATTGTATTGTCCCTGGACCATATTATGTTGTCCCTGGACCATATTGTGTTGTCCCTGGACCATATTGTGTTGTCCCTGGACCATATTGTGTTGTCCCTGGACCATATTGTGTTGTTCCTGGACCATATTGTGTTGTCCCTGGACCATATTGTGTTGTCCCTGGACCATATTGTGTTGTCCCTGGACCATATTGTGTTGTCCCTGGACCATATTATGTTGTCCCTGGACCATATTGTGTTGTCCCTGGACCATATTGTATTGTCCCTGGACCATATTATGTTGTCCCTGGACCATATTGTGTTGTCCCTGGACCATATTGTATTGTCCCTGGACCATATTGTGTTGTCCCTGGACCATAGTGTTGTCCCTCAACCATGTTGTATTGTCCCTGGACCATATTGTGTTGTCCCTGGACCATTTTGTATTGTCCCTGTACCATATTGTGTTGTCCCTCGACCATGTTGTATTGTCCCTGGACCATATTGTGTTGTCCCTGGACCATATTGTGTTGTCCCTGGACCATATTGTGTTGTCCCTGGACCATATTGTGTTGTCCCAGGACCATATTGTGTTGTCTCTGGACCATATTGTGTTGTCCCTGGACCATATTGTGTTGTCCCTGGACCATATTGTGTTGTCTCTGGACCATATTGTATTGTCCCTGGACCATATTATGTTGTCCCTGGACCATATTGTGTTGTCCCTGGACCATATTGTGTTGTCCCTGGACCATATTGTGTTGTCCCTGGACCATATTGTGTTGTCCCTGGACCATATGTGTGTTGTCCTGGTCCATATTGTGTTGTCCCTGGACCATATTGTGTTGTCCCTGGACCATATTGTGTTGTCCCTGGACCATATTGTGTTGTCCCTGGACCATATTATGTTGTCCCTGGACCATATTGTGTTGTCCTGGACCATATTATGTTGTCCCTGGACCATATTATGTTGTCCCTGGACCATATTGTGTTGTCCCTGGACCATATTGTGTTGTCCCTGGACCATATTGTGTTGTCCCAGAACCATATTGTGTTGTCCCTGGACCATATTGTGTTGTCCCTGGACCATATTGTGTTGTCCCTGGACCATATTGTGTTGTCCCAGAACCATATTATGTTGTCCCTGGACCATATTATGTTGTCCCTGGACCATATTGTGTTGTCCCTGGACCATATTGTGTTGTCCCTGGACCATATTGTGTTGTTCCTGGACCATATTGTGTTGTCCTGGACCATATTATGTTGTCCCTGGACCATATTATGTTGTCCCTGGACCATATTGTGTTGTCCCTGGACCATATTGTGTTGTCCCTGGACCATATTGTGTTGTCCCTGGACCATATTGTGTTGTCCCAGAACCATATTGTGTTGTCCCTCGACCATGTTGTATTGTCCCTGGACCATATTGTGTTGTCCCTGGACCATATTGTGTTGTCCCTGGACCATATTGTGTTGTCCCTGGACCATATTGTGTTGTCCCAGGACCATATTGTGTTGTCTCTGGACCATATTGTGTTGTCCCTGGACCATATTGTGTTGTCCCTGGACCATATTGTGTTGTCTCTGGACCATATTGTATTGTCCCTGGACCATATTATGTTGTCCCTGGACCATATTGTGTTGTCCCTGGACCATATTGTGTTGTCCCTGGACCATATTGTGTTGTCCCTGGACCATATTGTGTTGTCCCTGGACCATATTGTGTTGTCCTGGTCCATATTGTGTTGTCCCTGGACCATATTGTGTTGTCCCTGGACCATATTGTGTTGTCCCTGGACCATATTGTGTTGTCCCTGGACCATATTATGTTGTCCCTGGACCATATTGTGTTGTCCTGGACCATATTATGTTGTCCCTGGACCATATTATGTTGTCCCTGGACCATATTGTGTTGTCCCTGGACCATATTGTGTTGTCCCTGGACCATATTGTGTTGTCCCAGAACCATATTGTGTTGTCCCTGGACCATATTGTGTTGTCCCTGGACCATATTGTGTTGTCCCTGGACCATATTGTGTTGTCCCAGAACCATATTATGTTGTCCCTGGACCATATTATGTTGTCCCTGGACCATATTGTGTTGTCCCTGGACCATATTGTGTTGTCCCTGGACCATATTGTGTTGTTCCTGGACCATATTGTGTTGTCCTGGACCATATTATGTTGTCCCTGGACCATATTATGTTGTCCCTGGACCATATTGTGTTGTCCCTGGACCATATTGTGTTGTCCCTGGACCATATTGTGTTGTCCCTGGACCATATTGTGTTGTCCCAGAACCATATTGTGTTGCCCCTGGACCATATTGTGTTGTCCCTGGACCATATTGTGTTGTCCCTGGACCATAGTGTTGTCCCTGGACCATATTGTGTTGTCCCTGGACCATATTGTGTTGTCCCTGGACCATATTGTGTTGTCTCTGGACCATATTGTATTGTCCCTGGACCATATTGTGTTGTCCCTGGACCATATTGTATTGTCCCTGGACCATATTGTGTTGTCCCAGAACCATATTGTGTTGCCCCTGGACCATATTGTGTTATCCCAGGACCATATTGTGTTGTCCCTGGACCATATTGTGTTGTCCCTGGACCATAGTGTTGTCCCAGAACCATATTGTGTTGTCCCTGGACCATATGTGTTGTCCCTGGACCATGTTGTGTTGTCCCTGGACCATAGTGTGTTGTCCCTGGACCATATTGTGTTGTCCCTGGACCATATTGTGTTGTCCCAGAACCATATTGTGTTGTCCCTGGACCATATTGTGTTGTCCCTGGACCATATTGTGTTGTCCCTGGACCATATTGTGTTGTCCCTGGACCATAGTGTTGTCCCTGGACCATATTGTGTTGTCCCTGGACCATATTGTGTTGTTCCTGGACCATATTGTGTTGTCCCAGGACCATAGTGTTTGTGTAGTGATTTTATCGCCTCCTTTCCTTCTATCTTCTAGTTTGGCATATTTAATGCCTCTCACCTCCCCTCATAGCTCTTGTTCTTCAGTTTAGGG
>WNGS01158745.1:16454718-16476244 GCA_020271785.1 Procambarus virginalis
TACAAAATAGTAACAGGAATCGATAAAATTGATAGGAAGAATTCCTGAGAACTGGAACTTCAAGACCAAGAGGTCATAGATTGAACTAATTAAACAAAGCTGCGAGGAAATATAAGAAAATTCACTTTCGCAAACAGATGTGGTCGACGGTTGGAATAAGTTAGGTGAGAAGGTGGTGGAGGCCAAAAGCATTATATGACAAAGAGTGCTGGGAAGATGGGACACGACGAGCGTAGGTCTCATCCTGTAACTACACTTAGGTAATTAATAGGGGGAGCAGAGGAAAAAACCCTGTGCACATGCAGCTCAGAGTGCCCTATAGTTCTGGCTCATGCAGCACAAACGTGTTGGAACAACCACAAAGGCCAAAAAAAAATCACTTGGCTGAAGCAGGAAACGGGAACCAAAGATACAGAATGGACAGCCAGAGCACTAGCTACCATCAGCAAGAACGTAAGGTGGACCAGTTGACTGATCTGGTGTGCCTCCCTCCTCCCCAAACAAAGGGGTGGAGGTTGGATGAATGAGCTAGATTCATTAATTTTTTATTTGTTTAAATTGTTGAGGGAGTTCTTTTGGCAATTTGGAGGTATCAGTATTTCTTATAACCAGCAGCGACTGTTTTGTTTTGTTGACTTTGTGGCTGCTTTCCCGGTGGTAGTGGACATGATTAAAATTTACTGACAATTTTTACTTTCGATAGTGGTTTTTTATTATTGTTCAGTAATTTACTTTCATGCACAGTAGATAAATATTGCTTCACCAATCTCTATAGAAATATATTTTAATAATAATGGAGTGATTATTCTGTGACTAATTGAAATATAAAATGAAAATTGCAGTTTACAAATAAAAAAGTAATTGAAAATGTCATTGTTAACCATTGAAAATAATCTGCACTGCAAATTTTTTTAAAATCCATGATGTGCCATTACTTATATATCTCATCCTAACTTTGAAAAGTGATTACTATTTTTTTAGTGGATCATAAAGCCAGCATTGAATGTAATGAAAAGCCATTTTCTGGGTGAGACCTGGAGGATCCCCAGAGCTGTACCGGGCTGATGTGTGTATATATATTAGACCGTGGCAACAGCCAGGAAGACTCCGGGCTGGCAGACTGACTTTTCTTTTCATTGGGGGCTTGGCATTCATTCTGTTGGACCGCACACTTGAATGGCAAAAATTGACTGCGGTCGTTCAGGTTTACCTGGGAGGTGAGTTGGAGCACCTCAATGCATGCTTGTTAGCCCCCGTCCTTCCTCACGATGTCGGCCAGGTGCGGCTTCATGCACAGGTTCCCTCCCTTTCGGCATCCCTGGTGGCCGAGGATTTGCAAGCCCGTAGGCACTTGGCTTCGGTCTTATGCTTCTTTTCCTTGCTGGAGCTGTCTTCGGTCTGGCTCAGGGTGGGTGTGGAGGAGCGGGTTCCAAGCCAGTGTCCGGTGTGCTTGCTTCAGCAGCTCAGGCGTCGGCTGCCTTGTTGAAGTTGTATGCGCCGTTTTTGATGGAAGCAGTGTCTCTTGTTCTTCGCTTCTTGCCTCTCGTGCTGACAGGCAGTGCTCATCCATTCTTTGGAATCATCTTGGGCCCTTCCTGCGGAGTCGTCGGCGCAGTGATCGCTCTGAGCGTCAGTCAGACTCTTGTAGGGGTCGTCAGCTCTTTCACGGTTTGCCCCGTTGATGGGGCGATAGGGGGGAGGCTCGTGCTGTTTGTTCTTGCCTGGTCCCACGATTTGTGGGCATTTCGGGTCATTTTCCTTCGGCCTGCGGTGGCATTGAGTCATTCCTTCTCCTTCAGGGAGATCGGGGCTTACAGGGTGGGCTTCTTCCCCCCGTGCTCTGTCAGGTCATCTTGGAGTTGGTTTCCCACCTGTTTTCAGTTCCGAAACGGGACTGGGCAGATCTGTGATTCATACTGAACTTGTCCCGTCTGATCCCCTGGGTCTTTTGCCCCACCTTTCAGATGACTGCTTTGTCTCGGGTCCAGCTGCTTTTGGCGCCGGGTGCCTGGGTGGTGTCTGTGGACCTCCGGGATGCGTATTGGCATGTCCAGATTCATCCGGTGTTCAGAGACTGTCTCGGTTTTGTCGTTGGGCAACAGACTTACTGCTTTCGTTGCCTTTCAGTTTGGACCTGGCACCTTGCATGTCCACATGCTCTAACCAGGTCGTGGTGACCCGTTTGAGTTCTGGTTTACCTTGACGATTGGCTGATGTGGTCTCCCAGCCAATCCGCGTGTCTACTCACCAGGAATTTGGTCCTTTCCCAGCTCACTGAGTTCGGGTTCTTGGTGTACTGGAGGAAACCCCATTTGGTTCCCTCTCAGATTCGAACTGAGCTGCGTCTTGTGTGGGACTCTCGGACCGCTTCCTTGTCTCTCCCTCTGGCGGTGTTGTTGCGGCTTCGGTCACGCTTGCAACTGTTTTTGGAGGGCAAACGGGTCACACGTCGGTTGTTTGGGCGGCTGTGCAGGAACCTGATCTTCGCCATGCTGGTCTACCCGTCGGGTCGGATCTGGCTTCGGTGGATGTTCTGGTTTCTTCAGGGGCATCCCTTCCGCTGCTCTCGTAATCGCTGTGTTTGGATCCTGGGAGCCTTACGTCGACTGCTGCGTCGCCGGCTTCCTCTGAGAGTTTTTCGGGGTTCTGTGCCCTGACGCCTTCCCCAAGCCCTCGCTCGATGTGTTCATGGATGCCTTGTCTCTCGGCTAGGGTTTTGCGACCAGTGCTTACCAGGCAGGCCAGGGTCAGAGGGGTCTAGCTGTCCTTCCATCGGGCTCACAGCACGGAGCAGGAGTTCGCGACGGTGTGGCATTCACTTCAGAGGGTTCATATTGCTCACAGAGCAATGATCCAGCTCCATTCGGACTGCTCCCCGGTGGTTCATTGTCTGAACTGTGGGGGTTCTATGAGTCCTTGGCTCTTTGGGGCTGGTCGCTTCAGGTGACTCTTTTGCTGAGTTCTCGGGGTTTGGCTCTCCTGGCGGATCACGTTCAGGGGGTGTCAAATGTCCTGGCGAATGGCCTGTCTCGGTTCATTCCCCTATCCATGGAATAGACGGTCGACACAGACCCATTGAGTTGGCTCTGCTGGACGTACGGGCATCTAGAGGTGGACCTCTTCGCATCAACGTAGTTGAGGCGTCTTCCAGTGTATGTGGCGCCCTTCCCAGATTGCGAGGCCATCGGGGTCGATGCCTTTCAGCTGAACTGGTCGAGTTGTGGTTACCTGTACCTCTTCCCATCTGTTCGGTTGTTGCTCCGGGTCCTGGCTCGCTTGGAGACACTTACCAGGGACAAGTAGTCCTGTTAGCTCTTTGGTGGCTGGCCCAGCCCTGGTTTCAGGCGCTTCTTGCTCAATGTCCGAACCCAAGGGTCTTCCCGCGGCCCCGCCTTTTTCAGTAGATTGGTTCATTCCAGTATGTGGCTGGTTCGATCTTCTCTGCTTTTTGCGTCTGGTCTTTTTGACGCGGGTTTATCACCACTTGTATGGTGATCAGGTCGCTTAGTTGGTGTCCCACCCGCGAGTTTCGTCACGACAGCAGTATGAAATTTCCTGGCGGTCTTTTCGGCACTTTGTTTCTTCGTAGGTAGACTTCAATTTCTGATCAGGTTGTTTTGTCCTTTCTCTCTTGGTTCTTTCAGGACCGTCATCTTATGCCATATACTATCACCTCGTTTCGGGTGGTGCTAGTGGAGCCGCTGCAGCTTGCATTTGGGGTGTATGTCACTTCTGTTCCGTTTCACAAGCTTTCTCGTGAGTTGTTTCACCTCCAGCCTGCTCATGCGCTGCCTGAGCTGTCCTGGTTGTTGCACTGGGTGCTCTCTTGTCTCTTCTCGGTTTGTGGTGGCCCCCTCGGTTTAGGACTATTTTTCCTATGGCTCTTTTCTTGTTGGCATTGGCCTCTGGGGTCGGGTCGGAGAGCTTCATGCTCTCCTCCGGTGCAGGGGTTTCTGCTCTTTCGGTCCTGGTTTGTTTCTTCGTTTGCAGCCATCTCCTTCTTTTCTGGCGAAGAATGAGTCTGCCGCTTTCCGAAGGGGTCCTTGGGTTGTTGATGCTTGGTTGGTTCGGCGGGGGGTGCATCATGTTTTGTGTCCGTTTGTGGCTCTTCGCTGTTAGTTGCGCGCCACGGCCTCTGTGGCAGAGGATGCGCTTTGGGTTGACCCAGTTTCCCTTCTTCCCTATTCCAGGGCGTGGGTCTCCCAGGTTGTCCTCAGGATTATTCGGTCCAGCCAGCCTGCAATCTATCCCCGTACCCACGCTGTTCGAAAGTTCGTGGCTATGACTGCTGTTTTGGTAATATGTCCTGGCCAATCTTTCGGGCATGTGGGTTTTGGAGGTCGAACAGGGTCCTGGCTGCACGTTACCTTGTTAATGTTCCTGGTCCTTTTCGGGAGTGTTTAGCCTTGGGTTGCAGATTGCCTCTTGTCTCGACTTCGAATTGAGGAGCGCGTGACGACCGCCTCCCGGTTGAGTGCTTTTTCTTCTTATATTTGGTTAGGTAGCTCTGGGGAGCCGAAGGGCTCTCCACAGAAAACCAGCGTTGATTGTAATGAAACGCCATTTTCTGGGTGAGACCCGGAAGCTCCCCAGCATCCCTCTCTCCCTCCGGTCGGCGGTGTTTTGATACTCAGTCTCTGAACTGAGGAGAGTTGCCGGCGTGGAGGTCTGGAAACCCCCCCCTCCCGTTCCCCTTCCGGAGATGGGGGGGATTGCAGCCAGATGTGCGGCGGTTGTGGTGATGTCATGTTTGTTTCTTGTTTTTGATTGGGGAGTTCTGTTTGCTAGTTTTGCTTTCGGTTTGCAATTTTGACCAGCAGTAGTTTGTTTTGGAATTCCTACCTTTCTGGGTGCCTGACCTGGTAGATGGCAGAAAAAGACTGCTTCCAATTACACTGGGGTGTCTTTAGGCCATTGCTTCTCGTGCCCCTCTTGAGGGGCCAGGTTCTGGCTCTGGTCCCCGTAGGCTTAGAACTCCTTCGATTGGTTGTTGCCACGGTCTAATATATACACATCAGCCCGGTATAGCTCCGGGAGCCGAAGGGGCTCTCCACAGAAAAGCATAATTTATACGGCTATTATTTGCTCATATGCTTTGGTTGTTGCTTGCATTGTGTACTGGTACTGGTTAAGGTACACATTTATCATTACATTATTCTTGTACTCTGAGAAATTAGTATGAAACTTTGTTTGCTCTCAGTCTTTGAATTACATGTACAGGTACACTTGTGCTTTTTTACAGTTTTGTAGACAACACTTGTACTAATCATTTTGTTTATTACAAAATGAGTCTTCGCATTGTATTTGTCCCCCTTTGATGTTGCCATATATTCCCATTATATCAAGTTGTTACCCCTATGTTTGACTGTTGTTGTCGTAATGAAAGTTACAGTAATTCAAATCTTTATTTTTTTCACTGTTCTGGTTTACAGGCTCTCTGTTCTTCCCCGATATATGCAGTCCAACTAGACCACAAGCTATATCCTCCAGCTACCAACACAGAGTCCCATTTTGTGATATAACAAATAATTCATGTAGCCCCTTAAGGGCAGCTCCTGGGCAGCCCGCGTTCAAATTCTAATTTTGTGGGCACTGAAAAATCTGGAGAGTTTTATAACAAAATTGAAATGGACACTGACTCAATGCCAGTAGATGAAGCGGAGTGTGTGTGTAGTGAATATCATAAAAACCACACGGTGACCGAGGCAGTGGTTGATGCAAATACTGAGCTCATTGCAGAAATGCTCAGGGAAACCCATGGCTGTGAGCCATATTTGTTTTTCTAGTAAAGGACAGTTGCAGTGTTAATTATTTAGAAGAGGATAATGGAGACAGAAACATTAATAAAATGGTATAAGGTACAGTATCTTCCTCTAGTTGATGTTTGTCAGAACAACCTTGTATTATACTGTATGTTTGTGTGTAATTGCCTTAATGTTGTTACAGGATGAGAGTTGTGCTCATGGTGTCCCGTCTTCCCAGCACTCTTTGTCATAACACTTTGAAACTACTGACAGTTTTGGCCTACACCACTTTATCACTTGACTTGTTCCAACCTTCTACCTCTCTGTTTGCAAAAGAAAACTTTATAATATTTTTTTGGTACCTTTGTTTCCTTAGCTTGAATCTATGACCTCGTTCTTGAGGTTGCCTATATCAGGAATTCTTCTCTTAATTTGGTTGATTCCTCTTATTATATTGTATACCTGGTTACCTGGTTGATACCTGGTTGATGGGGTTCTGGGAGTTCTTCTACTCCCCAAGCCCGGCCCGAGGCCAGACTTAACTTGTGAGAGTTTGGTCCACCAGGCTGTTGCTTGGGGCAGCCCCACAGGCCCACATACCCACCACAGCCCGGTTGGTCTGGCACTCCTTGAAGGAAACAATCTAGTTTCCTCTTGAAGATGTCCACGGTTGTTCCTGTAATATTTCTGATGCTCGCTGGTAGGACGTTGAACAACCGTGGACCTCTGATGTTCATACAGTGTTCTCTGATTGTGCCCATGGCACCTCTGCTCTTCACTGGTTCTATTCTGCATTTTCTTCCATATCGTTCACTCCAGTACGTTGTTATTTTACTGTGCAGATTTGGGACCTGTCCCTCCAGTATTTTCCATGTGTATATTATTTGGTATCTCTCTCGTCTCTTTTCTAGTGAGTACATTTGGAGAGCTTTGAGACGATCCCAATAATTTAGGTGCTTTATCTCGTCTATGCGTGCCGTATATGTTCTCTGTATTCCCTCAATTTCAGCAATCTCTCCTGCTCTGAAGGGGGAAGTGAGTACTGAGCAGTACTCAAGACGGGACAACACAAGTGATTTGAAGAGTACAACCATTGTGATGGGATCTCTGGACTTGAAGGTTCTCGTAATCCATCCTATCATTTTTCTGGCTGACGCAATACTTGCTTGGTTATGCTCCCTAAATGTTAGGTCGTCGGACATCATTATTCCCATATCCTTGACATGCTGTTTTCCTACTATGGGCAGATTCGATTGTGTTTTGTACCCTGTATTATGTTTAAGATCCTCATTTTTGCCGTATCTGAGTACCTGGAATTTATCACCGTTAAACATCATGTTATTTTCTGCTGCCCAATCGAAAACTTTGTTAATATCTGTTTGTAGTTTATCAATGTCTTCAGCAGAGGTAATTTTCATGCTGATTTTTGTATCATCTGCAAAGGATGACACGAAGCTGTGACTTGTGTTTTTGTCTATATCTGATATGAGAATAAGGAACAGCAGTGGTGGAATGACTGTACCTTGCGGTACAGAGCTTTTAACTGCGCTCAGACTCAATTTTACTTGATTGACTGTTATTCTTTGTGTTCTGTTCGACAGGAAATTGAGTATCCAGCGTCCTACTTTACCAGTTATACCCATTGACCTCATTTTGTGTGCAATCACTCCATGGTCACATTTGTCGAATGCCTTTACAAAATCTGTGTACACGACATCTGCATTATGATTTTCCTCTAATGCCTCAGTGATTTTGTCATAGTGGTCAAGTAGCTGTGAGAGGCATGATCTTCCTGCTCTAAATCCATGTTGGCCTGGATTGTGGAGGTCATTGGTTTCCATGAATCTAGTGACCTGACTCCTGATCACTCTCTCAAATACTTTTATTATGTGGGACGTTAGTGCGACTGGTCTATAATTCTTTGCCAATGCTTTGCTACCACCCTTGTGTATAGGGGCATGTCTGCTGCTTTAAGCGCATCTGGTATCTTCCCTGTGTTCAAGCTCTTCCTCCACACTATACTGAGTGCCTGTGCTACTGGCACTTTGCATTTCTTTATAAATATTGAATTCCATGAGTCTGGACCCGGGGCTGAGTGCATGGGCATATTGTCAATTTCTCTTTCAAAATCTGCCATGCTCGTGTTGATATCAGTTATATTTACAGATGTTTGAGTATCATTCATAAAGAAATTGTCCGAATCTTCCACTTTCATGCTGAGTATCGGAGTGCTAAACATGTCCTCATACTGCTTTTTTAGGATTTCACTAATTTCTTTGTCATCCTCAGTGTATGAACCCTCACTAATACGAATAGGTCCAATACTGGCAGTGGTTTTCACTTTTGATTTAGCATATGTGAAGAAATATTTTGAGTTTTTCTTTATTTCTTGAATTGCTTTCTGTTCTAGTTGCCTTTCTTCAGTCTGATAGGAATGCTTCAGTCTCTGTTCGATTTCTTTAATCTCCCTGTTTAAATTATTTCTTCTCTGTATGGAGAGTCTTGTCTGCTTAAGCAATTCCGTTAAATTCTTCCTCCTTTTGTAATATCGTCTGCGTTCTCTTTCTACATTGATTATGATTATATTGCCTCTTTTTCTTCTATCTTCTGGTTTTGGCATATTTAATGCCTCTAGCCTCTCTTCCTAATTTTATTTTCAGAAGTGAAAAACAAGAGTTTTTCAGTTTTATAGAATGCCTTTGAACCTTTTCCAGTTTATTGATATGGAACTTGAAATATGGACACCATACAACTGCTGGATATTCAAATTTTGGTCTCACAAAAGTTATGAACAGTTAATTTAGTAATTCACCATCCATGTAATTAAAAGCATTTCTGTAGTTGGGAAGTGCAGCATATGCTCTTTACACAATGTCCTTTACATGTTACTTTTGTTCTGTTATTACACTATATACACACATTATATATAAGTACAGTATCTACATTTGAGTTGACCATAGCACACCACTAAGCTGGTAAGGTGAGTGCAGACAATAACAGGTTGCCACACACACCCACCACACGACACTACCCCCCCCCACCTCCCTCGCCAACATTTCTCCTCCCACCATACTATGCACAATACAAATTATCACCAAAATTCTGCTGTTATCAGAATACTGGTCATTTTTATCAGAGTCAGCTGTCTTCTGTAATACTGTCATCGCTAAATAATGTTACATATATATTTTTAACATGTTTAGGTGATGCTGTGGTTACAAGCCTAGTAGAACTGCTGTTAGCTCATTTGCAAGCCTTGGTTTCTCACTTAATACCGAGGCTCTCACACCCGGGAATGTTACACACGATTTTTTATTTTTAAGTGTGTCTGTTTACAGAAGTGCTGAGAAAGGATTTGAGCTGTGTGTGCTGCGGGAGTTTTGAATCACTCCCTATTATCTAAAAATGTCACATGACGCTCTGCGCACCCTCGCTCTAGCACCACAAGGCGCTCTGCGCAGTGCACTGGTTAATGCTGCTCATTTACTTTTACACTCTTGTTAATTTTTTATTGTTTATGATTTGAATGAGTTAGCCAAAAATTTTATTACACTTTTTAATAATGATTTTTTACTTATTTATATATACAAGAGTTTCAACATTCTTGTACAACATACAATTGTACAGTATATTTATAATTTTTAGATGAGAGTGCGTGGGAGGGAAAGTGCTGTCGTGCCCCGATGACAATGGATCTTCCATCGACCTCCTCCACACAAGCCATTTCTCAATGCTCATCCATGCTCGATCACTTTTCTACCGTCAAGGCTGAGAATGGTTATGAATTGATCAACTTTGAAACAATCATGACAGAAATGCATGGATGCTGAGTGTTAATAATTTATAAGTACAGTACTGTAAATATATATATTGTACTGTAGTACAGTACTGTATACAGTAGTAATATAACAGAAAATAAAGATGCTTTGCAATTAACCCATTTTATTTTTATATTATAAACAAGATTTATTTACCTTTTTTCCATTGCTTTACAATTATAAATATAGCCACCTGTGGAATTCTAGAGTATTTGTTGCAAGAGGACTCATGTTTTCAAGAGCAATATATAGTACCTGTATAAATCAACTCAATTAAAATGAAATGTTTATTCAGGTAAAAGTACAAACATACAAGATGAGTTACAAACATAATGTCAGATTTCTAGATAGAGCTAGTACAATGCCTAAAGCAACTAATATGCACAGCATTTCGGGCAAGGTGGGAAAAAACACTTAAGACTAAAACTTGATACTAATTGAGATCAAAGCATAAATTGAGTTGAAATAGGGAAAAAGGGGAGAAAAAATGGTGGAAATCGGTAGTTATACAAGTTGGTCATCAAACAGTATTGTTTGAAAATAGCAAGACATGGGTTGACGTTAAGAGGGTAAGGTAGGTTATATGGAGTTTATTAGGTAGTACTTAGTTTTCTCTTAAGCTGGTTATGAGAGGTATAGCCTTTGACGTGATTGGGAAGGTCATTCCACATTCTGGGTCCCTTGATTTGCAGAGCATTTCTAATTTGGATAAGTTGCACTCTTGGAATATCAAATAGATACAGTATTTGTTTCTGGTGTGATGCCCATGGGTTCTGTTACAACCTTCTAGGAAGCATTTAAGATCAGGATTGGCATTACAATCAGAGTTTTAAATATACAGAGTACACTTGAGAGGATGTGCATTGACTTAATATTTAACATAATCAAAGATTTAAGTAAGGGTGCCGAGTGCTGTCTGGGGCCAGAGTTTGTTATTGTTCTAATAGCAGATTTGTGTTGAGTAATTAGAGGATGTTGATTTTGGGTAGTAGAACCCCAAGCACAATAAAGTATATAGTCTTAAAATCTACTTGCAATTGCTATGTTTTGGTATGTGGTACAAATTAAATAAAATTGTCATTAATTTAATATTATAATACTTGTACACTATATGCAATTCTATACAAACACTAAGCAGTTCTAGTTGAATGTAAATGAACTCTTAAAAAAATTGTGTACAGTGTTTCTAATGCGTAATACACCAAAACTTAATGTTCGTTATCTTCGTTAAGACTGGAACTTCAGTGCATTCCATGAGTAAATTAATTAAAGATTCACATATTATGTAGAATACACTGTAGATTATTAATCAATGATTAATTGATAATTAGTGATTCATGTAACCATGGCAATTTATAAAAAGTTATAATTAAACATGTAACCATGGCAACTTATGGAAAGTGATTATAATCATCATGTAACCATGGCAATGTATGGATAGTGATCATTATGTACCATGGCAACTTATGGATAATGATCATTAATCTTCATGTAACCATGGCAACTTACGGATAATGATCATTAATCTTCATGTAACCATGGCAACTTATGGATAATGATCATTAATCTTCATGTAATCATGGCAACTTATGGATAATGATCATTAATCTTCATGTAATCATGGCAACTTATGGATAATGATCATTAATCTTCATGTAACATGGCAACTTATGGATAATGATCATTAATCTTCATGTAATCATGGCAATGTATGGAAAGACAGAGATGTCAAAGGATGCTGTTATCACTGTTTTTGTTTAATTACATCTATCACTTCCTTAGTGATGTTTAGGGTGCCTTCTTCCATATCTTTAGGGTGCCAGTATGAACTTAATAAACAAATTATTTTATATTTTATTAATTCAAACATCTGTAGATTTAACAGTATAAATGTAGATGTGAAATACATTTGTATTTTGTCTGTAGAAAAAGGTGTGACCATGGTGTATTCTGGACATAAGTTTTCCTCTAAAAAAATAAAATTAAATTTATTGCAATCAACTTATGATCAGTTTTTTTACTCCTTTTTCCCATATTTTAACTTATTAGTACTGTATTAGTATACACACAGACATGATTTGATGCTATTAAGGTGAACTTTCAAAACCATGTTTTCCCAGTTACAAGGCAGAAAAGTAATGCTGTACAGGTGCATTTCACACCAGTGTGCCAGTGCTACCAGTTTTACAAATGTTGTATCAGGGATTTAGTATTTAATACCCGTACCAGTAAAATCATTTAAAAAACAAGGTATGATTTAGTGCTAGGTAACCTCAAGCATAAACATTTTTGTGTGTACATGAATATTTACCTTTTGTGACTTTTGCCATGTAATAATATTTTACACACACACACAGAGTGGTAGACAGTTGGAACAAGTTAGGCGAGGTGGTGGTGGAGGCCAACACCGTCAGTAGTTTCAAAGCGTTATATGACAGAGTGCTGGGAAGACGGAACACCACGAGCGTAGCTTTCATCCTGTAACTACTTAGGTAATAACTTAGGTAATTACACACACACACCTATCTGGACCTAAAAAAAAGCTTTTGACAGTTTCACATAAGAGGTTGTTCTGGAAACTGGAACATATTGGAGGGGTGACAGGTAAGCTGTTAACATGGATGAAAAATTTTGATAGAAAAATGAGGGCAGTGATCAGAGGCAATGTATCGGACTGGAGAAATGTCACAAGTGGAGTACCACAGGGTTCAGTTCTTGCACCGGTAATGTTCATTGTCTACATAAACGATCTATCAGATGGAATGCAGAATTATGTATATGAATATGTTTGCTGATGATTGTAAGATAATAGGAAGGATAAGAAACCTAGATGACTGTCATGCCCTTCAAGAAGACCTGGAAAAAATAAGTGTATGGAGCACCACTTGTCAAATGGAATTTAATGTGAATGTAAGCTAGGAAGACTCGACACTGGGGAAAACCTATGAAATAACCACTGCACTAAGTTATTACTATATGACAGACTATAGACGGAATAACCAAGTTCTAACTAGTCATAAGTTTTCAAGTATTATCAGCACATTGAAGCAACCGATCATATTACAATCGTTTTACTAGGCTAAAATACAATAAAGAAAATATATTAAATTAAAAGATATACCTTATTAATTCTCTAGCGTATTACATACAAATACACTCTTCAGAAAACCTCCAGCACACACGGACCTAGTCTTATAAATAAATAATAAATATGTTTATTCAGGAAAGGTACATACATAGAGAGATTTTACATAAGTGGATCGATTTATAGATAGAGCTAGTACATACAATGCCTAAAGCCACTATTACGCAATGCGTTTCGGGCAAGAAAACATTAATATCTAAAACTTAATACTAATTGAACAAAAAGAATAAAATGTTTTGAGAACAGATACAAATAAAGGTACAAAAAAAGGGGGGAACATGACTGAAAAGCAGCACAAATACAATATGTAGACAAACAGCGTTGAAAAAAAAAAAAAAAAAAAAAAAAAAAAAAAAAAAAAAATAAGACATGGGTTGACAATAGAGGGGTAAGGTAGGTTACAGGAAGTTTATCAGGTAGTGTTTAGTTTTAATCTTAAACTGGTTGAGAGAGGTACAGTCTTTAACATGGTTGGGAAGGTCATTCCACATTCTGGGTCCCTTGATTTGTAGAGCATTTCTAGTTTGGTTAAGTCGTACTCTTGGAATATCAAAACTGTATTTATTTCTGGTGTGGTGCTCATGGGTTCTGTTACAGCTTTCAATGAAGCTTTTGAGGTCAGGATTGGCATTACAGTTCAGCGTTTTATATATGTACACATGAGAGAATGTGCAGTGACTTAATATCTAACATATTCAGAGATTTGAGTAGGGGTACCGAGTGATGTCTGGGGCCAGAGTTGGATATTGTCCTAATAGCAGCTTTGTGTTGAGTAATTAGAGGACGTAAATGATTTTGGGTAGTAGAACCCCAAGCACAATACCATAGTTGAGATATGGATAGATGAGGGAGTAATAGAGAGTCACCAGGGCAGGGCGGGGTACATAATATCTGATCTTAGAAAGAATGCCAACAGTTTTTGAAACTTTTTTTGATATATTTAGAATGTGTCCCTGGAAATTAAGCTTGTGATCAATGAGAACGCCAAGGAATTTGCCATCTAATTTGTTACAAATTTGGGTATTGTTAATCTTGAGATTTATTTGGTTAGAGGATTTATTGCTAAACAGAATATAGAAAGTTTTGTAAATGTTAAGGGTGAGTTTGTTGGCAGTTAGCCAAAGATGGACTTTATTAAGCTCGGTATTTACTGTGGCATTTAGAGCAAGGGGGTCAGGACTGGAGTAAATGAAGGTTGTGTCGTCAGCAAATAGAATTGGTCTAAGGTGTTGGGAGGCATTTGGAAGGTCATTAATGTAGATGAGAAAAAGGAGAGGGCCAAGTATACTGCCCTGAGGAACACCAATGTTGATGGGTAGGGTAGGAGAAATTGAATTGTTCACAGAAACATACTGGAGTCTATCAGTAAGGTAAGATTTGAGGTATTGCAGGGAGAGTCCTCTGACTCCATAATGATGTAATTTAAGAAGAAGGTTTTGGTGGTTCACAGTGTCAAAAGCCTTACGCAGGTCCACAAATAACCCAACAGGGAACTCATTTTTATCAAGAGCTGCATGAATTAAGTTAATCATACTAATAAGTGCATCGTTAGTGCTTTTTTTAGGTCTGAAGCCATATTGGCAAGAGCTAAGTATATTGTGCTTGGCCAGATAAGAGTAAATTAAGCTGCTTGTAGATTAGTTTTTCAAAAATTTTTGATAAGTTAGGCAGGATTGAAATAGGTCTGTAGTTGTTAACATCAGTGAGATCACCACATTTGTGGACAGGGGTTACTCTCGCTTTTTTTAGAATATCTGGGAAGGTTTGGAGTTCAAGTGACTTGTTGAAGAGCAATGTAATTGCAGGGGCTAAGGATCTGGAGGCTTTTTTGTAAATTAATGTTGGAATCTCCTTGTTACGACTCTGGGTTCTTTAGATGGAAACCAGAGGTCAAAATTGAGCTTATTAACGACAATATGGCAGGGCACGCATAGAGAGAGTTAGCTGTTTGTAATCATCCCTGCCAGAAGTACGATTATTTGTGTGGCTCACAAAGCATGTAGACTCTTAAACTTGTTGTGGATTAAGTAACATTGTTATAAGTTTAACTACCCGTAGAATGAGGAAAGTAGCAATATGAGGCATAAGGGGAAGATGTTTTAATGTGTATAGCTGTATGATCAATTGGGCTCTTCCCGGCACCACACACGCATGCGGGAGGGCTCGAGACTGGGACGGTCTTCTCTGCTGACTGCTGTGCTGTTCGGACGCGCTCTCCTCCTTCCTCTTAATTCTTTATTTCTGCGACTTAGTTGGTTAAGTACTCCATTACTCAGTTTGTATATGTCTGGCATACCTATCGTTATATGTGTAGAGTAGTATACCTGGGGTGTAGTAAGTGTTATTTAAGTTGTATATTACCTGCTATGTTAACGGGGGTCCCCGTGTAACCACGTGGTCTCCTACCCTAAGCTGA
The DNA here is from genome assembly GCA_020271785.1 of Procambarus virginalis. Classification (NCBI taxonomy): domain Eukaryota; kingdom Metazoa; phylum Arthropoda; class Malacostraca; order Decapoda; family Cambaridae; genus Procambarus; species Procambarus virginalis. The sequence continues at coordinate 16,469,842 of WNGS01158745.1, forward strand.
CTACCCCCAGTGTGTTATAATAGAGCTTTACCCTAGCTTGCTTTCAGTGTAAAACCTTGTATCCTGTCTAGGTGGACCAAGGCTTGTAACGTAAGATTGTGTGGTAAAGTAGTATTAAATTGTTATTGGTGTGATTGTGGATGGGGGGTGTTAAGGGGTTAATAAATAAGTAAGTTTGAACAGAGTATCCCTTATTCCTGTGTGGGAGTACAATAATCATTTCCTAGACTAACCGGGTTTAGTAGCAAGCATTTATTACTGTGGATATATTATTTTGGGGGCCGGGCCTTTTGATTCTCCCATATCTTGATATCTCTAGTCTACTTATCCTTACCCCTTAATAGTACCAGTTTCCCCATAGCAAGTCCCACTTTATTTTATAACACTCCTCAAGGGCACTAGACTTGGTTTTAAGGGAAAGGATTATCTCATTGACATCAGTGGAATTAGTAGGCTTTAGGTACAGAGACTGTGGATAGTTACCTGAAAGGTAGTCCTTAACATCAGTACTGGAAGAAGGAATATCATTTGCAAGGGATGACCCAATGGAAGAGAAGAACCTATTGAACTCAATAGCAGAATCAGATGCTGAAAGCTGACCATCGTTATTAGACAGGAGTGTTGGTTTGTTGTTTAAAATCTTCTTTGATCCCAAGATTTGTGAAATTGTGCTCCAAGTTTTTTTAATGTTGCTCTTTATTTGGGTAAATTTATCTTCGTAGTATTTAGTTTTGGCTCGTCTAATTATCTTAGATAGCAGTAAAGAGTAATTCTTTGAGAATTCTTTAGAGACGGTTCCTAGCCTATACTTCTTCTCAAGGTCATGTTTTTATTAATGGATTTAAGTATTCCCTTTGTAAGCCAGGGATTGTTAAGCCTTTTGGTAGTGGCTTGTTTTGTAAGCATAGGACAGTGGGTGTTATAAAGGCTTAGAGTTTTTTGAAGAAAAGATTGTACTGCTAGGTTGATGTCCCCTATGTTACCTAACTCTGACTCCCAGTTGACATTATCAGCAGCAGTTATAAAATTGCCTATAGCAGATTCATTGTGCAGCGCTAAAACTTATCTCCCTTGACTCTAGAGGTGGACAATAGATTGGTGGGTAAGCCGTGCAAGAAAGAGTACATGTGTGGACTACAGTGAGGGTGGAGGATGGAGGCGACGTGCGACCGCCCCGACAGTCACACGACAACTGAGCTCCACAAAACTTGCACGTCGTTATATCCCGGAAACACGTGGCTGGGATATATCAAATTTCTTTTATTTTTACTTTTCTTATTACTTATTACTACGAAATCAGTTCTCAATGTTTGCTTCTTTACTACACTTGTATTTGGTATCTCTCTTCTGAATAAAATTGTATTTTATGAAATCAAAATATACAACTAGGCGAAGAAGTTGGATATTTATTTATATCATTGTTTTTACTGTGAGAACTGGACTTGGCGCGCCAGAAGGAAGGTTTGGCAGGCGAGCCAAGGATGGCCGCCCCTCCTCCTCCCTTCCTCACGTGCCCTGACTTACCCTAACCCCAGGGATTGTAAGGAAGGAAACCAAGACAACGGGTTGAATAAGCACAAAACACAGGTCTGTTAAGTGGGTCTCATTGGTTGTGTTCCCAATGGTTGTCCCTTGTGCTGTGATGAGTTGTTCCTGGGCTATGTTATGTTGTCCCTGGACCATATTGTGTTGTCCCTGGACCATATTGTGTTGTCCCTTGACCATATTGTGTTGTCCCTGGACCATATTGTGTTGTCCCTGGACCATATTGTGTTGTCCTGGTCCATATTGTGTTGTCCCTGGACCATATTGTGTTGTCCCTGGACCATATTGTGTTGTCCCTGGACCATATTGTGTTGTCTCTGGACCATATTGTATTGTCCCTGGACCATATTATGTTGTCCCTGGACCATATTGTGTTGTCCCTGGACCATATTGTATTGTCCCTGGACCATATTATGTTGTCCCTGGACCATATTGTGTTGTCCCTGGACCATATTGTATTGTCCCTGGACCATATTGTGTTGTCCCTGGACCATATTGTGTTGTCCCTGGACCATAGTGTTGTCCCTCAACCATGTTGTATTGTCCCTGGACCATATTGTGTTGTCCCTGGACCATATTGTATTGTCCCTGTACCATATTGTGTTGTCCCTCGACCATGTTGTATTGTCCCTGGACCATATTGTGTTGTCCCTGGACCATATTGTGTTGTCCCAGGACCATGTTGTATTGTCCCTGGACCATATTGTGTTGTCCCTGGACCATGTTGTGTTGTCCCTGGACCATATTGTGTTGTCCCTGGACCATGTTGTATTGTCCCTGGACGATATTGTGTTGTCCCTGGACCATATTGTGTTGTCCCTGGACCATATTGTGTTGTCCCTGGACCATATTGTGTTGTCCCAGGACCATATTGTGTTGTCCCTGGACCATATTATGTTGTCCCTGGGCCATATTGTGTTGTCCCTGGACCATATTGTGTTGTCCCTGGACCATATTGTGTTGTCCTTGGACCATATTGTGTTGTCCTTGGACCATATTGTGTTGTCCCAGAACCATATTGTGTTGCCCCTGGACCATATTGTGTTGTCCCAGGACCATATTGTGTTGTCCCTGGACCATATTGTGTTGTCCCTGGACCATAGTGTTGTCCCAGAACCATATTGTGTTGTCCCTGGACCATATTGTGTTGTCCCTGGACCATATTGTGTTATCCCTGGACCATATTGTGTTGTCCCTGGACCATATTGTGTTGTCCCTGGACCATATTGTGTTGTCCCTGGACCATATTGTGTTGTCCCTGGACCATATTGTGTTGTCCCTGGACCATATTGTGTTGTCCCTGGACCATAGTGTTGTCCCTGGACCATATTGTGTTGTCCCAGAACCATATTGTGTTGTCCCTGGACCATATTGTGTTGTTCCTGGACCATATTGTGTTGTCCTTGGACCATATTGTGTTGTCCCTGGACCATATTGTGTTGTCCCAGAAGTATATTGTGTTGTCCCTGGACCATATTATGTTGTCCCTGGACCATATTGTGTTGTCCCTGGACCATATTGTGTTGTCCCTGGACCATAGTGTTGTCCCAGAACCATATTGTGTTGTCCCTGGACCATATTGTGTTGTCCCTGGACCATATTATGTTGTCCCAGAACCATATTGTGTTGTCCCTGGACCATATTGTGTTGTCCCTGGACCATATTGTGTTGTCCCAGAACCATATTGTGTTGTCCCTGGACCATATTGTGTTGTCCCTGGACCATAGTGTTGTCCCTGGACCATATTGTGTTGTCCCTGGACCATATTGTGTTGTCCCTGGACCATATTGTGTTGTCCTTGGACCATATTGTGTTGTCCCTGGACCATAATAACAAACCTTCCCAGCTGAGTGAAGCGTTGTCGCCGACTCGAGCCATGCAACAGTTAAGTAACCATATGGAGCAACTTAAACGAGCTGCCTCCCCATGTTCTGACTTTAAGCGTCTCGCTGATAATCCATGGTTCAAATTATTGACTCAGATACATGATGACCAAAAGTCTATAATCCGAGAGCAGTCGGACCTGATAATGAAGCTACAGAGTGATGCTTTGGCCATGCACAAGATTAACCAAGATCTGTCTGCCAGAGTTGGCCACCTCGAACAGGAATTAAGCTCTCTGCAGATCTCGGTTACTAACTCTAAATCAGCAGAAACCTCTAAGAAGCAAGAAGAGATGTTACAAAAGTTAGAGAACCATTTTAACTCCCTACAACAGCAACACACTACAACCCAAGACGAATCAGATCAACTTAAGCTCCTTGATTCTGTTATCATCTCATCACTTGATTTTCCCCATGAAACTGACAGGGAAAACTGTACTGCCATCGTGATCCAGGAATTGCGTACTAAGCTGAATTATTCAATCGAAGCAAGTGACATCAAGTCAGCTTATAGAGTGGGTACGAAATCATCTGGCACAAATAACAGGAAGATACGTGTGAAGTTAGATAGCTGCTCCCGCAAGTCTGACCTTATCACTGCTGCAGTCGGTGGGAAATCCAATGTTTATGTGAACGAATGTCTAACCAGATTCAGACAAAATCTCTTATATAAACTACGTGGAATCTGCAAAAAATCCCCTGCTATTAAACATTGTTTTGTGCGCGATGGTAAAATAATAGCTAGGAAGACTGACTCTGGAAAAACTTATGTCATAACCACTGAGGCTCACCTCACTTCCTTCCTGGCTGACTGTGGGATATCAGCTGAATAACCAGATCATAATTTGTAGTCTCACATACAACCAAAGTGTACTTAAGCTCTGCCTTTCCTTTCCAAAGGTTTTTTATTTTTATTTTTATTTTTATTTTTTGTTTGTCATCTATGCCTGTTTTTTTACTCTTAATTATTTGTTCTTAGTTAATCCCCTTGTCACTAAACCTAGGGATCTTATTACCCTGTTATATTTAAAGTAACTTGGTATTTGTTTCTTGTAATCATTTATTGGAATTAAGTAATAGTATAATTGTTTATATCATCTACCACAGTATCATAGTAAATCTTCCACATTAATATACTCTCACCCTGTTTATTTTTACACTTAGATTTATATTAGAGTAAAATTCAAGATTTACTCAGATATACATATATCTGAGTAATATATATCTTTTTTTTTCTTTTTTTCGGAATTATCTATTTGAGCTCACTTTGTTTTCTTAGGTTCATACCAACTATAGGATTTTAATTAACCATTACTAAGCTAATTATCCTCAAGTTCATTTTACTTTATGATTATTATTTTTCTTATTATTTTTTATTTTACATTTATATTGTCAGTCTCTACTGATTTTTTGTTTTTTTTATTTTATCTAACTTCTGTGTCCTTCCTGGCTATCTATTGGATCTCTATTTTACTTCTAAATTGTTACTATTTATTGTATTTGCTTTTATTCTGTGTTTTGCTATATCATGTATCTTGTATCGTGATCCCTCTGCATCTCTATGCACACTGATATTGATCCTGATCAAAATCTTCTGTCTCATATCTACACCAACCAGCACATTGATCATCATTATTGCAAGTATTTCACAGCACACCAGGCTAAAAACAAACTCCAAAATAACACCTGTTTATCAGTTTACAACCAAAATGTTAGATCACTTGGTAAACATTTTGACGATTTAAATGCATTACTCACAGCACTAGGTACTAACTTATCGTTCATTATTCTAACAGAAACTTGGCTAAATAAAGACTATACCCAACTCTACAACTTAGCTGGTTATAAAGCCATTCATAACTGTAGGCCAAATAAAAAAGGTGGTGGCACAGCTATATATTACCGAGATACATTTATCTGCAACAGTATTATTAGTGACAGAGATGACTACTGTGAATATACTTTTGCTCAGTTTACAATTAAATCCCTTAAATCCTCATTGACTATTGGAGCCATCTATAGATTTCCCAATACTAACATAGCTTCTTTCTCAGACAACCTAAGTAATCTTATTATAAACAACAATCTCAACAAAAACCACATCATTCTGGGAGGAGACTTTAATATTGACCTGGGTCAACAAAATTGCTCTCAAGTTGACTATTTCCTTAACAGCATGAACTCCTGTATGCTAATCCCCACAATCACCAAACCACCCGAGTCACTCAAACATCAGCCACTACCTTGGACCACATATGGACAAACATAACAGCTCCCCTTGTATCTGGTATAATCTACGACAGAACAACTGACCACTATCCTACCTTTCTCATAGCGAACATGGACATAACACCACCAAAAAGCAAGAAACTTTCATTTAGGCTACACAGTGAATCAGCTTTGGGCAATCTTACAGATGCATTTCACAATATTAACTGGGATTCTGAATTCAATAATACCCAGGATATAAATTCATTAGCTAACCTCTTCCTCTCCAAAACTCTAAGCCTCTACAACCTTCATTGTCCCCTTCTTACCAAGCAAGTAACTGACAAAAGATTAAACAATCCATGGCTCACAAGCGGCATTCTCAATTCAATCAACAAGAAACATGAATATGAAAAGAAACTTAGGATTGGCCTAGTTTCAAAGGAAGTAGCTAAAAGGTACTCATCAATGCTTACCAGTATCATAAGAAAGGCAAAACTTGCATATTATGTGAATAGATTCAATGAAGCAAAAGGCAACATGAAAAGCACTTGGAAAACCATCTCTAGTATCCTAGGAACTAAACAACACTCACATAACCAATAAAACTCTACAAGGATGGGGATATACCGTCAACTGATTTAGAAATGGCAAATGAATTTAATAGTTTCTTTTCATCGGTTGGTGCTAATCTTGCCAGTAAAATCCCACAGACTCAGACACATATTAACACATATCTCTCAGGCAGCTATCCAAACTCTCTTCTT
>WNGS01158745.1:16477244-16490999 GCA_020271785.1 Procambarus virginalis
AAAATACAAATTCAGAATAAAGTTTTGACAGCTTCTGTGTACATGTTCCATCCGGTATTAGCGCAAGTGGCACTCGGGAGGGTTTCAGGTAATTATTTAAGAAGGGAGTTAGGGGACAAGTAATCATATAAGGTAATCTGAGTATTAATTAGGGAATCTGAGTTAAGTGTAGGGACAAGGAAAGTGGTGACTTGTACCTACCATTCTCCCACTTAGAAGAGAATTCCTAAATGAAAATTCGACACCATTAGGCATATTAGACTATTCAAGTACACGCACTCAGTAAGAACGAGTGAGAAAGTAAGATATAGCCCGTTACACTGGGTGTGATATACACTCCCATTACCCTCCTTAGAACATTCTAAATCTGGAGAGAGAGAGAGAGAGAGAACACGTTCAGTACACCGCTACACAAGTATGGACGGAGACAGGACGGTTGAACACCTACCGGCGGCGTAGTTGCCAGGCTCATGATGCAGACCTTGACACCGAAGCCTCGCATCTCTTGTCTGTGGGAGGAGAGGAGGAAAACATCGTTACCATCGCTGCTCCCTGTTACCACCTGGTTGGTCTACATTAAATCAAACAAGACGAAATGAGAGAAAAGCAAAGCGCGAGAAAGAGGTTTGTTCCTTGAGTTTTTTTTTCTGGTGGTGGTGGCACGATTATTTGTGTAAATGTAAATTATTGGCTATATTTGGGACTTTGGATGTATTAAGAGAAGTGTTCGTGCATAGCCAGTAGGATGATGAAGTTATGTGATATTTAAGTATCATTTGGCAAGTTAGCTGGAAGCACAGGACGGTTACGGTATGACAGTTTGTTTATGTCAACCCATTTGTTTATGTCGGCTTAGCGCCTTCGTCTGATACCTGATAATACCTTACCTTAGAGCAGAGCGAGGGTCGTCTGAGCGATAACTCACCTGAGGGAGTCGCTGAAGCCTTCTACGGCGTACTTGGAGGCGGTGTAGGCCGACATGTAGATGAAACCGAAGCGACCACAAATGCTGGCTACATTCACAACGCGACCTGGCAAAGAGGAGAAGCCCCACCACTGTTGATGCTTGATGGTGGTGAGATAGTGGTTAATGCACCCGTTTGTTACTTACACTCACATACACACACACACACACACACACACACACACAACACAACACACACACCACACACCACACACACACACACACACACACACCACACACACAATGCATTTGGAATGCATTAGGAAGCGATGTGGTGGAGGCTGACTCCATACACAGTTTCAAGTATAGATATGATAGAGCCCAGTAGGCTCAGGAAACTGTACACCTGTTGATTGACGGTTGAGAGGCGGGACCAAAGAGCCAGAGCTCAACCCCCGCAAGCACAACTAGGTGAGTACAACTAGGTGAGTACAACTAGGTGAGTACACACACACACACACACACACACACACACACACACACACACACACACACACACACACACCACACACACACACACACACACACACACATTGCCTGAAATACATAATTTTCTTTTTGTAAGGTAACGGGTTTGTGCTGAAGCTACGCAAGCTGCTTTAGACCTGCCCATCACAGTTGGTGAGAGTTGGCACCTGTCATTTGTGTACCTGACATATATCACCCATCCTCATCATTCACCTTGGCTGACACCTGTACTGTGCTGCTGTACCTGTGACACATTACCTCAGTCACTGCCCCTGACACATCACACCAGTCACTGCCCCTGACACATTACCTCAGTCACTGCCCCTGACACATTACCTCAGTCACTGACCCTGACACATCACACCAGTCACTGACCCTGACACATTACACCAGTCACTGCCCCTGACACATTACACCAGTCACTGCCCCTGACACATTACACCAGTCACTGCCCCTGACACATTACACCAGTCACTGCCCCTGACACATCACACCAGTCACTGCCCCTGACACATCACCCAGTCACTGCCCCTGACACATCACACCAGTCACTGACCCTGACACATCACACCAGTCACTGACCCTGACACATTACACCAGTCACTGACCCTGATACATCACACCAGTCACTGCCCCTGATACATCACACCAGTCACTGCCTCTGACACATCACACCAGTCACTGCCCCTGATACATCACACCAGTCACTGCCTCTGACACATCACACCAGTCACTGCCTCTGATACATCACACCAGTCACTGCCCCTGATACATCACACCAGTCACTGCCCCTGATACATCACACCAGTCACTGCCTCTGATACATCACACCAGTCACTGCCCCTGATACATCACACCAGTCACTGCCCCTGATACATCACACCAGTCACTGCCCCTGATACATCACACCAGTCACTGCCCCTGACACATCACACCAGTCACTGCTCCTGATACATCACACCAGTCACTGCCTCTGACACATCACACCAGTCACTGCCTCTGACACATCACACCAGTCACTGCTCCTGATACATCACACCAGTCACTGCCTCTGACACATCACACCAGTCACTGCCTCTGACACATCACACCAGTCACTGCCTGGTTGATACCTGGTTGATGGGGTTCTGGGAGTCTTCTACTCCCCAAGCCCGGCCCGAGGCCAGCCTCTAGTTGATCTTTAAAAACTCTTGACACTGTCGACCATAAAATCTTTCCTCTCGCGGTACATTACCACCAAGACTCGGGTCACTCTCTCTCTCTCTCTCTCTCTCTCTCTCTCTCTCTCTCTCTCTCTCTCTCTCTCTCTCTCTCTCTCTCTCTCTCTCTCTCTCTTGAGCTGAGCCTTCACCCTAGGTGACACCTGACCTGCTACCATGTGACTCAGCTACCGCTGACCTCTGGCTCGTCGGACGAGTGGGAGGAAGGCCTTGGTGGCGGCGATGAGGCCGAAGACGTTGATCTCCGGGTCCCTTCTGAAGCCGTCCATGGAGGCCCACTCGGCAGGACAGATGCTCAAGACGCCGGCGTTGTTCACCAGGCCCCACACGCCTTCTGCAGGAGGATGAGGGAGAGAAGCCTCTTACAACCTCCTCACGCCCACACATACCTACAGTCAGGCTCCTCTTATACCCCAGCAATGTTGTAACAATATCTTATAGGTTGTAATAAGGTTATATGTGCTTGCTGGGATATACCTGCCTCTTAACATGTTATACTTTTGTTAATATATATCATGAATATATATTTACTAGAAAGGAATTAAGTCATATTCCTTTGTGAAAATAATTACTTATGAATAACTAAAATCTTTCCGCATTTTATAAATATTAAAGTTGACGGATTTACAACAGTAAATAAAATTTTTCATCAGTGTTATTTAAAAGTTATCAATTAAATAGCAAAGCTCTTGGAATAAAATATTGTACTGTTCATTAGTAATAATCACTAACTCGTAATTCTCAACAAAATTTTCCCCCCTTTTATATCAAAATTTTGTTTTGTAATTGCCATTCTTGCCTTGTTTTCCTACAACCAGCCTCCTTAAGCAGACAAGTATAGACCCAGAACTAAACCTCTTATCCACTATCTATGACAATCATCACTTTAATGATCAAAATTGCAGATATTTTACAGCACATAATGTAAACAATGTATTAACACATAATCACAATATCTCTGTAATCAACTTGAATATAAGATCTCTAGGTAAACACTTCAATGATGTTAGTGCCTTGATTGAAACTATTGACAACAAATTCTCTTTTATTATACGTACTGAAACGTGGTTAACAGAGGATACTACTCAACTCTTTAACATGCGTAACTACTCAGCAATTCACAACTGTCGACTAATTCAGAGAGGTGATGGTACTGCTCTTTACTACCACCAAGAACTAACATGCTTAAAAGTAATTAGAACTAGAGACTGCTGTGGAAAGTATATCTTCGCCAGTTTCAGAGTCAAGGGTGCCGAGTCTGTCCTGTCTGTGGGAGCAGTCTATAGAATTCCTAACACTGATGTGTCTGAATTCAACTCTAACCTTAGAAATCTAATATTAGATAACAGACTGAACAAAAACCGAATTATCGCAGGGGACTTTAACATTGACCTCTGCGAGCCTGAACACCCTACTGCTGTTAGCTTCCTCAACTGTATGAATTCCTGCTTCCTCATATCCTTAATCACTAAACCTACTAGAATCACTGATAGTACTGCCACAGCTCTTGATCACATCTGGACCACCATAACCTCTCCGCTTACTTCAGGGATAATCATCGATAGCACTACATTACCCCACATTTCTCCTAACATTAACAAACCACCTCTAGAAACAAGGGAGATAAGCTTTAGGCTGCACAATGAAACTGCTATAGATAATTTTATAGCTGCTGCTGCTAATGTCAACTGGGAGTCCGAGTTAGGTAACATAGGGGACATCAACCTTGTAGTGCAATCCTTTCTACAAAACACTCTCAGCCTTTATAACACTCACTGTCCTATGCTAACGAAACAAGACACAACTAAAAGGCTAAACATTCCTTGGCTTACAAAGGGGATACTTAAATCCATTAATAAAAAAACATGACCTTGAGAAGAAGTATAGGTTAGGAATGGTCTCCAAACAATTTTCAAAGAATTACTCGTCATTGCTATCTAAAATAATTAAAAGAACCAAAATTAAATACTACGAAGATAAATTTACCCAAACAAAGGGCAACATTAAGAAAACTTGGAGCACAATTTCACAAATATTGAGATCAAAGAAGATTTTAAATAACAAACCAATACTCCTGTCAAATAATGATAGTCTGCTTTCAGCCTCTAACACTGCTTTTGAGTTCAATAGGTTCTTCTCTTTCATTGGGTCATCCCTTGCATATGATATTCTTTCCTCCAGTACTAATATTCAGGACTATCTTACAGGTAACTATCCACAGTCTCTGTACCTAATGCCTACTAATTCCACTGATGTTACCGACATAATCTTTCCCTTAAAACCAAGTCTAGTTCCCTTGAGGAGATACCAACTCTTGTTTACAAAAAAAACTCCAGATTTTTTGCTCCTGCCATTGCATTGCTCTTCAACAAGTCACTTGAACTCCAAACCTTTCCAGATATTCTAAAAAAAAGCGAGAGTAACCCCTGTCCACAAATGTGGTGATCTCACAGATGTTAACAACTTCCGACCTATATCAATTCTGCCAAACTTGTCTAAAATATTTGAAAAACTTATCTACAAGCAGCTTTACTCTTATCTAGCCAAACACAATATACTTACTCTTGTCAATATGGCTTCAGACCCCAAAAAAGCACTAACGATGCAATTATTAGTATGATTAACTTGATACATGCAGCTCTTGATAAAAATGAGTTCCCTGTTGGGTTATTTGTGGATCTGCGTAAGGCTTTTGACACTGTCAACCACCAAAACCTTCTTCTTAAATTACAACATTATGGAGTCAGAGGTCACTCCCTGCAGTACATTAAGTCTTACCTTATTGACAAGCTCCAATATGTTTCTGTGAATAATTCAATTTCTCCCACCCTACCCATCAACATTGGTGTTCCTCAGGGCAGCATACTTGGCCCTCTCCTCTTTCTCATCAACATTAATGACCTTCCAAATGCCTCCCAAAACCTCAAACCAATTCTATTTGCTGACGACACAACCTTCATTTACTCCAGTCCTGACCCCCTTGCTCTAAATGCCACAGTGAATACTGAGCTAAATAAAGTCCATCACTGGCTAACTGCCAACAAACTCAACCTCAATATTGACAAAACTTTCTATATTTTGTTTGGCAATAAATCCTCAAATTAAATAAATCTCAGGATTAACAATACCCAAATTTGTAACAAAGTAGATGGCAAATTCCTTGGCGTTCTCATTGATCGTAAGCCGAATTTCCAGGGACACATTCTAAATATATCAAAAAAAGTTTCAAAAACTGTTGGCATTCTTTTTAAAATCAGATATTATGTACCTTGCCCTGCCCTGGTGACACTCTATTACTCTCTCATCTATCCTTATCTCAACTATGGTATTTATGCTTGGGGGTCTACTGCCCAAAATCATTTACGTCCTCTAATTACTCAACACAAATCTGCTATTAGGATAATATCCAACTCTGGCCCCAGACATCACTCGGTACCCTTACTCAAATCTCTGAATATGTTAGATAATCAGTCCCTGCACATTCTCTCATGTGTATTATACATATATATAAACGCTGAACTGTAATGTCAGTCCTGACCTTAAAAGCTCCTAGAAGGTTGTAACAGAACCCATGAGCACCACACCAGAAACAAACACCTATTTGATATTCCAAGAGTACGACTTAGTCAAACTAGAAATGCTTTACAAATCAAGGGACCCAGAATGTGGAATAACCTTCCCAATTATGTTAAAGACTGTACCTCTCCCAACCAGTTTAAGATAAAAACTGAGTACCACCTAATTAACTCAATATAACCTACCTCACACCCAAAATGTCAACCCATGTCTTCTATTTTAAACAACGCTGTTTTGTTGATCAAATTGTATTTTTGCTTTTTTTCTGCCATGTTCCCCCCTTTTTTCATTTTTTTCTTATTTTTTCTCAACACAATTTATACTTTAATCTCAGTTAGTATTAAGTTTAGTCATTAATGTTTTTCCTGCCGGAAAGCTTTGCGTAATAGTGGCTTTAGGCATTGTATGTACTAGCTCTATCTATAAATCCATCAATTTTGTAAAACCTCTTGTATGTATGTACCTTACCTGAATAATACCTGAACATTATACCTGACACACCTGAACATTATACCAGTGACACAACTGAACATTATACCAGTGACACAACTGAACATTATACCAGTGACACAACTGAACATTATACCAGTGACACACCTGAACATTATACCAGTGACACAACTGAACATTATACCAGTGACACAAGTGAACATTATACCAGTGACACACCTGAACATTATACCAGTGACACAACTGAACATTATACCAGTGACACAACTGAACATTATACCAGTGACACAACTGAACATTATACCAGTGACACACCTGAACATTATACCAGTGACACAAGTGAACATTATACCAGTGACACAAGTGAACATTATACCAGTGACACACCTGAACATTATACCAGTGACACACCTGAACATTATACCAGTGACACAAGTGAACATTATACCAGTGACACACCTGAACATTATACCAGTGACACAACTGAACATTATACCAGTGACACAACTGAACATTATACCAGTGACACACCTGAACATTATACCAGTGACACAACTGAACATTATACCAGTGACACACCTGAACATTATACCAGTGACACAACTGAACATTATACCAGTGACACACCTGAACATTATACCAGTGACACACCTGAACATTATACCAGTGACACAAGTGAACATTATACCAGTGACACACCTGAACATTATACCAGTGACACACCTGAACATTATACCAGTGACACAACTGAACATTCGGGGCCTGGCGTTGGAGGTATTAATAATTAATACACTCGAGAAGCATTTAGAGAAATGACTTTGTGTCACCAGCAAGCAACGGTAAGGTTTCTATACCAGGATATCACTATTCTATATACAAAAGGTTACCAGGAGAGAGCACTAAGCCAATATGACTATATGGCACGTGGAAGAGAGATGAGGACACAGATCTGGGGCAGGACGAAGAGAAGGAATGGTGCCCAACCACTTAAGACATCGGGGGATCGAACGAAGACCTGCAAGTGTTCGCGAAGAGTGGATCATGGCAACGAGTCTAGCAGAGTTACATAACACAGTGCCACCAATCACAGCACAGATAGAAAAAGGTCAGCTGGTAGAGCTTTTCTTGCCTGTCAGCACGCACCCGACATGGTCAAGCACAAGATGGAGCTCCTATATATTTTTGTCTTATCGTCATGAGAGCCGATATCTTCAGCACTGCTTACTGACAAGCTATTTTGCTGCCATAACTACACCGGCAGTTGGTGCTAACGTATCACCTCACTTCTTGTATCATAAATGGTTGAACAAAAATGTCAACAATCTTATCAAACTGAATAATGACCAGTAAATTAGCTGTAATTTCCATGTGAATGAACCCCCTACTTGCCTGCACCCACCCTCCAAGCATCATACACACCTGTAACCATGAAAGGTAATGACAATCTTGCTCTTCTTAAAGCCGTCACACTTGAAAGAATTGTCTCCCCAATCAAGCCCCCAAGACCTTACGAGCACTGTGTCTCCACCCACACTTCACTCCACCTGTCAAGAGCACGAGCTGCAGCAGGCTGCAGGTTTGGTGTAAATAATGCTAGCACACAGACCATCAGTGTCAGCCCCCCCCCCCTCTCTCCTCACTTAACCCCTCTTCCATTTAAAAAATATTAATGATCAATTAAACTAGTGTATGTGACGTAAGGAAATATTTTTGTCTTGGTGAAAAACTCTTCGGGAATCTCAACCAATATTTCACACTTGATCAGAATTGATGAGAATTGTACGGGAGAATCGGTGTCAATAATTACTAATACTTCTAAATCATTTAACTTAGGCCTACCCCAACCAGCCTATGTGCATCCCATACCTCAGACCATTTCCCTTACAAATATGCATAGAAACCCCTGATAAAGTTAAGACAAGGCAGATGCAACTTGACAACTTGGCAAGCCAGTTTCTCACCTCCGTCAGGCAGGAGGCGCCTGACCTCCTGGGCAGCCTTGTCCAGCTGGTCCTGGCTGGTGACGTCCATCTGCAGGACGTGGAGGCGGCTGGACCCCTCCTGCCGGAGGTGCTCGGCGCCCTCACCTTCAGCCTGCAGACAGCCAGCGAACACCCGGAACCCCTGCAGGAGGAGGAGAAGCCACAGGGCGGGATGACAGCTGTTGATACACCTGGTGGACACACCTGGTGGACACACCTGGAGGACACACCTGGTGGATACACCAGGTGGACACACCTGGTGGACACACCTGGAGGACACACCAGGTGAACACATCAAGTAGACACACCTGGAGGACACATCAGGTGGACACACCTGGTGGATACACCTGGAGGACACACCAGGTGGACACATCAAGTGGACACACCTGGAGGACACACCAGATGGACACACCTGGTGGACACACCTGGAGGGCACACCAGGAAGACACACCAGTTGGTCAGCTGGGCCACCAGTTATATTTCAGACTGCATGTTTTCTCCTGGGCTTGTAGATGAGAGAACCTATCTAAGTGTACATTATTGTTTATCAACAAATATAGTGTAATTTTCTTTTTGCTATTTCTCTACAATCGTCATAATGTTAAATCAAATCAGAGATGGCAATGTATGACTCAATAATTTTAAATCCAAATTTTTAATGTGAATTATCAGGTGAAAGTAAAATTGTAAAACCCTTGTGAGTCGACTACGTTGTTCATCTGAAGGTGACTAACCAGGCTGTCGAGGTGGAGGGCCAGAGTGTTGCCGAAGCCTGTGTCACAGCCGGTCAACACCACCGACTTTCCAGCGACTGGCTCCTGCAATATTGCAATTGCAAACGTTAACACACTGGAAATTGTTATTTACATACGTCAGACTGAGCACAAGAATAGTGAAAACTACAGGTCTATTAACCCATATGATGCAGCTCCTATTTGTGTCCACCCAAATTCATTCATATATGCCTAACCTACGCTTGAAACAGTCCAACGTTCCCACGTCTATTATGTTACCCGGTAATTTGTTCCATACATCAACGACCTTATCTCTTAACCAGTATTTACCCAGGTCTTTCTTCAATCTAAACTTAATTGGTGTTGATTCCCGAAAATTTTCGAGAATCCTCATTTTTTGTGTATATATACGTAGAAAACATTTATGTTAAGTACTTGAAGATAATTTAACTAGAAAGTGAATAATAAGTTATTTATATCCGAAGAACTTATATATATTTATTTCAATACAATGGAAGGGAGTACCACCTCTGGCTGGAAGAAGGGCATATATTTTTATTTATTTATTTATTTATACAAGAGTTCTTACATTCTTGTACAGCCACTAGCACGCATAGCGTGCTAGTGGGGCAGGTCCTTAATCCTAATTTTTACACACACACACACACACACACACACACACACACACACACACACACACACACACCAGTCATCAACAGTCATCAACACACACACACCGACTATCAACAGTCGTAGATCACGACTGTTGATAGTCGGTGACTTCAACTTGAAATCCATAGACTGGGAAGCATATGAAGCTAAAACAGAAGATTTTTGGACCTGTAGATTTGTAGATCTCATCCTGGAAACATTCTTGTATCAACATGTTAAACAAGCTACGAGGATGAGGGAAGGGGACGTTCCCTCCATGCTAGATTTGATATTTACCAGGAAGGAGGAAGAGATATTTGACATTCAGTACCTTCCTCCCTTGGGGAAAAGTGACCATGTCTTTTTGGGAATAAAGTATGCAATGCGTTATAAGCTGGAAGAAAATAAAGAGGTTGAAACAGTTGAGAAACCAGACTTCAGGAGAGGACATTATGGTGACCTTAGAAATTTTTTTAGTGAGTATAATTGGACAGACTTGATGCTAGGCAAGGAAGTGAATGAGATGTATGTCAAGTTTTGTGAAATATATGATAAAGGCACAAAAAAATTTATACCAAAACAGAGATGCAGAACTAGAAAACAGGATTGGTTCAATAGAAATTGCGAGAGGGCTAGAGACCAAAAGACACAAAATTGGAACCAATACAGGAAGAGGCCGAACCCCCAAACATACCAGCGATACAAAGATGCGAGAAACAACTACACGGCAGTGAGGAGAGAGGCAGAAAGAAATTTTGAAAAAGGTATTGCAGACAAATGTAAAACAGAACCAGGTCTATTCTATAAATTCATAAACAACAAATTGCAGGTAAAGGATAATATTAAGAGGTTGAAAATGGGAAATAGATTCACGGAAGATGAAAAGGAAATGTGTGAAACACTAAACGAAAAGTTCCAAAGTGTGTTTGTACAAAATGAAATCTTTAGGGAACCAGACACAATAAGAATTCCAGAGAACAACATAGAGCACATAGAGGTGTCTAGAGACGAAGTGGAAAAAATGCTAAAGGAGCTAGGTAAGAACAAAGCAGTTGGTCCGGATGGAGTTTCACCATGGGTTCTGAGAGAATGTGCACCTGAGCTCAGCATTCCACTTCAACTGATTTTTCAGGCATCCCTGTGTACAGGAGCTGTAGCTGATGTGTGGAAAAAGGCTAACATAGTTCCAATCTACAAAAGTGGAAACAGGGAAGACCCCCTTAATTATAGACCTGTATCATTGACAAGTGTAATAGTCAAAATATTGGAAAAAATAATTAAAACTAAATGGGTAGAACACCTGGAGGAAAACGATATAATATCAGACAGACAGTATGGTTTTCGATCTGGAAGATCCTGTGTAACGAACTTGCTCAGTTTTTATGATCGAGCCACAGAGATTTTACAAGAAAGAGATGGTTGGGTTGACTGCATCTATCTGGACCTAAAAAAGGCTTTCGACAGAGTTCCCCATAAGAGGTTGTTCTGGAAACTGGAACATATTGGAGGAGTGACAGGTAAGCTACTAACATGGATGAAAAATTTCCTAACTGACAGAAAAATGAGGGCCACAATCAGAGGTAAGGTATCGGATTGGATGAATGTCACGAGTGGAGTACCTCAGGGTTCAGTTCTTGCACCGGTAATGTTCATTGTCTACATAAACGATCTACCAGTGGGAATACAGAATTACATGAAAATGTTTGCTGATGATGCTAAGATAATAGGCTAAGGTTGCCTAGCCTCGCCATCCTCTCTTACTCCATTGTACCACTGGCTTTGCCTGTGTCTCATTTATGGAAATTATTTACTTACAGCTAGTGTACCTGAGAGTACCTGTAAGCTACCTCATTTTTTGTTCTTTTTTTGTTCATTTTGTTTGTGTGTTGTATAGACTTGTTTTATATATATTTTCCCCTTTTATGTCTTAATTCTTTTTTGTAATTTGCCATTCCTGCCTTGTATTCCTGCAACCATCCTTATTATGCAGGCAAGTTTAGACCCTGAACTAAACCTCTTATCCACTATCTATGACAATCATCACTTTAATGATCTGAACTGCAGATATTTTACAGCAAATGATGTAAACAATGTATTATCACATAATCACAATATCTCTGTAATCAACTTAAATGTTAGATCCCTAGGTAAACACTTCGATGATGTTAGTGCCTTAATTGAAACTATTGACAACAAATTCACTTTTATTGTACTTACTGAAACATGGTTGAAAGAGGATACTACTCAACTCTTTAACATGCCTAACTACTTGGCAATTCACAACTGTCGTCAAACTCGGAGAGGTGGTGGTACTGCTCTTTACTACCATCATGAACTAACATGCTTAAAAGTAATTAGAACTAGAGACTGCTGTGGGGAGTATATCTTCGCCAGTTTCAGAGTAAAGGGTACCGAATCTATCCTGTCTGTGGGAGCAGTCTATAGGATTCCTAACACTGATGTGCCCGAATTCAATTCAAACCTTAGAAATCTAATACTCGATAACAGACTTAACAAAAACCATCTAATTATCGCAGGGGACTTTAATATTGACCTCTGCGAGCCTGAGCACCCTACTACTGTTAGCTTCCTCAACTGTATGAATTCCTGCTTCCTCATACCCTTAATCACTAGACCTACCAGAATCACTGATAGTACTGCCACGACTCTAGATCACATCTGGACCAACATAACCTCTCCGCTTACTTCAGGTATAATCACCGACAGCACTACAGACCATTACCCACATTTCTCTTAACTAACATTAACAAACCACCTCTAGAGTCAAGGGAGATAAGTTTTAGGCTGCACAATGAATCTGCTATAGACAATTTTATAACTGCTGCTGATAATGTCAACTGGGAGTCAGAGTTAGGTAACATAGGGGACATCAACCTAGCAGTACAATCTTTTCTTCAAAAAACTCTAAGCCTTTATAACACCCACTGTCCTATGCTTACAAAACAAGTCACTACCAAAAGGCTTAACAATCCCTGGCTTACAAAGGAATACTTAAATCCATTAATAAAAACATGACCTTGAGAAGAAGTATAGGCTAGGAACCGTCTCTAAAGAATTCTCAAAGAATTACTCTTTACTGCTATCTAAGATAATTAGACGAGCCAAAACTAAATACTACGAAGATAAATTTACCCAAATAAAGAGCAACATTAAAAAAACTTGGAGCACAATTTCACAAATCTTGGGATCAAAGAAGATTTAAACAACAAACCAACACTCCTGTCAAATAACGATGGTCAGCTTTCAGCATCTGATTCTGCTATTGAGTTCAATAGGTTCTTCTCTTCCATTGGGTCATCCCTTGCAAATGATATTCCTTCTTCCAGTACTGATGTTAAGGACTACCTTACAGGTAACTATCCACAGTCTCTGTACCTAAAGCCTACTAATTCCACTGATGTCAATGAGATAATCCTTTCCCTTAAAACCAAGTCTAGTGCCCTTGAGGAGATTCCGACATTAATTTACAAAAAAGCCTCCAGATCCTTAGCCCCTGCAATTGCATTGCTCTTCAACAAGTCACTTGAACTCCAAACCTTCCAGATATTCTAAAAAAAGCGAGAGTAACCCCTGTCCACAAATGTGGTGATCTCACAGATGTTAACAACTACAGACCTATTTTTATATATATATATATATATATATATATATATATATATATATATATATATATATATATATATATATAT
>WNGS01158745.1:16582122-16616578 GCA_020271785.1 Procambarus virginalis
CAGCCAGACAAAGACACATCTCACACACTCGGCGGTCTGTGGACAGCCAGACAAAGACACATCTCCCACACTCGCGGTCTGTGGACAGCCAGACAAAGACACATCTCACACTCTCGCGGTCTGTGGACAGCCACACAAAGCCACATCTCACACACTCCGCGGTCTGTGGACAGCCAGACAAGTCCACTACTCCACACAGCCGCGGTCTGGGGACAGCCAGACAAAGACACATCTCCACCTCGCGGTCTGTGGACAGCCAGACAAAGCCACATCTCACACACTCGCGGTTCTGTGGGACACGCCAGACAAACACATCTCACCACCCTCGCGGTCTGTGGACAGCCAGACAAAGACACATCTCCGACACTCGCGGTCTGTGGACAGCCAGACAAAGCCACATCTCACACACTCGCGGTCTGTGGACAGCCAGACAAAGCCACATCTCACACACTCGCGGTCTGTGGACAGCCCAGACAAAAGCACATCTCACACACTCGCGCTGGAAGCAAAAGCCACATCTCACACACTCCGGGTCTGTGGACAGCCAGACAAAGCCACATCTCTCACACTCGCGGGTCTGTGGACAGCCAGACAAAGACACATCTCACACACTCGCGGTCTGTGGACAGCCTCAACGTAGTCAAGGGAATCCCCCCTGGTTCCCTTGACTGCCCCTCTCCATTACCTCCTCTAGCTCCGGACCCTGTCTGTCCGCCTCTTGTCCGTCCTCCCACTCCCTTGACTTCTTCATTGCTAAATTTACCTATGCCCCTAACCCTGATTTCACTGATCATGATCTAATTTAGTGTACTGTGTCTTCTTTGCCTTTATTTTTTCATTGTACTGTGTTCGTCTTTGTCTTTGTTTTATCATTGTTATCTGTGCCTGTTCTCTCTTCCTTTGACAATGCTATTCTTCAATGGAATATTCGTGATATATTAGCCAATTTGGATAACAGTTTTTCCCTGCCGTGTATGTCTCCAGGAGCCGATACTTGGTGCTCGTGCTGGTCACTCCGTGGTTATTCCTTTCTCTTCCCTCATTCAGCTTTGCTGGGCGGCCATAACTCTATTGCTTCTTCATTCGTACTGATATTCCCTTTGTCCCCCCTAGTTTTTCCATTGCATATCCAATGTTCTGCGGCCCGTATCTTTGGAGTAAATGGTATACAGTCTGTACCATTTATATCCCCCCAAACGTCCCACTTTCCTCTTCCTGATCTTAAGCACCTGTTGGGCTCCTTACCAGAGCCGGTGCTCCTGTTGGGTGATTTCAATTGTCTGCATACCCCTCTAGAGTGATGCTCTGACAAACACCCGGGCCGCCTTCTCGAACCATTTGTTCTCTCTTCTTCTCTGTCTCTTCTGAATTCTGGTGAACCCCACTCATGTGGACTCCCACACTAGCACCCTCTCCTGTGCTTGATCTTTTTCTTTTTTGTCTTGTTTTCTCTTACTTAGATTTCACTTGGCGGGTTCTTGATGGCCTCCTACAGTGACCCATTTCCCCATCCTTGTCAAATTTTTCTCTTTTTCTCTCTCCCCTCTCCTTCCCTAGGTGGCAGTCTCCCTAGGTGGCAGTTTGCCGAGGCTGACTTGAATCTATTCACCCTCCACATGCTACTCTTCCCGACCTCTCCCTCAAGCCCGCCCTACCTTCAAGTGACGCTCTATTCCTCGCTCTGCCTCCCGGGGCACGCGGAGAAGTGCATTCCCTTGTGGATTGTAGACTGTGCTCGGGCAGTCCGCTGTAAGCATGCGGCCTGGAAGAAAACACCGACGCTGGCAGACGGCTCATTCTTTTATTTGTTTTGGAAGGCGAGTGCGGTGGCCCTTAGGACCATCCGTACAGCTAACAGTGAGAGTAGGAAATCTTATGGTCTCCACCAATACGTCCGATACTCTCGCCGCAGATCTGGAAGGAAAACACGCAAGATAGGGTAATTCGTTCCAGATGTCTCGCCAGTCCTTCAGCCGCGTGGTACTCTTGTGACGGATCCAGTGGACGATCACGACTGAACTGGGTTCCTACTTTTCACTGTTAGCTTAGTCTTAGCATCTTCCCAAATCTTCTCTTCTTCATAAACCCTGTCCTTAGAATCTCTTCCTTAGATTTCCGCACTCTTCTCTGAGCCTTCCCTCATAACGATCCCTTCCCATCTCCTCTACGAACTTCAGTTCTGCAGTTGTACCCGGCAGCGGGGCGTCAGATGACATACAGTGCCTGTCCAGTCTCGGTATTTATCTGTTAATCTTTCGAATATATTAACCGTGTCTGGGAGTCGTCGTTACAGGCCGTGAAGACTTGGCATCGATGCAGTTGTTCTCCTATGTCGGAAGACCGGGGTCTCTAGGGAACATTTCCTAAGGATTTTGCACCCATTGCCCTCACGAGTTGTGTTTTACCAAAAGCTCTTTGAACGTATGGTCAGTGTCCATTAGACGTGGAGGCGAGGGTTACCTCGGAAGGCAAGGGTTAACTCGGAAGGCGAGTTTGTTGATACGCGTACAGGCCGACCTAGCGCGTGGTGGTACGGCGATCATTGCCTCTCACCCTCAGTTTACCAGTGCCTCGCACCAAGTGACTATCCCACGGCAATTCTTCACCCGAATTTTCAGTGTTTTATTGGATTTTCTGTCTTTTGACCATAAAAGTTATTGTTATATATCTCGCAATGGGTCCCAAGAAGCCAATGGTAAGGTTTAATTAACCTAAGAAAATAGTGCGGCATTTCGGGCGATCGAGTGTCAACACTGAAAAGTGTGTACTCTTTTCACTCTTCTGACATTAATTTTCC
This sequence comes from Procambarus virginalis, assembly GCA_020271785.1. Lineage (NCBI taxonomy): Eukaryota > Metazoa > Arthropoda > Malacostraca > Decapoda > Cambaridae > Procambarus > Procambarus virginalis. The sequence goes on from WNGS01158745.1 coordinate 16,584,920, forward strand.
ATTTATGTATTTCATTTTTGTACCAATGTGTTTACAATAGAATGTTCTAGAAGAACATAAGTATAAATGTCACACAAGGATGCGTTAGACCGGCACAAATAAAAAACTGCGTCGATAACACTTGGCGTGTCAACAATACATGGTCTTACCTCGATGGGGCAATGCTATGCGTTCTCCCAAATGGGCTATGCGGCTATTAGAGAAAACGGAAATTTCATGGCGGACATTTTCAAACTAGCCCAAAGTCGATCTCATAACAAATAGAGTTTATAGAAATATTTTTTCTCATGACTCGTGTGCGAGTCTCCTGTGCGACCTCAACACAAAAAGTGGTAATGCTCTTGAGCGCCGTGATAACGCTAAAGTGTTAAGAAAATGTGTGAAGCATGGGAAGAATTGCAAAGTTTTGTTGAAAAAACTCGCCCAGATAAAGCTGTAACAGGCCGTTGCATTGACCTTTGACCTTTTAAATGACAATGTGATGTCTTACTACAGACAAGTGTTAAATTGTAGGAAAAAACAAGTGTCTTTAAACAAATTCTTAGTAAGACAAGCAAGTCTTAGTGGTATGCAGGCAAAACATGCCAGAGTGCACACCAGTGAAGTCCTCACTGCCTGATGTTATAATGGAAGGGGACTCCCCTTCCAAACAGTAACACCTCTTCTCCTCACCATCTTCCATACGCCAACAGCAAGGTAAGTAATAACTTGAACATAGTTTTGTAGGTTTATTTAGATGAATTAGGTATAAAATTTAGTTTGAAGTGGGGTTTTTGGGGTAGTCAGGAATGGATTAATTCATTTCCCATTATTTCTTATGGGGAAATTAGCTTCGGAATACGAGTTTTCGAAATACGAGCTGTCTCCAGGAACGGATTAAACTCTTAAACCGAGGTACCACTGTATAAGAAAAAGAAGAAAATATCAGTGTTCAGTGAGGATCCACAAGGTTTTCTCTGAGTACTCTTTATTTTCTTCTCCGAGGCTATGGGTCCTTACACTTGCACCAGAGGTGGTACCCCTTCTATATATGTATAATATGTATGTGTGTGTGATTACCTAAGTGTTTTTTACCTAAGTGTAGTTACAGGATGAGAGCTACGCTCGTGGTGTCCCGTCTTCCCAGCACTCTTTGTCATATAACGCTTTGAAACTACTGACGGTCTTGGCCTCCACCACCTTCTTCCCTAACTTGTTCCAACCGTCTACCACTCTGTTTGCGAAAGTGAATTTTCTTATATTTCTTCGGCATCTGTGTTTAGCTAGTTTATATCTATGACCTCTTGTTCTTAAAGTTCCAGATCTCAGGAAATCTTCCCTATCGATTTTATCAATTCCTGTTACTATTTTGTATGTAGTGATCATATCACCTCTTTTTCTTCTGTCTTCTAGTTTTGGCATATTTAATGCCTCTAACCTCTCCTCGTAGCTCTTGCCCTTCATTTCTGGGAGCCACTTAGTAGCATGTCTTTGCACCTTTTCCAGTTTGTTGATGTGCTTCTTAAGATATGGGCACCACACAACCGCTGCATATTCTAGCTGGGGCCTAACAATCCATGTATTTAAACGCAATTCTGAAGTTGGAAAGCGTGGCATAGGCTCCTCGCACAATATTCTTTATGTGGTCCTCAGGTGATAGTTTTCTATTTAGAACCACCCCTAGATCTCTTTCTTTATCAGAATTCTTTAAAGATTTCTCACATAATATATAGGTTGTGGGGGTCTATGTTCTCCTATTCCACATTCCATAACATGGCATTTATTAACATTGAATTCCATTTGCCAAGTGGCGCTCCATGTACTAATTTTGTCCAGGTCATCTTGAAGGGCATGACAATCATCTAAGTTTCTTATCCTTCCTATTATCTTAGCATCATCAGCAAACATGTTCATATAATTCTGTATACCAACTGGTAGATCATTTATGTAGACAATAAACATCACTGGTGCAAGAACTGAACCCTGTGGTACTCCGCTTGTGACATTTCTCCAGTCTGATACATTGCCTCTGATCACTGCCCTCATTTTTCTATCAGTCAGAAAATTTTTCATCCTTGTTAGAAGCTTACCTGTCACCCCTCCAATATTTTCCAGTTTCCAGAACAACCTCTTATGTGGAACTCTGTCGAAAGCCTTTTTTAGGTCCAGATAGATGCAGTCAACCCAACCATCTCTTTCCTGTAATATCTCTGTTGCTCGGTCATAGAAACTGAGTAAATTCGATACACAGGATCTTCCAGATCGAAAACCATACTGTCTGTCTGATATTATATCATTTCTCTCCAGGTGTTCTACCCATTTAGTTTTAATTATTTTTTCCAATATTTTGACTATTACACTTGTCAATGATACCGGTCTATAATTAAGGGGGTCTTCCCTGCTTCCACTTTTGTAGATTGGAACTATGTTAGCCTTTTTCCACACATCAACTACAACTCCTGTAAACAGGGATGCGTGTGTGTGTGTGTGTGTGTGTATATATATATATATATATATATATATATATATATATATATATATATATATATATATAAGACCCAAGAGTTCCAATGATAATTTTAAGCTTGGAACACAAGTGACCAAGAAAATTGAAGAGGGCAACACAGTAGGGGCAATTAGGTTACTTACCAGTGAAGAAACAATCGCCCCTAGAGATACAGCAACTGCCGACTCACTGAGAGAGAAGCACCCTCCCAGAGTACCATGGGAACCCACTGCTCGGGACACAAATGCCCCAGACATGGGACCTCTATTCCTTCAAGCATCAGAGGTATACAAAGCCATCATGTCATTTCCACCAGGCTCAGCAGGGGGATACACTGGAGTAAGACCTCAGCACCTCAAGGAGATGACAAACCCAGTTCTCGGCGAAGTTGCCGAGACACTACTGTCAGAGATCACGAAGTTTGTCAACGACTGTCTCTCCGGGTTGATCCCAGACACAATTAAACCGTTCTTCTTCGGAGCATCCCTTTGTGCCCTTAAGAAGAAGGATGGTGGAGTCAGACCCATTGCCGTGGGCAACACACTTCGGCGCCTTGTTGCTAGGGCAGCTGTCAGAAAAATCAGCATAGACGCTGCAACGATGCTTCGACCCCATCAACTAGGTTTTGGTGTCCCCCATGGCTGTGAAGCAGCAGCTCATGCAGCACGAGCCTATATCAAGGACCTCCCAGTGAATAAGGCATTAATTAAATTAGACTTTAAAAATGCCTTCAACCAGGTAAAAAGGGATGTGGTACTGGAAGCAGTTCGAACCAGCTTTCCTTGTCTACTTCCTTTCGTTTCAGCAGGGTACAGTAGGGAATCGACACTGTTGTTTGGGGAACATGAAGTTGTTTCCGCAGAAGGTGTCCAGCAGGGAGACCCACTTGCCCCTTTTCTTTTCTGCATGGCAGCTAAGGAGGTCACAAGTAGGTTGTCCAGCGAATTCAACATCTGGTTCCTGGACGATGGCACCCTGGCAGGGACACAGGAATCCCTACTAGGAGATCTTCAGCTAGTGAAATCTAGGGGAGAGGAGTTAGGCCTTACACTAAATCCATAAAAGTGTGAAATCATCTCGTCCAACCAATCAATCATAAATGCAGTACAAATCTTATTGCCAGGAGCCCAAGTGATCGCTCACACCGACAGTGTGCTGCTAGGGGCACCTCTGGGCTCGAACGCCATTGAGGTAGTCCTCGAAGAAAAGCTTAAAGACCTGAGGAGGATGGAGGCGCGAATAGGGGCTTTGGATGCTCATGATGCGTTGTACCTTCTTACAAGGTGCCTGGCCTTGCCCAGACTTACCTATTTCCTCAGGTGTGCTCCTTCTTTTGACAGCCCAAAATTAACGGAATACGATTCACTCCTAAAGACAATAACTATGAAAGTGTTAAACCTCTCCCTGCAAGATGACCAGTGGGACCAAGCAACGCTCCCAGTTAGACTTGGGGGTATAGGTATTCGCAAGGCGACACAGTTAGCATTGCCGGCATTCTTATCCTCGACCAGTGCTACAAGTGAATTAGTGAAGGAAATACTACCAGAATACCTAAGGAACTCCATTGGGATTCGTGATCCCAAATTTGTGGAAGGAGCTGGTCGGTGGGACACACTCGCCAATTCACACACCCGACCAACTTGTCCAAACGACGGTAAACAGGCCAAATGGGATAGCCCTATAGTGGAGAACATCGCCAAAGCATTGCTGGACGTAGCTTCTCAGAAGGACAGAGCGCGTCTCCTAGCTGTGCAAGCCCCCCATGCTGGGGACTTCCTGTTGGCAGTCCCTAATTCCGCCTTGGGCACCCGCCTGGATCATCGGGCCCTAAGTATTGGTGTTGCTCTGCGCCTTGCCGCCCCTATCTCCACCGAGCACCGGTGTATTTGCGGCCAGGCACGGGCAGACCAATACGGCAGCCATGGTCTCATCTGTCGTAAGACACAGGGAAAGATTGCCAGACACGAGGCAGTCAATGACATCATCAAGAGAAGTTTGGCTACAGCTGGGTGTCCAGCACAAAGGGAACCCCAGCTGTGCAGACCTGACAACAGCCAAAAACGCCCAGATGGAGTCACCCTGCAGCCATGGAGGGAAGGTAAACAGGTCGTATGGGATTACACCTGTGCATCTACATTGGCTGATACCTATTTACGTTACAGCTCAGCGGAGGGAGGTGGGGCAGCCACCTTCAGGGAGACCCAGAAAATCCACAAGTACAGAAACCTAGAACGTTGTTACAGGTTCGTGCCGATAGGCTCAGAGACTCTGGGCGCCTGGGGTAAATGTGCACTCAAGTTTTTAAAGGAGGTTGGTGAGGAACTCATTGGGAAAACTAGAGACCCACGAGCAGCCAGTTTCCTATTCCAGCGCCTCAGTGTCGCAGTGCAGAGGGGAAATGCGTGCTGTATCCTGGGTACGCACCCAACCTCCGAGGAGCTGGACGAGGTCTTCGAACGCTGATTGTTTAATTGTTATATATTTGTGTGTGTGTGTGTGTTCTCTGTAAACTGTAGCATTGCAATAAAATAAAACAAAACATACAAAAAAATAATAGGGGTGGTAGGAGAGGAAAAGAATAAAGTATTCAGTGAGAATCCACAAGATCTTCTCTGAATGCTCTTTGTTTTCTTCTTCGAGGATGTGGGTCCCTGCAATTGCACCAGAGGTGGTACCCCTAATATATATATATATATATATATATATATATATATATATATATATATATATATATATATATATATATATATATATATATATATATATATATATATATATATATATATATATATATATATATATATATATATATGTGCGCATATCACGAAATTAAACCCGTGATTTTAAAATGTGACAATGTCAGACCACGGAGGAAAAATGAAACAGGAATTTCCTTAAGTACTTTCGTATATTAATACATCTTCAGAAGGAGTGATTTTACAGATCGAGTGCTGGACATAAATAGGCAGGAGAGAAAGGTAAAGTGAGGTGAGGTACAATCGATTAAGTCACCCAAGAGATGGCACGGGCATGAATAACCCGTAAAGGTAATTATAGCATACAATAGTAAATATATACAATGAATTAGTGAGACAAATGTGCTCCAATGATCCTACTTAAATCGCCCTTTAATTGATCTATTAAAAATGGATCTAAGTTATATAGACCACTGCTAATGTTCAAATTACTTTCTTTTGTGATCTGTATCAAAGCAGATTCAATTATGTTTCTGTTATAGGTGCTTTTACAATTTGTTATTGAAGAAGCCATCTCCCAATCAATTCGGCGAGCATCTTCTGACAAATGAACAAACAGAGCATTAGACAATTGGCCCTGTCTTACAGAGTATTTATGTTGCGATATTCTACATTTCAAATCTTTAGATGTTTGCCCAACATAGAACTTATTACAGTCTTTACAAGGTATTTTATAAATGACACAATTATCACTACGAGGGCTGTTCCTAACTAATAGCTTACCAACAGTGTTTTCGTAGCTAAACATTACATGTATGTTAAAAAGTTTCAAAGCCTTGGCAATATTCTCAAACCCAAAGAAATATGGTAAACATAACACATTCTTTGGGCGAATTCTTTCACTGCATATATTATTATAATATGTACGACGTGCTTTGTTACGGCAACCTTCCAAAAAACTTAGTGGGTAACAAAGCTTGAGACCAATCGAATCAATATTCTTAAACTCTTCGTCTAAGAATTCTGGACTTACAACTCGAAGAGCTCTTAGATACATTGAAGAAAAAATTGACTTTTTCACATTGTATCTATGCCCTGAAAAATAATGAACATAAGATAGATTATTCGTAGGTTTTCTGTAAACACTAAACTTTAGTGAAGAATCTTCCCTATGAATAAGAACATCTAAGAAAGGCAAACATTTATCAATTTCAGTCTCCATAGTAAATTTTATAGAGGTGACTTGATCATTAAGTTTGGCTACAAATTCGTCAGTGTTTACATCTGAAGGCCATATACACAAGATATCATCAACGTATCTAAACCATGGAATGATTCCAGGGGTTATTTTTGAAACAAATTTCTTTTCGAAGAATTCCATGTACAAGTTTGAAAGCAATGGCGATAAAGGATTCCCCATTGCCATTCCAAAAGTCTGTAAATAATACTCATTGTTAAAGGTAAATTTACATTCTTTAATGCACAACTTAACGAGATTGACAATAATATCAGCGGAAAGAGGTAAAACATGGCTCATTAGTTCACGAGCGAGATAATCGAGAATATCATCAACCGGTACCTTTGTGAACAAGGAACAAACGTCAAAACTGATTAACTTTACATCAGGAGTGACAAGAACACTATTCAACACCTTTGGACTGGAAAAATCTTCTGATGGATGAATTATATAGTGACTTGCGCAGAAAAATTAATCAGTTACAGAAAATTCTTAAGTGCAAGTTAGAAAGCTTGATTAAAAATAGTGATTGGACTAAGAAATCCAATCCAAACAACGTGTTAAATTTGTCTTCGAAGACGATAAGTGAAAATGTGGTTACTGCTTTGGGTTATGGTATGTCATTTGCCATTTCAAATCAACCTTCTGCAGTTAAGATTGCTAGTTCTTTGTTGCAGCTTGAAAAACAAAACTTTCTTTCTTCACAAAACCTAAACCTGGTTAAAGGTATGGTTTATGGTTCAATGTTGACGCCCCAAACAAACAATTTTCCCGAAAGATTCAGACGAAGCTTACAGGAGTTAAGAGCCGACCCTTCCATTCATATAACAAAGGCTGATAAATCCAGCACTATTGTTATTTTAAACAAGGAGGAATATATTTCGAAAATGAATGATCTCCTCCTAGATTCTTCAACGTACACTAAGCTCAGGAAAAATTCTCGATTATCTCGCTCGTGAACTAATGAGCCATGTTTTACCTCTTTCCGCTGATATTATTGTCAATCTCGTTAAGTTGTGCATTAAAGAATGTAAATTTACCTTTAACAATGAGTATTATTTACAGACTTTTGGAATGGCAATGGGGAATCCTTTATCGCCATTGCTTTCAAACTTGTACATGGAATTCTTCGAAAAGAAATTTGTTTCAAAAATAACCCCTGGAATCATTCCATGGTTTAGATACGTTGATGATATCTTGTGTATATGGCCTTCAGATGTAAACACTGACGAATTTGTAGCCAAACTTAATGATCAAGTCACCTCTATAAAATTTACTATGGAGACTGAAATTGATAAATGTTTGCCTTTCTTAGATGTTCTTATTCATAGGGAAGATTCTTCACTAAAGTTTAGTGTTTACAGAAAACCTACGAATAATCTATCTTATGTTCATTATTTTTCAGGGCATAGATACAATGTGAAAAAGTCAATTTTTTCTTCAATGTATCTAAGAGCTCTTCGAGTTGTAAGTCCAGAATTCTTAGACGAAGAGTTTAAGAATATTGATTCGATTGGTCTCAAGCTTTGTTACCCACTAAGTTTTTTGGAAGGTTGCCGTAACAAAGCACGTCGTACATATTATAATAATATATGCAGTGAAAGAATTCGCCCAAAGAATGTGTTATGTTTACCATATTTCTTTGGGTTTGAGAATATTGCCAAGGCTTTGAAACTTTTTAACATACATGTAATGTTTAGCTACGAAAACACTGTTGGTAAGCTATTAGTTAGGAACAGCCCTCGTAGTGATAATTGTGTCATTTATAAAATACCTTGTAAAGACTGTAATAAGTTCTATGTTGGGCAAACATCTAAAGATTTGAAATGTAGAATATCGCAACATAAATACTCTGTAAGACAGGGCCAATTGTCTAATGCTCTGTTTGTTCATTTGTCAGAAGATGCTCACCAAATTGATTGGGAGATGGCTTCTTCAATAACAAATTGTAAAAGCACCTATAACAGAAACATAATTGAATCTGCTTTGATACAGATCACAAAAGAAAGTAATTTGAACATTAGCAGTGGTCTATATAACTTAGATCCATTTTTAATAGATCAATTAAAGGGCGATTTAAGTAGGATCATTGGAGCACATTTGTCTCACTAATTCATTGTATATATTTACTATTGTATGCTATAATTACCTTTACGGGTTATTCATGCCCGTGCCATCTCTTGGGTGACTTAATCGATTGTACCTCACCTCACTTTACCTTTCTCTCCTGCCTATTTATGTCCAGCACTCGATCTGTAAAATCACTCCTTCTGAAGATGTATTAATATACGAAAGTACTTAAGGAAATTCCTGTTTCATTTTTCCTCCGTGGTCTGACATTGTCTCATATATATATATATATATATATATATATATATATATATATATATATATATATATATATATATATATATATATATAATATAGGGGGGTACCACCTCTGGTGCAATTATAGGGACCCACAACCTCAGAGAAGGGAACACAGAGCATTCAGGGAAAAACTTGCCATTTAACTCTGAATACATAAGGGTGTTCGCTTCTCCTACCACCCCCTTTTTTATGGTGTACACTTTATTAAGCAAGGTTATACAGTTACATATCTGATTGTATACAAAAAATGAACATTAAGAGGACACAAAAATAGTTCGCTTCCTAGAGGCTGTAGATTTCCTCGAACTCCTCCGACGTTGGGCAGGAACCGAGGATGCAGCGAGCATTCCCCCTCTGGATCGCGACACTGAGGCGCTGAAAGAGAAAACTTGCCGCTCTAGGGTCTCTTGTGGTGTCAATGAGCTTGGAACCAAGATCCTTTAGAAACCTTCTTGCACTCTCTCCCCATGGGCCTAGGGTCTCAGACCCTATTGGAACGAAGTTGTACCGATGATCTAATTGCCTGTACTTGGCTGACTTGTCTCTTTCTCTGTGTGTCGCCGCGGCTCCTGCTGTGCCAGCAGAGAGGTTGATGTATGTGGCTGCCAGGGTGGATACGCAAGTATAATCCCATGCCAACTGTCTGCCACCCTTCCACTGACGCAGTGTGATTCCGTCTGGTCGGCCGTCAAAGCTAACAGAGTCACGGTTCAGAAGGTTGCAGGGCTCTCTCTCCGGTGGACACTGGGCAGAGGTAAGGCTTCTTTTAATGATGTCGTTGACTTCGTCGTGTCTAGTGTGCCAACCACCAGATTTTCCACAGTGCAGGCCATGCAATCCATATTCGTCAGCATCTGCCTCGCCGCAAATACACCTATGAACAGTGTGGATAGGGGCAGCAAGACGGAGAGCGACTGCAATATGGAGCTCCTGCGGATCAAGACGTGTGCCTGTCGTAGACATAGGGACTGCCAAAAGGAAGTCCCCTGCATGGGGAGCCTGCACAGCTGTGAGGCGTGCACGATCACTTTGGGTTGTTGCTGCCTCCAGCAAAGCTGTGGCTTCTTTGTCTGCAATGGGGCTGTCCCAACTAGATTGTTTCTTGGCTTTCGGCATGGCTGGTCTGAGTGCTGGGTCTGCCATGGCACCCCATTTCGTGTCGCATTCCGTGTAGTGGGGGTCCTGTATCCCTGCTACATCACTGAGGGTGTCAAGTAGAATTTCCTTAACCAAGGTCATCTGATGCTGAGGAGGAAGACAGGAAGGCTGGGACAGCAATTTGGGTGGCGGTGCGGACACCCAAGCCACCAAGCCTAACAGGAAGAGTGGCTTGTTTCCACTGGCACTCGTTGAGGGAGAGATTAACAACTTTTTCCAGCATGGTCTTCAGTAAGAGGTCGTACTCTTCAAGCTTTCGGTTGTCGTAAGATGGGGCGCACCTCAGAAAGTAGGTTAGCCTCGGAAGGGATAGGCATTTGGTGAGGAGATAAAAAGCATCGTGGGCATCGATGTCACCTATTCTGTCTTCCATCCTCCTAAGGTCTGCGATTTTCTTGTCAAGGATCTCCTCAATGGTGTTAGACCCGAGGGGGGCTCCAAGGAGGGTGCTGTTCTCGGCCCTAATGACATAGGCTCCAGGCAAGGCAGACCTTATTCTAGCTACGATGTCTGGGTTGGAGGAGACTACTTCACACTTGGAAGGGTTCAGGACGAGACCCAGGCTTACTTCTTGCTCCCTATTTTCCTGATGTCTGCCAAGAGGTCGTCTACGGTGCCAGCTATAGTGCCATCATCCAAAAACCAGATGTTGAACTCGCTGGACAAGCTTTCGGTGATTTCTTTTAAGACTAAGCAGAAAAGAAGGGGAGCAAGAGGATCACCTTGCTGAACACCTTCACATGATCTGATTTCATGTTCACCAAAGAGCAGTTTTGACTCACCACTGTAGCACGATAGTATGAACGAGTAGAGGGGCCGGAAATGGCGATGTACGGCACAAAGTACTGCATCTCTTCTGACCATGTTGAAGGCATTCTTAAAGTCCAGTTTGAGCAGGGCCTTTTCATCAGAAATGTTGGTGAGATATATATATATATATATATATATATATATATATACATATATATATATATATATATATATATATATATATATATATATATATATATATATATATATATATATATATATAGAAGGGGTACCACCTCTGGTGCAAGTGTAGGGACCCATAGCCTCGGAGAAGAAAATAAAGAGTACTCAGAGAAGACCTTGTGGATCCTCACTGAACACTTTGATATTTTCTTCTCCTACCACCCCTATTCTTTTGGTATGTGTGTATATTTATCTAACTTTATTTGAAAATGTCATTACACAAAAAAGTTACAGTATTGATTACATGCAGGGTACAAGGCTGCTTGTCACAAGTTGAAAAGCTCCTCCAGCTCCTCAGATGGCGGGCAGGAACCATGGATGCAGTGAGCATTTCCTCTCTGGATTGCCACACTGAGGCGCTGAAAAAGGAAACTGGCAGCTCTAGGGTCTCTAGTTGTTTCGATTAGCTTAGACCCCAACTCCTTCAAAAAGCTAGCAGCACTTTTACCCCAGGCACCAAGTGTCTCTGAGGCAATGGGGACAAAATTGTAGTGGTGCTCAAGGTCTCTGTATTTACGTGACTTGGCCGCTTCCCGGTGATTGGCAGCTCCTCCTGCTTGAGTAGCACTGAAGTCAACATAGGTATTGGCTAAAGTTGAGACGCAAGTGTAGTCCCACACCAACTGTCTACCATTCTTCCAGGGGTTCACCGTGATTCCATCTGGGCGACCGACAGGCTCATTAGAGTTGTGGGACATTAGGTACCGGGGCTCTCTCTCTGCTGGACAGCCGGCTGTGGTAAGGCTTCTCTTAATAATGTCATTGACCTCGCCGTGTCTTGCATGCCATCCTCCTGTCCTTTGGCAGAGAAGGCCATGCCGTCCGTACCTGTCGGCCTCTGCCTCGCCGCAAATACACCTGTATTCGGTGTGGATTGGGGCAGCGAGACGGAGAGCCACGGCAATTCGAAGGGCCTGCGGTGTGAGACGAGTGCCGGTTGCTGACATTGGGATTGCTAATAGGAAATCACCTGCATGGGGAGCTGCTACTGCTCTAAGTCGGGCAGTGTCATGTGGTGTTGTCGCAGCTTCTAGCAAAGTCGCAGCTTCTTGGTCGGCAATGGGGCGATCCCAGCTGGATTGCTTATGGGCTTCAGAAGGCAGTGGTTGGGGTGCTGGTCCTGCGAGAGAGACCCATTTGGTTGTGCAGTCTGTGAATCTGGGATCATGTACCCCTGCCTGTTGAACTAGGTGCTCAGGTAGGATTTCCTTCACCAAGTTGTCAGACCCCACTGAAGAGGACAGGAATGCTGGTACAGCAATTTGTGTTGCTGTGCGCACGCCAAGGCCCCCGAGTCTGACAGGAATATATATATATATATATATATATATATATATATATATATATATATATATATATATATATATATATATAATATATATAAAATAAACTGAAAACTCCGCACCCCAGAAGGATTCGCACCCAGACAGCCAGGAGCACTGTGCACCTTGGCGTACCTGGTACCTTAACCAGTAGACACACGACTGTATGAAAATTTTGGTAGTCGTGAGACCTATTTATCCAAGATCTGACAGTGCTCGTTGGTCAACTTGGGCATAGATATTTTATCGAATCACCTCACTTGGTGGGTCCACGTGAACAACACAAATGCGTTGTATTCCTGCAACCAGCTTAATAACCAGCTCAGTTGAGCTGGTTATTAACATTTGCCAATTCTTCTGTGTATTTTGTGTCTTCCATTTTTAGGGTCTGTACTCAGATATGTACCATTTGACCTTTGCTTTTTAAAACATTTACATAATTTTCAGGGAAGACCAGAAATAGCGTTAAAGCCAGAGAGACTCTCCGAACCACTGACTCCTTGTTTCTCCACTACATCACCTAGAGGTTAGTTCAACAATATATCTATCATCATCTCTCATCTTTGGCTTTTCTACTAATAATAAATGTGCTGTTCTTCAGCATTTATCATGTCCTTGTTACGTCACGTTTTCATTTGCAGTTTAGTTCTGGACTCTATACAACAGAAGAGACGATTAGGTTAATCTCAGGCATTAGGAGTTGCCCATATGAAGCAAGGTTTACCCTTACACTGTGCAATACATTCATATATGATTTGACAAAAAATAATTTAACAAGTTTTTAAGACTTGCACAAACACTTTCCAAGTTTTTTGCATAATCAACTAGGCAAATGCTCCAACTATGTCTAAATGATCAGTGTAACTTGAAAAACAAGAGAATCAAAATAAATTTAAAAAATGAATATTGAAAACTTCAGGTTTTCAATTCAGAATAAAAAATAGAACCATCATTAATTGTTCATTTAATGTTATCATTCTCTCAGAATATGATCTTCATTTTCATCAAATTAGTATGTAGGTTTTCAGAATAGTTTACTGTAAAAAAATCGTCAATATGGTGTTTGAAATTTGCGGCAAATTTAGACCCCAAAAAATTAAAACTCCAAATGTATAAAGTTTATGAAAATCCATTCTGATGGGATTGTAGAACAGACAGCAGAACACACAATATGTCAAAATAGTGATAGTTGGTTAATAACTGAAATTTTAGAAGCCACTCAAAGTTAAAACTCTGGTTTCAGAGATGATTGAAGTTGAAGTTATCAACACTGAATAAAGGTAATTTTAATTCGTTAATTTAATTGTATGTTTTATAAACGTTGTTTGGCACTCGTACTTGAGTATGTGAAAGTTGTTGGTCAATGTGTGTTGAAATGAAGTCAAGAAAAAATAACCCCCCAAAAAAAAAAACAAAAATATGGGAATAATTATAATAATTATAATTTAGGGGATATAGGGGTATACTTTATATAAGTGAAAAGCCTTAATATGGTCCTTAATCATCAATACAACCTAAAGAGACAAAGAAAATATAGTTTGAAATCAGAGAAAAATAGGCCCCAAAAAATTAAGTCCCAAGTTTTGCGAGTTGTGACTTGATTTATTTGTTGACCAATTCCAGTCTTATCTTCACGTAGGTTTGGAAACATATGCATTCTCCAGGATGTAAAGGTTACAACAAACTCGGATAATAAACAAAGGAGAAAAAAAAAATCTTAAATAAAAATCCCTAAAAAAAATATTTTTGGGACATTGATGAAAGTACATGTACAGTATTATATCATTCGACCAATTTTTTTAATTAGGTTCTTAGTCAAGTGTTTTTATCTCTTCAGATCAGCTTGCCAAGTCGACCAGTGATATCCATCGTCGTCGTAAAAGAAGGCATAGAAGTGCTTGGGCTCGTGGTGAAATTAAAGCTCCAAAGAAAAAGAGAATTATTGACAAGGATCCAGCCGAGAAGAAGGAATTAGAAATAGAAAATGAGGAGGCAAAAACTGAAGAGGAAGGTGAAGTGGAGGAGAAAAATACGTGTTTAGAGTTATCAGAGAAGGTCACAGATGAGGGCGAGAAGAGTGAAGATGATGTCAGTGTTCACTCAACTTGTAACTTGGAAGACGGGGAAAGGAGTATAAAAGATTCACCTATTTTGAAAGTTAATGTAGAAGAGGTACGAGTCTAATGCATCATATATTCCTCTTATACTTCTGTTGCTAATGTTGCCATTATCACGCTTTGTTTTTATGCCTTCAAAAATTTCTTGTCTTATTATTAGTTATGAGATGAAAAATTTTTTTTTGCTTAGTTTGTATTTATTAAGAAATGTCTTGTGCTATGATCGTAATGTAGATATAGTAGTAAGAATTTGTAGGTGTAGGATAAGGATTGATGGGTGTCGGGTAATGGTTGATGGCTTGATGTTGGCAGCATAAACTGATGTTTACCTTAAGGACTGTTATGACAATGAGATATTGATAATACTGGAGTACAATCTTCTTAGATGTGACAAGAAACACAGGCTACAAGGGAAGGGGGGTTAGGCTGTATATCAAAAAGACTCTCATCTGCACAGAACTGCTAAACACCTCAAATGATAGTGGAAGTGCTGATAATTAAAATATAAATTATAACTGTGGTGGTTGTCCTTGTAATAAATCACCAGATACAAATCCTCAGCAGTTTAAAAGACCAACGTACAAAAATAGAATACTGCTTAGAAAACATCACAAACCCTGCCCCTACCATCATCTTGCTTGGCGATTTCAACTTGTAGCATCTAAAATGGAAAAATGTGACAAATATTGTTATAGCAGAGAGAATCCCAGGAAGCATTCTAAATGAACAGTCACACACAAGTGATCTCTAGCTGATATGTGACAGATTTTCTTTAAACCAGCAAATAGTAGAGCCAGCTAGGAAAGAAAACACCCTAGACCTTATTTTTACAAAGATGAATTGATTAGGAACATAATGATTACATGTTACTCGGATCACAACCTGATCGAAATTTAGATAACCATGGGCAATAGACCTGTGCTGCCAGTCTCAAATCCAAAAGGAGGAGGATTTGCCAAATTCAAATTCCATTAACAAACTGATTAACTGGGAACAAATTAACCAAGACTTTGAAGAAATATACTGGAAAGAACAACTAGATAATGTGAACATAAACCAGTGGTTTGAGAAACTAAGCACAGTAGTACTAGTAATATGTGGAGGAAGGCATATAACACCAAGGGAAAAAAAAAAGAGGAAAGAGGCTAACTGGAATGAGAATGACGCTCCCTCTATACGCAAAGAAAACAAATCACAAAGCATCTCAAATGCTCCACTACTTTCCAACATTGACAAGGAAGACTAGGCAGAGAAATGGATACAATTGAGCTCAAGCTGCAAAAGTCATATAAAATCCATGAAAGGGAAAGAGAGCAAAGGCCAAAGTGAAATAGAGAGGAATCCAAAATACTTTTTTCTATGCAAAATCTAGAATAAATACTATATCTAGCATTGGGCCCTTGTGCAAGGATGCTGAAACTTTTGCAAATGACAACAAAGAAATTAGTGAAATAAATTCTTTGTGAATTTGACATCAATGTCGAACCAAATATCTGATGTCACCCTAACCCCCCACTGAACTTTGAAGTAGGCATAGACAGCATGCTCATGCACTCTGCACCAGGCTGAGACTCTTGGAATTCTATGTTCATCAAGAAGAGCAAAACACCACTGTCACAGGCCTATCCCTAACTTGTATACTATGCAAGGTGATTGAAAAGATAGAAAGTATATAGTTAGTAGAATATTTGGAGAGAAGGAGTTTTTGTATCACACCACCAGCATGAGTTCAGGGATGGTATATCTTGCCTCACAAGTTTAATAAAATTCTATGACCAGTTATCAAAAATTAGGCAAGAAAGAGAAAGGTGGGCAGACTGCATTTTCTTGGACTGTCAAAAAGCCTTTAACACAAAACAGAGTTACCAGTGGAGTCCAAAAAGGCTCTGTACTTGGACCCATCCTTTTTCTGATATATGTAAATGATATTCCAGAAAGTATACTCACATTCCACTCAATGTTTGCTAATGATGCTAAGATTATGAGAATGATAAAGACCGAGGAAGATCGAAAGAGACTACACAATAACCTGGACAAACTGGAGGAATGGTCTAGAAAATGGCTAAATTAGTTTAATTTCAGTAAGTGTAAAGTAATGAAATTAGGGTGCTAATTAATTTTTGGGTGCTTAGGAAAGGAAATATCATCTAGGGGTGGACAGCAGCAGAAGGGGTGAAAATAGTTGGTTTAGGAGAAGGCCTCAATTCAAAGGAAAATATGAGAAAGACAAGAACTGCCCTTTAAGAGTGACATTTAATGGAGTGAAACAAAATGATAGAAGTGCTGAGAAATACCAGGAAATTGCAGTGTGATGAGTTTGGCAAACTTTGGTCAATAAGATAAGACCTCTCAAAGGAAGACAAAATCTGAAAACAAACCTTGATGAAGCAAAATGTCTAAATGGGAATAGAAATGAAGAAGAAAGAAATTTATTTTTCTACAAAGTGTTAGGAACGAGAAAGCTAGTGAAATGGCACATAAAATCAAAGCAAGACAATCATTAGAGGAAGGTGGAGTAAAAGGACAAAGGGTAAGGGAACATGTTCTTGAAAGTTGTATATACCAACATAGATGGAGCGAGATACGAAATACTGGAGCCAAGAGATATAATTCATCTTAGTCCCAAATATTGTTGCACTAACAGACAAAAGTTGAAAAATATTTAAAACTAGAAAGGGGGGGGGGAGTGGCTGTGCTGGTGATAAAGTGCCTGAAGGTAAGAGCTAATAATCAAAAACCCTCAAGAAGTTGACATGTTGGCATTTGTAGGTCTGGAATCTGGATGATAAACTGATAATTGTAAATGCCTACAGCTCACCAGCAAGCAACACATTGACAAAGGAGGAACTGGATGACAAACAAGAGGGCCTCATAATGGTCATGAGAGAGATTGCAGAATAGGCAGATAGAGATAAGTCACGATTGTTAGTACTGGGGAATTTCAACTCGAAAGCAATAGACTGGGAGACCTATGAAGCAAGAACAGAGGACATTTGGAAAGGCAGATTTGTACAGACATCCTCATTCTGGAGACATTTATGTATCAACACATCAGTCTGGCCACAAGAATGAGGGATGGTATGTCCTGACAATAGGGGATGTAATATTCACAAGGAATGAAGAGGCGATATTTGACATCGAGTACCTTCCTTCCTTCCTTGGAAATGAGTGATCATGTCCTGTTGAAAATTTAATATGCTTTGCAATATAATATAGAAGAGAATGGGGATATTGAAACTGTTGATAAACTATTTCAAGAGAGGACACTGGGGAACTTCGATAATTCTTTAATAAGTTTAATTGGATGGACTTGTTGGTAGGCAAGGAAGTAAATTAGATGTATGCCAAATTTTGCTAAATATACGATGAAGAGACAAACATTTATACCAAAACAGAGATGCAGAACCAGAAAACAGGATTGGTTCAACAGAAATTGAGAGTGCCAGAGAGGATAAGACAAGAAAATGGGTACAGTATAGGAAGAGGTTTAGCCTGCAAACATACCAGCATTACCAACAAGCAATAAACAATTACACAGCAGTGAGAAAAGAACTTTGAGAAAGTTATAGCCGACAAATGTAAAACAGATCGAGGCCTTTTCTATAAATTTATTAAAAGCAAGCTGCATGTAAAAAACAAAATCCAAAGATTGAGAACGTTGAACAGGATTACTAGAATGAAAAAGAAATGTGTGAAATGCTAAATGAACAGTTCCAAAGAGTATTTATACAAAATGAGGATTTCATAGACCCGGACCAAATACCATTTCCAGAACACTCCATAGAATACATAGAGATATCTCAAGATGAAGTGGAAAAATTACTCGTGGGGCTAGGAAGAAAAGCAGTTGGACCTGATGGAGTTTTGCCTTGGGTGCTACAAGATTGTGCAACTAAGCTGAGTCCACTCCAATTAATAGTCCAGGCATCCTAGGGCACAGGAATCTTGTCAGATATATGGAAAAAGGCAAACAGTACCAATTTATAACAGAGGTAGTCGAGAGGAACCTCTAAATTCTAGGCCTGTGTCATTAACAAGCGTGGTAGTCAAAACACTAAAAAAATAGTTAAAGCCAAATGGGTTAAACACCTAGAGAGTATTAACATAATAATGGACAAACAGTATTGTTTTCAAATAGGAAGATCCGGTGTAACAAAGCTACTTAGTTTTTATGATAGGGCCACAGAAATAATACATGAGAGAGGTGGTTGGATTGACTGTCTATCTGGACCTAAAAAGGCTTTGGCAGTCCCAGACAGAAGGCTGTTCTGGAAACTGAAACATGTTGGAGGAGTGACAGGGAGACTTACGACATGGACGGAAAACTTTCTAACCGACAGACAGATGAGGGCGGTAATCAGAGACAACGTTGACTGGAGGAGTGTTACGCGGAGTACCACAGGGTTCAGTTCTTGCACTAGTAATGTTCATCATCTACAAAAATGATCTACCATAAGAAATACAGAATTATATGAACATGTTTGCAGATGATGCTAAGATAATGGGGAAGATAGGAGACCCAGATAATTGTAATGCCCTTCATATTGATCTAGATAAAATAAGTGGTTGGAGCATCAAGTGGCAAATGGAATTAAATGTGAATAAATGCCATGTTATGGAATGTGGAATTGGAGAAAATAGACCACACACACAACTTACAAATTATGTGGAAAGGAATTACAGAACTAATAAAGAACGAGACCTAAGGGTGGTTTTGGATAGTATGCTGTTGCCAGAGGAACACACACAAAGAACATTGTGAGAGGAGCGTATGCGTCACTTTCGAACTCCAGACTTGCTTTTAATTATATGGATGGTGAAACAAACAAAAACTGCTCATGACTTTTTTGAGATCAAAATTGGAATATGCAGCTGTTGTATGGTACCCAAATCTCAAGAAGCACATAAACTGGAAAAGGTGCAACTGCATGCTAGAAAATGGCTTCCGGAACTGAAAAACAAGAGTTACAAGGAGAGACTAGAGGCGTTAAACATGCCGAAACTAGAAAATAGAAGAACTAGAGGTGATATGATCACCACTTACAAAATACTAACAGAAATAAGCAAAATTGACAAAGTGGATTTCCTGAAACCAGCAACTTCACAAACAAGAGGACATAGATTCAAGCTAAGAAAATAGAGGTGCTGAAAAAATATTAGAACATTTTGTTTTGCAAACAGAGTGGTAAATGGTTGGAACAAGCTAAG
Source organism: Procambarus virginalis (assembly GCA_020271785.1). Taxonomy (NCBI): domain Eukaryota; kingdom Metazoa; phylum Arthropoda; class Malacostraca; order Decapoda; family Cambaridae; genus Procambarus; species Procambarus virginalis. The sequence goes on from WNGS01158745.1 coordinate 16,604,506, forward strand.
TGAGAAGGTGGTGAATGCCAAAACCGTCAGTAGTTTCAACGTATTATACGACAGAGTACTGGGAAGACAGGACACCACAAGCGCAGCTCTTATTCTGTAACTACACTTAATTACTAGTTGATTGACAGTTGAGAGGCAGGACCAAAGAGCTGAAGCTCAACCCCTACAAGCACAACAAGATGAGTACAGGCCCTAAACATCTTTTGGAGGCAATGCCTAGATACTGGTGTTATCCCCGCCCTACTTAAAACAGCAGAGATCGCACTACATTTCAAAGGCGGTAGTAAAGCAGATGCCAAAAATTATAGACTAATATTCCTAACATCACACATTGAAGGGGATACAGTGTGCCAGCCCGAGGCTTTGGGTGCACACAGGAATATCCTTGGGGAAAAAAAATCTTTGAAAGAGTGCTAAAAAGTAAAATCACAAATCACATGGAATTGCAATGTCTACATAAGCCCAGACATCATGAGTTCAAAATTGAGTGCTCTTGCCTCTCACTGTTGCTAGACCACAATGACATGGCCTGAAATACCATTGAAGAGAAGCAAAATGCTGATGTAATATACATAAACTTTGAAAAGCTTTCGACAAATCTGACCATGTTGTTACTGCACATAAAATGCATTCAAAAGGAATTACTGGAAGTTTGTTAGGAACTGCCTAACAGACAAAACCCAAGGGGTAGTTGTCAACAAAGAAAAATTTGGATCATCTGTGAAAAGCTCACTCCCCCAAATGTGGTTGTTTGTTCATGTAAATCACTGAACTATATGTACAGTACTGTATTACAGATCTGTAATGCATTACAGATCTGTATTACAGATCTCATGGAGGACAGAAGAAAATGTATATATGGTGGTTGTATGGCCACATCTGTAGTAGAAAAAAGGAAAAGAAAAAAAGTACTTTTAAATGTACTAAATTCTAAATGTATCATCTGAAGTATTGTAATTTGTTCTGATGAATAACATAAGTAGCACTGTTGTTTTCCTCGTGAGGTTTACTTTGCTACACATTAGTTGTACTGTGTTGAGTGAGTCCTCCCATACCACACATGTCTGATAAGTCATTTTTTCTTTCAGGGTCATGTAGATTCTGAAGTTGTTTTATATAATGGTCACCTGAGCACCGAGGATAGCCATGATAGTATGAAAGTAACATCTGCAGCTGATGAGCTTGCTGCCCAGGCATCTACCTCAAGTACTATAAAAGAGCCAAGGGATAGCAGCAAGGGAGAGGTGGAAGATAAAACTCGTGATACTACACTGGAGACCGAAGATTCTGTTGGTAAGTAAATACGGTATAGTCAACTGGTGTGTAATTTTAATGTACATAAGGTGCTATCAATGTAATATTAACAAAATCATGATAATGATGCACTGATGTAGTTTTATTAATTGTTTTAGGTGTTAGTACTATTAATAAATTACTGCAGCCCAGTAAAGCTGGGTAAACGTTGGTCAAGCCGGGGATGCATCATATGTTGTGTCCAGTTGCGGCTCTTTGCCGTTATCTGCGTGCCTCGGCCTCCGTGGCTGGGGATGCTCTTTGGATTGATCTGGTTTCCCCTCATTCCCTGTTCCAGGGCTCAGGTCTCCCAGGGTGTCTGCAGGGTTATTAAGTCTAGTAAGCCTGCGGTCTATTCCCGTGCTTATGACGTTCGTAAGTTTGCTGCTTTGGCTGCCGTCTTCGGCAACCTGTCTTGGGCTGACATTTGAGCCTCAGGATTTTGGAGGTCGATCAGGGTCCTGGCCGCCTGTTATTTGGTGAACATTCCTGGTCCTAGGCATTCGTGTGTGGATTTGGGTCGCAGGTTGCTGCCAGTTGTCTCGCCTTTGAGTTGAGGAGCGTGTGGCGGCTGCCTCCCGGGGCAAGTCCCTCTTTTTACTTGGGTTATGTAGTTCCAGGGAGCCAAAGGAGCTCACCACATAAAACCAGTGTTGAACGTAATGAAATACCATTTTCTGTGTGAGCTCCAGAGGCTCCCTGGCAGCCTCCCTCCCTCCAGTCGGCAGTTTCGTTTTGTTTTTAATGCTTAGCCTCTGAAATGGGGTTGAGTAGCCGGGATAATGGGTCCGGGGCTTACCCCTCCAAGGGAGGGGAGGGTTGCGCAGACAAGTCACGCGGTGGCGGTGATGTGATGTTTGCTTGTTTTTTTGAGAATTGGGAGAGTTCTACCTCCCTGTTTGGTTTTCGGATGGAATTTTCTTACCAAGTTGGCTTTGTTTTGTTATGCCTACCTTTCTGGATGCCTAACCCTAGTCAATGGCAGACAAGGAATATCCCCAACCACAGGAGGGGTTTTCCAAAGGCCACTGTTTCCTTGCCTCTCTGAGGGGGCCAGGTTCTGGCTCGTGGTCCCCATTAGGCTGAACTCCATTGATTAATGCCCTAGACTAATATATATCGCATATTAGCCCAATAGCTCCAGGAAGCCTCCGGGGCTCACCCATAAAATGGTGTTTCATTACATTCAATGCTGAGTTTTTGACCATTTGCTTGTGGGAATCTGACTTTTCAACTGTCAAAGTACCAAAGCACAATTCAAAGGAGATATTTCCTGTAAGCCAGATTGGACCAGGATAACAAGCAACAAATAGGCCCCTAAACACACTGAATTAGTATGCTTTACTTCAGACTTCACCAAAATGCACTCATGAACAATTGATGAAAGCAAGTATGTATGTATGTCTGTATCATACAAGTAAGAATATTATATACAGTACAGTATCATATTGCATTTTTGTTTATGTAAAAAAAAAAAAGGGTGCTAGTACTATGCATGTGTACGTGAATAATGTCAGGAGATCATAAGATTATTGCTGAAACTAAACTGGGTCACAGGTGAAAACATTTGAAGAACTCTGCATTTGGGTAAAGTGACAATTAGCAGTCCCTCTTAAACTCTTGTTACATAATTTGATTACATTAAACAGTTTTATGAATTTTGGTTCAGGGATAAATAATAATAATAATAATAATAATATAAAAATAATTAATAATAATAATAATTAATAATAATAAATAATAATAATAATAAATTGCACGTGCATCAAATATCAGTGAATATATTTTTAAGTACTGGTACATTTACAATAATTAAATATGCAGGATAAATGTTAGTCAGTAATTTCTCCTTTATAAAATTCCTGAAGTAATATTTTGTGTGTTTTAGATTACATTCCTTCCCTCCTTAATTAAAATCACTCTTTGGGGATTAACAAAAAAAATTATACTTTATTTTTTTTTCTCTCTCCAGGATGTGTACTACTGATATCAGATTTTGAAGTGTATTTTCTGTTGGGTTCCCCAGACTAATGTAGTGAATGTTCTCTTCTCAGTGTCGTCATCTGAACAGGGAAGTGGCAGCGGTCCCTCTAAGTGCAATGGAATCACAATTGACTGGGGTCATTTAGAAGCTGTTTATGAATCGTGCATATCTGCCACTGATGATTCGTCTGTTGATGAGTTATTGCGTCTTCATACTGCAATTTATTCACTTGTACACAAGCACTTGGGAAATGTGAACCGTCTCCACCTTCTTCAGGTTTGTTTCACTGTATGACAAGTTACCATTAAATTTTGTGTACCATAGTACAAGAGCATTTGTAACTGAAAAATACTGCAAAAATATCAATTGCTTGGGTAAATAATGGTTACATTTTCTGAATTTGGTACTTAATTGCTCCCAATGGCAATGCCCTCCTGGCCAAAGGACAGGTCTCTGCTCCATTTTATATCTTGTATAAATTTTCTTGTTGTGCTTTTGAATCTTCTGAATTTATTTCTTGTCCTGGTATTTTGGAAGGCTCCTTAATGCTAACTACGTAGACAGTTCCACCCATTTCAGTCAATGCCAGGCTTTTATAAGTTATTGTAAGCCTACTGGAAACTGGAAGGTGAGCAAACTAAAACATACAAACAGCAAGATAACCAAAGCATAGTAAAGAAAAGTACAAAGCCGAGAGACGTAAATAATCATGCAGTCATGAAGCAGTGCTGTTGTTAGTTCCACTTGTGCACCACCAGGGGAATGTACACCTTCTCTCTCGTTACCCTTGAACCTCGCTCATTTTGTTTGGCATGCACATTTGATATGGTTATACCTCATTCCTGTCATCTCTTAGAGTTCAGGTTATTCAGATAAGAGTTGTCCATCATGGACATTGTTTTTGTGCTGCGGGGATCATTTGCTTGTATATATGTTCTTTAGTGTTCGCTTCACAAAGCATATTTTATTATACCCCAATTTCTTGTATGTAACTGATAAACTGTTCACCTAGAACTGCACATGTCTAGAGTAATTATTTCTGGATGCTTGCTGTTGTTGTCTCTGCCTAGCCAGGGTTATTTTCCCCAAGTGAGTTCGGATGGGCTGTCTCTGAAAGTGCCATACTCATGTGAAAGAGCAGAGCTGCACCCTGAGCAGTGCAAGGTTTTTTTGACTCCTCTGTATGACTTTGAGGATGGAGACAGTTTGGGGGCTTTCTTTGAAAGGGTTCGGTGGTTCCACGTGTTCCCCCTCTTCCTCTCCTGTTCAACATAGCGTGTCTTTGGTATCCTTCTTTGCCAGGTCTGCCCTTGTTGGCTTTGCTGTTTAAAGGGTTGGAATTTGTCAGATGGTGGCTGCAGGATGGCTTTTTGTTGTGGAGTTTAGTGAGCATGGGATGCTCTGAGTCAGTCATTTTGTGTTATGGTTTCTGGTTGAGCAGTTGGTTTCTACATAACATAAGTTAATGCCAGGTACATGATGTCCGGGGCTTCTCGGCTTCCTGGAGGCACATAACTGGTAGGCTGATTTGGCCAGATCATTTATAGCGAGTAGTTATGTTGTGCGTCCTACTCTGGCACCTTGCCATCTATTATCGCAATTAACAGTGGTGCTGGTGGTATGTATTATATTATTGTTATGGCACCCACCAATGAACTAAGCTAAAACCCATTGCTCAGATCATTGCTTTAACCCTTGGGCAGCGCAGCTATTAATAGCTGACAACAAAGCTGTGTGCAAGAAATAAAATTCCTTCTAACATTGTTAGTAGAAGGAAGTTTTATTCTTTCCTCGTTTGAAGGAAGAAGAGAAGGAAGTAGTTTTCCCCTCCTTATCATGGGGGGCAAAAAATCGTAGGGGACATATTTTGCCCAGAATAAGGGGAGGAAGTCTAGCAAGATACAGGCACTGAAAGAGTTCACGTCCCGGGCAGATCTCCTCCAGCCGAGCCATCAGTTGGCTGGAGAAGACCAGCCACCTGAAGTCTTTCTTTGTGGCGTTCCACAGAGAGATGACCCAATTATTTCAATGTTTCTGATTGATTTGTTTCTGTTTTTGTTTTTGCATTAATATTATTCAATAGTGTGTGTGGTCTGATATATTTATATAATGTGAGAACCATTGCTGTACTCAAAAGTATGGTGTGCATATTAGTTATTCAACTATGTTCATAAAACAATAAAAGAATACTTTTGTTATTACACTATACTCTACACTTTTTATATATATAAGTATCATGTTTTGTTCACCATAACCATACAACTAAGCTGGTACGGTGTCCAAACAGCATAGTGGCCACCATACACTGACAAGTCATACACTAGCCAGCTGACAACGCCACCTCCCTCTCCCCCTCACCAACATTGCTCCTCACAGCATGCTATGCACATCGCTAATGCTCATCACAATGCTGCTATTATCAGAATCCTGGTCACTAAATCCTGCAAATGAATAATTTTCCACAAGTTTATTTTATAAAGGAACGTGAGAACTCATTTTAAGATTCTTAAATGGACCAAACAATGGCAGTGTTCTGTGGCTGCCTGCCTAGTGCTGTGAAGATCTTGTGTTCACTGATATCTGAATTTTTTTTTTTTTCAGCCTTTATCACAGGCTCATTTGTAATACTGTCATCGTTAAATAATAGCAGTTACATATATGTGTTTACATTTTTAAGCGATGTTGTGGTCACAAGCTGAACAGCAGTGCTGTTAGCTCATGCTGCATGCACCAGCCTTGGTTGGTCACAAACTACTAAGGCCTTCAAACCCAGGAATGGTACCCATGATTTATAATTTAAATGGCGTCTATTTACTGGGGCCCTCAAGCAGCTGATGTGAACCTTGTGTAGCCACAGGACTTAAATTTTGTGGTACTTTAACAGTATATTGTATATACAGTGTGCATTGTGCAGGTAATTAGACCAAAATCATATACAGTATATACAATTAGTTCATCAAGGGTTGAAGCAATGATCTGAGCAATGTTTTTTTAGCTTAGTTCCTTGGTGGGTGCCATAACAATACCACCAACACCACTGTTTATTGCAATAACAGATGGCAGGGTGCCAGAGTAGGACACGGTCACACTCCCATAACCGCTCGCTTTGAATGCCCGGAGGCCAAATCAGCCAACCAGCTGTGTGCCTCCGGGAAGCCAGGGAACCTCTTTTGATGTCATGTACCCGGAGCTAACTTCTGTCTCATATTTCACCCACACAACTATTACTCTATTTATGCAATAAATATGCACTGCCTCAAGTAGGGTGGCCCATGCTTCTGTCGAGTACAGTAGAACATGTGGAGATATAAATGTACCAATTTCAATATCTATGAGGCAGGGCCCGAGAGCTAGTGCTCACGTGTTTGTGCCAACTGTTCAATATTATTGACTTACTATTTATATAAATGTTTTTTTCTAGGATACTGAAGCTGAAATTAGGCGTTTTACACAATTCCACAAGAAGAGCTGAGTGTGTGGGATTGTAAGCTGGAGTATATGCTGGGCATCAAAGTGTTGTGCTCTTGATGTAGATTCTCAAGACTCGTGTGTACTGCCTATTTCACTATGAAATACTGGGGGGTAGAATTTTCCATGTTTTATTTAAAAAGCATTGTATAAAAATATTCTTGGTATTTTCTTTATTATAATATAAAGAGTATTTGAAGTTCTAATTTTCAAAATAAAGAGATGTGTAATATTATATTTTAGATTTGAGTTTTAATGGTTTTGCAGTATTACCAAAGTTCTAAAGGTGTATGTGCTGTAGGTTAAGTGATTCTCTAATATATTTACAACAGATTAGTGGTCTGTTAGGTACCTGATTATTTTGCAACCAAAATGTTTTCATTAATTTAATAGTCTTATAATGTTGCACAGAGCTGAGGACTTTGGTCTTTCTCTATTTCTTGATCTTTTTAGTGTGAGAATCAGTAATTATGAAGATTTCATCTGCATGTAGGAACACTGATACCAGAATTATTCATTATACCATAAATAATTTATGAAATATCATACCTTGCACACATTCATTAATGTTTAAGCCACTGTATCATAAAGTCTTGAAAGTCATTCTTCATGTTCTTCATAATTGGTGATCAATCTGCCTGTGTCCTGCTATTTTGCTACCCTTGCTCAAGGTATTAGGTTAGGGAACAATCAGATGAATATTACTAAATACTGTTAACATATGTGTCACTGCCAGTATCATCAACCATTCACCTACACTGCCATATTCACAGGTGAGCAATTTTATGCTGTAGCCTAAAGGTAGAAGTGTTGATATTTCAGTGTTTGCATTAGTACTTGCTGCTACCTCTATATCCCCACTCCCCCCCCCCCCTCTCCTCCCCCCATAAACTCCTTCCTTGTAAGTGGTTTTCATGGAACAAAGTGATGGGTGGAGTAATATTTGTGTCAGATTTGGAAAAAAAACTGCACTAATATTAATAATCCATTCCTTACAATTCAGTTTGTCGTATGGGGGGTTTCCCACTCATTATTTGTGATATTTAAGTCATTGTTCTTATTTTATGTGATGCCTATTAGATTATGGCAGTTTTGTGGATTTGTTTGGCTATATATATTATCAACTTAATTTATTGTAAATGGCCCGACAGTTATGTGGGCACGTCTGTTGTCGAAGTAATGTTCAGTTCATGAAAATTTTTTCAAACCTTTCTTACCAAAAATACTGTACTGATATTTAATTTTGTTTGTTGACATTTGTTATTAGAGACCTCATTAACATGGCCTGGGATGTTACTGGGACCTCACTAATATGGTCTGGGATGTTACTGGGACCTCGCTAACGTGGTCTAGGATGTTTCTGGGACCTCACTAACATGGTCTGGGATGTTACTGGGACCTCACTAACATGGTCTGGGATGTTACTGGGACCTCACTAACATGGTCTGGGATGTTATTGGGACCTCACTAACATGGTCTGGGATGTTACTGGGACCTCACTAACATGGCCTGGGATGTTACTTGCCATTATGTGTCATTTAAAGTAAATGTTTGGACAGGTTTTGGCCACTAAATTTGGAAAGCCTCGTTAGAAATTTAGCCCTTTACAATTTTGTTATGAGAAATGTTTTATGTGTATTATTTTCTTTGTTTTCTCTCACTGTTTTTAGACAATATCTTAATGCATAGAGAGATTAACTTCTTAATTGAAACACATTCCTCAGCATTGATTATCATGTATTGTAGCCTTTATTGGAATTTTGATGACCAGACCACACACTAGAAGGCGAAGGGACAACGACGTTTCGGTCCGTCCTGGACCATTCTCAAGTCGATTGTGTCACACACAATCGACTTGAGAATGGTCCAGGACGGACCGAAACGTCGTCGTCCCTTCGCCTTCTAGTGTGTGGTCTGGTCAACATACTTTAGCCACGTTATTGTGACTCATCACCTTTATTGGAATGCCCATTTTATATGCTATGTTTCAAGGCAGAATTTAAGCAGTGGTCCATTTGTGTTTTTTATCCAGGTTTGGATGAAACAAGCTTTATGGTGATGTATAGTGAACTTTTGTTTGATTTGTAATCCAGACACAATCTTGAAAACTGATATCTAAGGCTGTATGAACTTTTTCCCCCCAAGTAATTGATGACTGATGAGCTATGAATTTGTTGAAGTCATCACTTATGCAGTATTTTGGTCTAGAAAGGATTGGTATCATTAGTGTATTTACACAATCTATAATTTACACAATTATTGTGACCTTGAGGGTATTCCTTATTTTACTTTATATCTTTTCAGTATTATATTTAATGCTTATATTATAGTCACCAACCCCAATATTATTTAATCTTATATGTTAGATTCAATTTCATTTCACCAACATTTTCATTTTGCTCAAGCCAGCATTCACTGCATCTCTTAATCACCAAGACATTGAGTTCACAGTGTTAACCTGACATCACTTTTGACCTTTAGATGTCTTACATCTTAAATCATTTAATTAAATTTCAAGGATCTCACATATCTTAGAATTTATTAAAATAGGGCAGATATAAATGGTTATAGGCTGCAACTATTCTTTTAACTTATTATTTTGTGATCCCTGTTTACATTGCATTTTCTTTAGTATCTTTGTTTTTTGTGAAAATATAGTTTAGCAATTCAATATATGGGTTTTTTGTATGGCATTAAACCATCATGAAGTTTGTTTGATGTTTATTTGTTCTTTAAAAGACTGCTGTATATTTTGTAATATTGAGTAGGCAAAGATAAACCTTTTGATATCATATCATAAGGTATAATGCAAATATATGATTCTTGGTCAAATGCTTATAGTTAGGCATCACTCCCACTACAAAATTGAATAAAGTGCACTTTGTTTTTATCTACATCACTGTATCAATGATTGCAACTTCAGTATACAGGAAACCCTAAAAAAATCATATTATTTAGCTCCAGACTCAATCCATATTTCAATCCAGGTTTCTAGATTTTTCTTAAAGTATGTTTCCCCCTCCCCGTTCAGCTCGTTGCTGCTGTGAGGGAGGCTTAGTGGACGGCTGCCGGAGTGTGATGCTCCTTGGGACAGTCCTCTGTCCTTTTGTAGCCTTGTGCTCCTGCTGCTGTCTTCTCAAATTTTGCTGAAAAACTTTTCCTTTTCCTTCTGTTTCTTTTTTCTCCCCCCTCTTCTCCTATATGCTTGTCGTTTCCTGCTGACCTTTTGCTTGTTTTGGTTATTCCTTTGGACTTCTATTTTGATGCCCAGGTGCTTGAGAAGGCATACTCTTGCACCCGTAGAACTGTAGTACCCAACGTCGAGAGCGAGGGAACCTTTTATTGTCAATCCCCTGTTATGAACAATAGTGGGCTTGCTATGGGGAACTGGTACTATTAAGGGGTAAGGGTAAGTAGAATACAGAGGTATCAAAAATGGGAGAACTAAAAGGCCCGGCCCCCAAAATAATATATCCACAGTAATAAATGCTTGCTACTAAACCCGGTTAGTCTAGGAATAGATTATTGTACTCCCACACAGGAAAAGGGATACTCTGTTCAAACTTACTTATTTATTAACCCCTTAACACCCCCCATACACAATCACACCAATAACAATTTAATACTAACTTTACCACACAATCTTACGTTAAAAAGCCTTGGTCCACTTAGACAGGATACAAGGTTTTACACTGAAAGCAAGCTAGGGTAAAGCTCTACTATAAAACCCTTGAGGAGAGTCAGCTTAGGGTAGGGGACCACGTGTTTACACTGGGACCCCCGTTAGCATATCAGGTAAGATAAACACTTAAAACACTTACTAACCCCAGGTATACTACTCTACACATAGAACGATGGGTATGCCAGACATAGACAAAAATGAGTTATGGAGTACTTAACCAACTAAGTCACAGAAATAAAGAATTAAGAGGAAGGAGGAGAGCACGTCCAAACACCACAGTCAGCCAGCAGAGAAGGCCGCCTCAGTCTCGAGCAGCCTGCAGCATGCGTGTGGTGCCGGGAAGAGCCCAATTGATCATACAGCTATACACATTAAAACATCTTCCCCTTATGCCTCATATTGCTACTTTCCTCGTTCTACGGGTAGTTAAACTTATAACAATGTTACTTAATCCACAACAAGTTTAAGAGTCTAAATGCTTTGTGAGCAACAAGAATAGTCTTACTTCTGGCAGGGAAGATTACAAACAACTTCAGCTCTCTATGCGTCCCATGCCATATTGTAGTTTAATAAGCTCAATTTTGACCTCTGGTTTCCATCTAAAGAACCCAGAGTCGTAACACCCCCTTTCATCTCTGAACCCGATCTCGACGGACTGACAATCTTAAGGTGGCGTTTGTGGGGCGTGTACTTACGACGCCCTGGGAGGCCCCGGCATGATCGGTGATTGCTTCTTGTTGGGTGTCCTGCCTCTAATTGTGGCTCCATGGTGAGTGTGGGGGCACATTCGTGAATGAATGTTTGTTTCGTACCTATGTTGTGTTCTGTTCCTCCTTTACCTTCTCAGGCTCGTGGGGTGGGCGACCAAGCCCCCGAGTCGGTCCGTGTTGGAAGACCGGGCTCTGTAGCCTCCGCTGCATTGGGCCCCGACCTTGCTCCTCCTTTGGCCTCTCTGACTACTCCCCTCGGCTCCCTCCCTCCTCTGTGGTTGGGTCAAGCCCAAGCCCCCAATGGTGACTACCTCGTCCCCTGGCACGGCTCCATCTCTATTTGTAACTACTGCGCCTTTTAACCCCTCTCTGGGGGTTCTCAACGCCGTCCTCGACACGGCCGCACTCGCTCGATTCCTTCCCATTCTGATGCCTATCAAGCCTTGTTTGGTCCGCTTCGTGGGCCAAATACTTTGATCTCCTCCCTCTTGATTCTGCGCCTCCTGACGATTTCTCCCTCCATCGACATCTTGTTGATTCCGTGGATGCATCCGTTACCTTCAACTCTACTCGTCTCGGTACACGTGTCGTTGCTGCTGCTCCTCAGGATGCAGCTTCCCGCTTGGCTGCCTTATCCTGCCTGGCGAGACCCCTGTTCGGGTCTCAAAGAACACTCGGTTGAATGCCAGTGTTGGCACTATTCTCCTCCCGCCCCATGTTGCAACCGGTGTTCGGAATATGCAGGACCGCCACGATGACATTCGGCATATCCTTGATGCCCAAGGCCATTCTGTCCTCCAGGTAGATTCGTTTACTCGTCCCCTCGTGGTCGTCGCTATCAACCCTTCGAGTTGTGAAGATCACCTTTGATGGTAGGACCTTCCATCCTCTGTCATTCTTGCTGGTGCCAGGTGCTCTGTCCAGGAGTATATTCCT
>WNGS01158745.1:16642396-16657555 GCA_020271785.1 Procambarus virginalis
AAATACTAACAGGATTTGACGAAACTGACAAAAAGGCACCAAAAAAATATTAGATAGTTTTCTTTTGCAAACAGAGTGGCAGACGGTTGGAACAAGTTAAGTGAGATGGACGTGGAAGCCTAAACTGTCTGTAGTTTCAAAGCGTTATACAACAAAGAGTACTGGGAAGATGGGACACCCGAGCGTAACTCTCATCCTGTAGCTACACTTAGGTAATTACACAGAGAAAGCTGTAGCGGACAAATATAAAAACAGATCCTGGCCTTTTCTATAAATTCATTAAAAGCAAGCTGCATGTAAAGGATAAAATCCAGAGATTGAGAATGGGAAACAAGTTTACTGAGAATGAACAAGAAATGTGTGAAATACCAAATAAACAATTCCAAAATGTGTTTGTACAAAATGAGGATTTCAGAGAGCCAAACCCAGTGCCAATTCCAAAGCACACCATAGAATACATAGAGGTATCTCAAGATGAAGTGGAAAAATTACTCAAGGGGCTAGAAAGAAATAAAACAGTTGGACCAGATTGAGTTTTGCCTTGGTGCTGCGAGAATGTGCAACTGAGCTGAGCATTCCACTCCAATTAATATTTCAGACATCCTTGGACACAGGAATCTTAGCAGCTATATGGATAAAGGCGAACATAGTTCTAATCTTTAAAAATAGTAGCAAAGAAGACCCTCTAAATTTTAAGACACGTATCATTACAAGCGTGATAATCAAAACACTAGAAAAAATAGTTAAAAGCCAAATGGGTTGAACACCTAGAATGTAATAACATAACAACAGGCAGACAGTATGGTTTTCAAACAGACGATCCTGTGTAACAAACCTACTTAATTTTCATGATAGAAGATATAATACATGACAAAGGTGGTTGGGTTGACTGTGTATCTGGACCTAAAAAAAAGCTTTTGGCAGAGTCCCACACAAGAGGCTGTTCCTTGAAACTGGAACATGCTGGAGGGGTGACAGGCAGACTTCTGACATGGATGAAAAATTTTCTAACTAATATAAAGATGAGGACAGTAATCCAAGGCCATGTATCTGACTGGAGGAGTGTTACTAGCAGAGTACTACAGGGTTCAGTTCTTGCACCAGTAATGTTCATAGTTTACATAAATTATTTACCAGAAGAAGTACAGAATTATATGAACATGTTTGCTGATGATGCTAAGCTACTAGGGAAGATAGGAAACCTAGATGATTGTCATGCTCTTCAAATGACCTAGATAAAATAAGTGTTTGGACCACAATGTGACAAATGGAGTTCAATGTGAATAAATGCTATGTTATGGAATGTGGAATAGGAGAAAGTAGGCACCACACAACTTACAAATTATGTGGAAGAAATTAAAGAACTCACGCCTTCCAGAACTGAAAAACAAGAGCTACAACGATAAGCTACAGCTGTCAAATATGCCAAAGCTAGAAAATAAAAGAAAAAATGACGATATGATCACTACATACAAGATAGTAATAGGAATCCACAAAGTTCTCAAAGAGGAATTCTTGTAACCTGCCACTTCAAGAACAAAAGGTCATAGATTCAAGCTACAGAAACAACGGTGCAAAAAAATATTAGAAAGTTCTTTGGAAACAAAGTGAGTGTGGCAAAGTGTGATCTTTGGTCCACATCAAAGAGAAAGAGAAAGGTAGGGCACAGCAATGTTCGTAGCATAGAACACAAATGATGACAGGCCCAGCAGAGGCACACAGGTGTATGAGCTGTTGGTATCAAGTTGAAGCGTGAAGGGCATGATAGCCGACAAACCAAATGAGTAGGGGTTGTCATGTGGTAGGAGTTAAGTCACACCACAATTGGAGATTTTATTCACCAGCCACTATTATTTACTTTGTTTTTATAAGGAGCCTAATTTTCTTTAGATTTTGATTTTAAGGCCTATTTTGGTGTCCCTATACTTTTTTTTTTTAATTGGGTCTATCCCTGATCTCCAAGTTTCCCTTTGCCTGGTTGAGTAAACTCAGTTTTGTTCCTGGCTTCTGGTAGGGGATGAATGAGTCAAGAGCACTAGTGTGTTGCTCTAAGGCTTGGTGGTACCAATACTAAGCTTCAAGAGATACTGTGGGCTAGCTCCCAGAAATAACATTTTTGTTTTAAAAGTTTTCTAAGAAAGCTACACAAAACTATAACACTTACCCTCAGGGTTACGGTCTGGGTTGTACTCAAGAGCATTAGTGCAGATTAAGTCAATATCCCGAAGAAACTCCTGAGCGCAATCATACTCGTGTTGGTCAATCTTTGTCATCATTGTCTCTAAGTCCATTGGCTCCTTTATAATATCACGATAATCAGGAACCTCTTCTTCATCCACAGGTTTTGTGAAAATGTAAAACCTATTGGGATACGAACACAAAATATTTAAGTTAGTGCACATTACCTAAATCTTTAATCAGTCTTGAAACTTGCCTCTGCAATATTTTACTACAGTAATATACAAATTTAAAAGCAAGATGTTTTATTCCAAAACACCTTCTAAGACATCAAGTGTACACCTTCCCCATTTCATATCAGAACTACAGTACTCTCTTGTTCTATCAAACTTAATCATGACCTAAAAGTTAAAGGCATAATTTTTAAATAAGGCTCTTCTATACTCCATCAAAGAATACAATGAAAAGGTAAACATACCTTCTACCTCTTTCTATATAGTTACAACCCTAACCCATTCACATACCACTGTTAGTTGAAACACAAAATTTGCTCTTACATGAAGCATATTTCACAGAAACTTGGTACACCAATTGGATGGGTCACTCACAAGAGTAATACCAGGTATTTTCTCTCTCTCTCTCTGGGTTTTAAAGTGAAACTAGTGACAACTGCTTCACATATGGGATATGAAAACCAAAAGGTAGAAATTTTTATTAAATAAAGGCAGATGAAATGTTTAAGAAATGTTCAGCATAGTCATCTACAGGGTAAAGAAAGTTCTCTGAAGGAAAAAAGGTCTCAGATAGATCTCTTTGAATTTTATTAAATTTATAGAGCTATCAAAGGCTCCCAGGTAATAATATGCCAAATGTTTCATCAAACATTTAAAATTTATTAGGCATTATTTGAATTGTAAAAATAATTAACAATAAATAACGCTCGCCATGAATATATCCTGTTCCTCATAAATCCACTTCACTGTTTGAATGCAACATAACCTTTGCTAGAACCTAACTCATTGCCGACTAACAGTCAGGACTAGAATCTGGCTTTCTCTATGAGGCGAGAAAAGTTTGAGGATCAGAGATCAATCCAAAACTGAGAACAAACCACCAAAAAACATTGGAGGAAAAAAAAAGCATAAACTTGAAGAAAATGAAGTAGCCGAAGGCAACGAGGCAGTCACTTCCACCATTTAAACACCCTGTCCATGGCGTGGGTTGTCACCAGGTGACAACCCACATCCTCAGGATTCAAGTCAACCAAATCAAAGTCATCCATCCAATCGAGAAACTACCGAGGGCCTACCAGAGAAGGATGTTTCATAACATTCAAAGCTTGAATTCTGGGAGGGCTCACTCAATAGCTCCCAGAGCAACCTCACAGTGGCACCTCGGCAGAGGATTCTGGCATTTCTGAAAAAGAACAAATTAGTAAACAGAAAAATGCGGCAAGGGCTTACCTGTGGGAGAAGAGGGATCGGGGCAGAACATGAGTCGCACACCAAATTCACAAAAGTAACACAAGCATAGTGAGGCCAATGAACATCTAATAAATAATGCGAGGCTAACACCCCGTCGAATCCCCAAAAGCATAAAGCCCATTTCTAAAGAAAGTCATCAGCAGCAAACGTTCTGATATAATTTGAATCAAATAACACAGCACTGTGGCAGCACCAGACACAAGTAAACAAGTTGGGGAAGCAGGTAGGAGGGACAGGGAATGTGCTCCACTGGATAAGGAAATATCTATGCATTAGATAATGGCAAGTCAGTGAGAGGAGAAAGAGATGAAATATGTAACTGGCAGTCTCATAGGGGTCAGTATTCGAGCTTTTCCTGTTCCTTATACAGTATACTGTATATACAGTAAATGATCTACAGGAAATACACTCTTTCCTCTCAATATTTGCTGATAATGCACAAATATGATTTATTCAGAGGGAGATAGAAGGAAAATATGATCTACATAAACTGAAAGAATGGCCCAACTGGCCAAGTTAGCAGTTTAACTTGAGCAGATCTAAAGTAAGGGAACTGGGTGCTAGGAACAGGATGCCAGACAAGATATCAAATGGGAAACGAGATCCTTCAAGAACTAAAAGGGCCTGCGAGTTGATATAACAAACTGTTTTACTAGAAAGAAAACCTGTCATTGCACCCTCCACTGTAAACAGAAGGAAGTGCAAGACCATAACTAAGAAAAGTCTCTTAGTAAGGGAAAAGAAACCAACGGACTCCCTCTTACACAACCAAACACATAGAAAGCTAGACCAAAAGGAGACAGTAGACAGGATCCTGACAGATGTAAGTTCACAGAAGTGTGTACCAAGTTGCCTCAACCCTGCACCGACCTACGCACCTACTCCTAACTACGTGACAAATGAAGATCAAGATCCAGTACTAAACAGAAGTGATTGAATACAGCTTGAGTGCCAGTGCTGAAGAGAGCAAACTAACTTCTTTATCAGAGCCCCTAAAAATTCCAAATCCAACCCATTCCTGTTTAGACAGTAGTTGTAGCTATGGACCATCGTACATATATTGACGTAAAATGCAATTACATAGTAGAATTTGGCACTATTCACTTCATAGTCAGAAATAATAAAGCAAAAAAGTAACTTAAATATTCCTAGGCCTAGTATAGCACATATGTACTATATTAAGCCTCAGACAGCATGTAATAGGCCTAGGAAGGTTGGGTTAGTTTAGATTTAGTTTGCAACATGAATACAAAACCTTTTCCAGTTTGTCCAAATTCCATAGTACTGAATTCTATCTAATTGCCTTTTATGTCAATATACTGGATGTAAGATGGTCCTCATTGTTACTGTACTACCTGAACAGAAGAATGGGCTGCCCAAACCATGTCAAAAACTAGACTATAATGAGCTGGGACTTCCAGAGTTTGCCTAGGAAGCCATATGCAGAAGCACTGAAAGTCTGAAACACCTGAAACCATGGGCAGAAGAATGCATAAAACTTGAGGCCCAAAATTAATCAGATATTAAGACGAAGGAAAGTCTAGATGCCGCAAAGACAGAGCTCACAAGCAAACCAGAGTGAGTCAAACCTAATTATGACTGAAAGTAAAGCTGAAGCCAAAATACAAAGACTGAACATTGTGAGAGAATGGTCTCAGTTTCCCACAGCTGACTTTTAGTGGCCTATCGCACAGCATTTGAGAATGCAATAAAGTTGGAAATCTGCCCATGTATGTTCACAGTGCACAAAGTATATCTCCCTTATTACTGGACTAAACCTAAGCTTGTTTGGCCTCTAATAAGAGCCCATGGCACTAGCAACAAAATGATGACATGACAGCCATTGTGTGTATAGTCAATAAGGAGAGAGGAACAAACAATTCCACTGTTATGAGCCATCACCAGGCAGCAGCCATTTTGGAAGGCTACTGATAGGAGTCTTCTGCCTAAGGTAATGCAGAAAGATTAGGTCAGGTCATCTTCAATGGTCAATTTGGGGATCAGTGATGTATCAATGATGTCACGACCCATATTACCACAGAAGACATTATAGCAACCCACTATGCATAGATGCCTTAGAATAGCAAATCACTGATTGGCCAATTCCAGAAACAAAGACTGGAGCTGCATGTTTTGTGCACCAGGTCAAGTATTCTAGCCTGGGACTCCAGTCATAGCAGATGCATATCTTTGTTAGCGACCACTAATTAGAAAACACATCATCAAAGTTCCTACACTATCAAGCTAATTGCAGCACCCTAATTCATCAAATATCTTGCCAGCAGCTGGAATCCTGTTGTGAAATAATTTTTGCCAAATTAAATGAGGTGACTGTAAACGATACCACAGGGTATGCTTAGAGGCAACAGGGCTGTGGTGAAGTGTGCCACTGTGATCGCGTTGTATCAATGTCATCTGTCTAGTCGAGATGCAGAAATTTTCAAGTGAATGTTATGAAAATTACTTGAAAATGTCATACAAAACTCCAATTTTTTGTCAACAGCATCATGAAAAGTTCATCCCAATATGTTAAGAAATAGATTTTATATGATTATATATACAGTATAAGAGAGAGTGTGTGTGTAATTACCTAAGTGTAATTACTTAACACTTTCGCGCGCCCATCCCGTACATATACGACGGTTATATTTCTATTGGTTGTGCGGTCTCGTCGTACATTTACGGTCTGTATTAAAATAATTGTAAAAAATCCAGCTTAAATCCGATTTACTTGGGGTTTGTTTCAAACTGTGCGCCATGAAATTCCCGTTCTCTCGGGTAGGCCGAATGTCACGTCGGCCTACTGGGTCATGTGACAGGCCCATTTTGTTGTCACGTGGAGCGATCGCATCTCTCTCCCCTCGCGCGCCAAACTCGCATGGTGTCAAGGATTTTTACCCGTTTCTGTGTTTTTGTAACCAACTACATTCATCAATAATGGATCCAGCACCAGGCCCAAGCGGTGTTTCAGCTACAGGAGCCTCTGATTCATCTGGAAAAGGCAAGATTACCGACATCTATAGGATGTTCTCTGGATTGAGGCTCACTCCCACCAAGATTCCCAATCTCTTGGATGCCTTTGATCAAGTGGATTTGGATGGAAGTGAGGCAGAAGGTGAGGATTTAGAAGAAGAATGTGAATTTGGGGGCCTGGAGCCCATGGGGCTGAATCGACGGAGGAGGACACTGAAGGCCTAACTGATGTGGATACCACAGTCTACTGCCGCAAGGACAACACCTTCATTCTGCTGTGGAAAGACAAGCGAGTTGTCTCTATGATTACCAACCTCCACAATGCAGACACAAATAGAGTTCAAAAACGCAAACGAGTTCGTAGGCCAGATGGAACAACGGGACTACAGCAGGTTGTGGTTAACAAACCAAAGGCAATTATTGACTACAATAAGTTCATGAAGGGTGTTGACCACTTTGATCAAATGGTAAAGTATTACCATTTCGCCAGGAAATGTCACAAGTGGACAAAGAAAATAACCTTTTATTTCCTGCAAATGGCTTTGCAAAACGCTTATGCATTATACAAGGCCAACACAGATGACCAAAAGAAACTAACTCTGCTCCAGTTTCATGAGGTTGCTATTTGGGCTTTATTGAAATTTGACAAGGAAGAGTGGCCTGCAACAACAACACCATCTCCTCATTTAGTTCATGCTCCAGACATAAATGATGACACTGGTCCTGTGTATCCTGCTGCTGACCCGTCAACACCTGGCCCGTCGGGTGTGAGGCGCCCTCTCTTCACGTCTACACCTCGTGCTGAAGCCGACCATGAATCTGATGAAGATATTTCATCTGCTACACTGTTGTTTGAAGACAATGGTGAGAGCGACGATTCAGACTGTAGTGTACAACCAACACAGAGACAACAGGGACGTGTTGTTTTATCAGACTCGCCTGAACTACAAATTGAACCATGAACTTGTAAAACTCCCCAAACGTCGCAGGTGTCAAGTGTGTTCAAAGTCGGGTATTAGGAAGGAAACTGGTATAGCATGCAAGACATGCAATGTTCCACTTTGTGTCATACCGTGTTACACCACTTATCACAGGAAAAGGGTGTATTGGGTGGAGAAGAAGTAACCACCCGCACCAGCTTCACTCCACCTACGAACATCTGTTAAACAACTTCAGGAATCGGTACCTGAAGGAGGTGGAGTGGAGAGAAAATGCTCAACTTATTTTTCTACAATCGTCTTTCCTTTGGTAAGTACACATAATTGTCCTAGGTTGTTGTAGTATTGTAGTCTATTTTCTTAGGAATATTTTGATACCTAATTGACAACTGTAGCACGAAAACTAAAGTAAGTATACACGAAACACCAGAAACTTTTTTTGTGGGTGTTGCGGGTGTGAGTTTGAGTGTCCCGAGCGGGTTCCGGTTGTGTGTGTTTGGCTGTCTCTACAGCTGCGAATTCCAAGAATTGTATTTGATAGGCATATGTCTGTGTAGGGAATTTTATTCCGAACACTATACAAAAAAAAAAAACGGTGTGAAACAAGTATAAACTTGAAAAACATCAACAAAGTAAAAACTTTTTACGCTCACGGGTACAAACACGCGTAAGATTTTATTCGGCGCAAATTTATTTGACGCTCTGTTGACCAATGCTACCCATGTTCTTATAGAACTTTCAATTGCGAACACAGTGCTATAAAAATGAAATACGTAGCTCGAGAAATAATGTCAGGACTGTGAAATAAGTATAAACTTTCAAAGCGCTGCATCACAACAGTGTCGTCGCTGCTGAAATCACGGCTAACACTTCGGCCATTTTCCACACTCGTGCGGGTCACCCCGTATCATAATTATACATTGATAGGCATACGTCTGGGTGGGGAATTTTATTGCGAGTTCAGTGATATCAAAATCAACGCTGTAGGATCACTGTGGAGCTGACAACAAACGAAAGAGTATGAACATTTACTTCGTGTTTGGGTCTCATGGCGAGTCATCTTCGTGTTTATTTATTTCGTGGTGGGATAGCAAATGCTTTGGTGACATTTTATGCATATGATCTTATAGAGAATTTTATTGCCAACACATTGATACCAAAATGAAATACGTAGCTCGAGAATTGATGTTAGGAGCGTGAAAAGTTTATACACTTTTTTGTCTATACACTTGAGTGCCCAGAATGCCGCGCACAATGCGCTTTTTTTTTCTCGGAGTGCCGCGCGCGCGAAAGTGTTAAGTGTAGTTACAGGATGAGAGCTACGCTCGTGGTGTCCCGTCTTCCCAGCACTCTTTGTCATATAACGCTTTGAAACTACTGACGGTCTTGGCCTCCACCACCTTCTCCCCTAACTTGTTCCAACCGTCTACCACTCTGTTTGCGAAAGTGAATTTTCT
Organism: Procambarus virginalis; assembly: GCA_020271785.1. NCBI lineage: Eukaryota > Metazoa > Arthropoda > Malacostraca > Decapoda > Cambaridae > Procambarus > Procambarus virginalis. Next base: position 16,651,427 of record WNGS01158745.1, read on the forward strand.
TATATTCTTAAGCATCTGTGTTTAGCTAGTTTATATCTATGACCTCTTGTTCTTAAAGTTCCAGGTCTCGGGAAATCTTCCCTATCGATTTTATCAACTCCTGTTACTATTTTGTATGTAGTGATCATATCACCTCTTTTTCTTCTGTCTTCTAGTTTTGGCACATTTAATGCCTCTAACCTCTGTAATTACCTAAGTGTAGTTACAGGATGAGAGCTACGCTCGTGGTGTCCCGTCTTCCCAGCACTCTTTGTCATATAACGCTTTGAAACTACTGACGGTCTTGGCCTCCACCACCTTCTCACTTAACTTGTTCCAACCGTCTACCACTCTGTTTACAAAAGTGAATTTTCGTATATTTCTCTGGCAGCTTTGTTTCGTTAGTTTAAATCTATGACCTCTTGTTCTTGAAGTTCCGGGTCTCAGGAATTCTTCCCTGTCAATTTTATCGATTCCTGTTACTATTTTGAATGTAGTGATCATATCACCTCTTTTTCTTCTATCTTCTAGTTTTTGCATGTTTAATGCCTTTAATCTCTCCTCATAGCTCTTGTGCTTCATTTCTGGGAGCCACTTAGTGGCATGTCGTTGCACCTTTTCCAGTTTGTTGATGTGCTTCTTAAGATATGGGCACCATACAACCGCTGCATATTCCAGCTTTGGTCTAATAAAAGTCGTGAACAATTTCTTTAGTATTTCTCCATCCATGTATTTAAAAGCAATTCTGAGGTTAGAAAGTGTAGCATAGGCTCCTCGCACAATGCTCTTGATGTGGTCCTCAGGTGACAGTTTTCTATCTAAAACCACCCCTAGATCCTTTTCTTTATCAGAATTCTTTAAAGATTTCTCACATAATTTATAGGTTGTGTGGGGGTCTATGTTCTCCAATTCCACATTCCATAACATAGCATTTATTCACATTAAATTCCATTTGCCAAGTGTTGCTCCAAATACTTATTTTGTCCAGGTCTTCTTGAAGGGCATGACAATCATCTAGGTTTCTTATCTTCCCTATTATCTTAGCATCATCAGCAAACATGTTCATGTAATTCTGTATTCCCACTGGTACATCATTTATGTAGACAATGAACATTACCGGTGCAAGAACTGAACCCTGAGGTACTCCACTCGTGACATTCCTCCAATCCGATACCTTGCCTCTGATTATGGCCCTCATTTTTCTGTCAGTTAGGAAATTTTTCATCCATGTTAGTAGCTTACCTGTCACTCCTCCAATATGTTCCAGTTTCCAGAACAACCTCTTATGGGGAACTCTGTCGAAAGCCTTTTTTAGGTCCAGATAGATGCAGTCAACCCAACCATCTCTTTCTTGTAAAATCTCTGTGGCTCGATCATAAAAACTGAGCAAGTTCGTTACACAGGATCTTCCAGATCGAAAACCATACTGTCTGTCTGATATTATATCGTTTTCCTCGAGGTGTTCTACCCATTTAGTTTTAATTATTTTTTCCAATATTTTGACTATTACACTTGTCAATGATACAGGTCTATAATTAAGGGGGTCTTCCCTGTTTCCACTTTTGTAGATTGGAACTATGTTAGCCTTTTTCCACACATCAGCTACAGCTCCTGTAAACAGGGATGCCTGAAAAATCAGTTGAAGTGGAATGCTGAGCTCAGGTGCACATTCTCTCAGAACCCATGGTGAAACTCCATCTGGACCAACTGCTTTGTTCTTACCTAGCTCCTTTAGCATTTTTTCCACTTCGTCTCTAGACACCTCTATGTGCTCTATGTTGTTCTCTGGAATTCTTATTGTGTCTGGTTCCCTAAAGATTTCATTTTGTACAAACACACTTTGGAACTTTTCGTTTAGTGTTTCACACATTTCCTTTTCATCTTCCGTGAATCTATTTCCCATTTTCAACCTCTGAATATTATCCTTTACCTGCAATTTGTTGTTTATGAATTTATAGAATAGACCTGGTTCTGTTTTACATTTGTCTGCAATCCCTTTTTCAAAATTTCTTTCTGCCTCTCTCCTCACTGCCGTGTAGTTGTTTCTCGCATCTTTGTATCGCTGGTATGTTTGGGGGTTCGGCCTCTTCCTGTATTGGTTCCATTTTTGTGTCTTTTGGTCTCTAGCCCTCTCGCAATTTCTATTGAACCAATCCTGTTTTCTAGTTCTGCATCTCTGTTTTGGTATAAATTTTTTTGTGCCTTTATCATATATTTCACAAAACTTGACATACATCTCATTCACTTCCTTGCCTAGCATCAAGTCTGTCCAATTATACTCACTAAAAAAATTTCTAAGGTCACCATAATGTCCTCTCCTGAAGTCTGGTTTTTCAACTGCTTCAACCTCTTTATTTTCTTCCAGCTTATAACGCATTGCATACTTTATTCCCAAAAGACATGGTCACTTTTACCCAAGGGAGGAAGGTACTGAATGTCAAATATCTCTTCCTCCTTCCTGGTAAATATCAAATCTAGCATGGAGGGAACGTCCCCTTCCCTCATCCTCGTAGCTTGTTTAACATGTTGATACAAGAATGTTTCCAGGATGAGGTCTACAAATCTACAGGTCCAAAAATCTTCTGTTTTAGCTTCATATGCTTCCCAGTCTATGGATTTCAAGTTGAAGTCACCGACTATCAACAGTCGTGATCTATCGTTATCCGCTCTCGCTATAATCTCTCTCATTATTGTTATAAGACCTTCTCGTTTACTATCTAGCTCCTCCTTTGACCATGTGCTGCTTGGCGGTGGACTATATGCATTTATTATCATTAGTTTATCATCCTCATGGCAGATCTCTAGTGCTATTATGTCAACTTCTTGTGGATTGGCAGTCATTATTTCCTTCACCTTTAGGTGTTCTTTTACCAGCACAGCAACGCCACCGCCTTTCCTAATTTTTCTGTCCCGTCTCCAAATTGAGTAGCCCCTTGGGAATATGACCTCATTTAAAATAACATCTTCAAGTTTTGTCTCCGTGAGTGCAACAATGTCTGGTGTCTGCAGCTGTATTACATCACTTAACTCCAGTATCTTCGATCTCACTCCATCTATGTTGGTGTATGCAATCTTCAGGAACTTGTTCCCCCTCTCCTTATTCTTCACTCCTCCTCTCTCTAATGATTTTGTTGGTTTGCCTTTATGTACCACTTTACTGGTTTGCCTACCCCTAACACTTTGTAGAAAAAAGAATTGATTTCTTCTTCATTCCTGTTCTCATTTAAACGTTTTGCCTCGGCGAGGTTCAGTTTCAGCTTCTCTCTGTCTTCTTTTGAAAGATCTCGTCTTAACGACCACCCTTTCCCATCCTCATCACTTTGCAATTTTCTAGCATTCCTTAGTACTTCTTCCATCTGTTTGGCACCGTTTAGGGTGATCCTCAAAGGTCGATCTTTCCCTTTTACGTACCTGCCTATTCTCCTGTAGTCGCACACATTCTCTATGGTAGTGAGACCTTCTACGAGGCCAACAATTTTATCTACTACTTTAGCTTCTTCGACAGCTCTTTCTGACCTAGATGTTATCTCCTTTTCTTTGCAACCAAAAATGATCAGGGACTTACTCCGATCAACTGTGTTTTGCACCAACTTCGGGTTAGATGCCAATTCTTTCCTCACTTCTAGCCTAATGTTTGTTTTATCTTGGTTGCTGCAGTGTTTGACTTCCTTTACAGCTTCTTCAATTCTTTCCTTCTCCTTGGCCACTTGTGCATAGGTGAGTTGCATATCTTTCTTGCACTGTTCTATACCCTGTGTAACTTCCTCCATCTGTGCTGACAAAAGCTGTTTCTCCTGTTGAATTTCCTTGCCTAACCTATTGTAGTCATTTAGGCTTAAATTTACTTTAACTTCTTCCAAAGCTATTTTTAGAGTTTATTTTCTTCTTCCATGTCTTTGCACTTTGTTTCCAATTGATTCTTATCCTTGCGCAAGTCTTTCACTATATCCTCAAGACATAAAACTTTGCTATTAAATGGTCATTACTTTCTTTCAATTTACGAATTATTTCTACATGAGAGTTCACTATACTATCTAAATTTACCAACTTGTTATGTAGACTGCTAATATCAATGCTTTCTTCATTGAATCCCTCAAAATCAAGCTCTGTTTTGCTTTTCCACTTGCCAGTGGCCATCTTGAATGTTGTTCTCTGCACTGTAAACACTATAGGGGCAACTTTTTTCTCATCCGATTTTTCACTTCCCTTAGCACATTCCTGTTATCTCACCTATTTTTCAAGAGCACTATACCTTTATGTTCTCTGGGACCACTCACTATCCATCACCTGTACTACAATACTTAGGATTGTTGAAATATGCTGGAGCTCCTCTGCTGCAAGTGTTGACCCTGGGGGTGTCACCTTTTGAATCCCAATGGACAGTGAGGCCACAGGCAAGCCAAGCGCCTTCAACAAGTGAGGCGCCACAGGCAAGAAGCGCCTTAACAAGTGGGCCCCAGGAGCCAGCGCCTTCAACCAGTGAGGCTTCAGCAGCTGGCAGTCAAAACTAACTTTGCTTAATAACTGTACAGTAATTTTAAGTGTTAATTTTAGTGTTGTGTTAGTATAGGTTATGTAAATTGTTAACAATTCTTAACTTCAAGATGTGTAGCATCAATCAAAGAAGACGAACACCAACAAGGTAAGTTGAGGTTTCTAGTTGAATATCTAATAATTATAGTGGCAAGGCAATTCAAATTAGTGTAGTTTGTAGTATAAAAATTGTTGGAAATGGTCACTTTTGGCCTAGTAGGTGAAAAAGTACCATTATCCGAAAAAGTGATAATCCGGTTGGGGTCCTTCCCATATAGTCCGGATGATCGAGTGGAGACAGATGTATGTATGTATGTATGTATGTGTATGTATATATATATATATATATATATATATATATATATATATATATATATATATATATATATATATATATATAAATCTATATATATAATTATATATATATTATAGTCGTACCTAGTAGCCAGAACGCACTTCTCAGCCTACTCATGCAAGGCCCGATTTGCCTAATAAGCCAGTTTTCATGAATTAATTATTTTCTCTAATTTCCTATGACTGCTAAAGCTAACCATTCATATAATGCTTTTTTTTGGTTATCGTGATACCACTAAACCCTATAACCTAACCAACCTATCTTATAGGTTAGGTTAGGTTAGGTTAGGTCGAAGTTAGGTTAGGTTAGGTTAGGTAGGTTATGGTAATTTCAATAATGTCATGAAAGGAGTAATCACATAGAAAAATAGATTCATGAAAACTTGGCTTATTAGGCAAATTGGGCCTTGCATAGTAGGCTGAGAAGTGCGTTCTGGCTACTAGGTACGACATATATATATATATATATATATATATATATATATATATATATATATATATATATATACATAATATATATATATTATATATATATATTATGTATGTGATATATAATATATATATATAATTATATATATATATATATATATATATATATATATATATATATATATTAAAAAAAAAAAAAAAAAAAAAAAAATATATCATAGATATATACTATATATATATATATATATATAGATATATATATATATATACGTATATAATAGGTCGTACCTAGTAGCCAGAACTCACTTCTCAGCCTACTATGCCAAGGCCGAATTTGCCTAATAGGCCAAGTGTTTCATGAATGTAATTGATTTTCGACCTACCTAGAACCTCTCCTAACTAACCATAACCTAACTTTTTTGCTGACCTAACCTAGCCTAAACCTATATAGTATAAGTTAGGTTAGGTTAGGTAGGGTTGGTTAGTGTTCCCGGTCATATATCTACGTTACATTTTAACTGCAATTAAAAAAAATTGCCTCATACATAATGAAATGGGGAGCTTTATCTTCATAAACTCATAAGTAAAATTACGGACAAGATATCAATGCTAATCCGACTGAAACTTGGCTTATAGGGCAAATCTGGCCTTGGCAGTAGTAGGCCCAAAAAGTGCGTTCTGGCCTACTAGGTACGACATATGTATATACTATATATATATAATATATATGTGTATATGGTATATTATATATATATATATAATATATATATATATATATCAATACTATAATATAGATCATAATATTTATATATATATATATATAATAGTATATAT
>WNGS01158745.1:16664160-16680871 GCA_020271785.1 Procambarus virginalis
CAAATGCAGGTAAAGATAATATTCAGAGTTGAAAATGGGAAATAGATTCACGGAAAATGAAAAGGAAATGTGTAAACATTAAACGAAAAGTTCCAATGTGTTTGTACAAAATGAAATCTTCAGGGAACCAGATACAATAAGAATTCCAGAGAACAACATAGAGCACATAGAGGTGTCTAGAGACGAAGTGGAAAAAATGCTCAAAGAGCTAAATAAGAACAAAGCAGTTGGTCCAGATGGAGTTTCACCATGGGTTCTGAGAGAATGTGCACCTGAGCTCAGCATCCCTCTTCAAATGATCTTTCAGGCATCCCTGTTTACAGGAGTTGTAGCTGATGTGTGGAAAAAGGCTAACATAGTTCCAATTTACAAGAGTGGAAGCAGGGAAGACCCCCTATTATAGACCGGTATCATTGACAAGTGTAATAGTCAAAATATTGGAAAAAATAATTAAAACTAAATGGGTAGCACACCTGGAGAGAAATGATATAATATCAGACAGACAGTATGGTTTTCGATCTGGTAGATCCTGTGTATCGAATTTACTCAGTTTTTATGATCGAGCAACAGAGATATTACAGGAAAGAGATGGTTGGCTGACTGCATCTATCTGGACCTAAAAAAGGCTTTCGACAGAGTTCCACATAAGAGGTTGTTCTGGAAACTGGAAAATATTGGAGGAGTGACAGGTACGCTTCTACATGGATGAAAAACTTTCTGACTGATAGAAAAATGAGGGCTGTGATCAGAGGCAATGTATCGGACTGGAGAAATGTCACAAGTGGAGTACCACAGGGTTCAGTTCTTGCACCAGTGATGTTTATTGTCTACATAAATGATCTACCAGTTGGTATACAGAATTATATGAACATGTTGCTGATGATGCTAAGATATAGGAAGGATAAGAATTTAGATGATTGTCATGCCCTTCAAGAAGACCTGGATAAATAAGTATATGGAGCACCACTTGGCAAATGGAATTTAATGTTAATAAATGTCATGTTATGGAATGTGGAATAGGAGAACATAGACCCCACACAACCTATATATTATGTGAGAAATCTTTAAAGAACTCTGATAAAGAAAGAGATCTAGGGGTGGTTCTAGATAGAAAACTATCACCTGAAGACCACATAAAGAATATTGTGCAAGGAGCCTATGCTATGCTTTCTAACTTCAGAATTGCTTTTAAATACATGGATGGGGATATACTAAAGAAATTGTTCATGACTTTTGTTAGGCCAAAGCTAGAATATGCAGCTGTTGTTTGGTGCCCATATCTTAAGAAGCACATCAACAAACTGGAAAAGGTGCAAAGACATGCTACTAAGTGGCTCCCAGAACTGAAGGGTAAGAGCTACGAGGAAAGGTTAGAAGCATTAAATATGCCAAAACTAGAAGACAGAAGAAAAGAGGTGATATGATCACTACATACAAAATAGTAACAGGAATTGATAAAATCGACAGGAAAGATTTCCTGAGACCTGGAACTTCAAGAACAAGAGGTCATAGATATAAACTGGCTAAACACAGATGCCGAAGAAATATAAGAAAATTCACTTTTGCAAACAGAGTGGTAGACGGTTGGAACAAGTTGGGGGAGAAGGTGGTGGAGGCCAAGACCGTCAGTAGTTTCAAAGCGTTATATGACAAAGAGTGCTGGGAAGACGGGACACCACGAGCGTAGCTCTCATCCTGTAACTACACTTAGGTAATACACTTAGGTAATACACATGAAAAACTGTTAATCAACAAACTGGAAAAGGTGCAAAGACATGCTACTAAGTGGCTCCCAGACTGAAGGGCAAGTGCTACGAGGAGAGGTTAGAGGCATTAATATGCCAAAACTAGAAGACAGAAGAAAAAGAGGTGATATGATCACTACATACAAAATAGTAACAGGAATGATAAAATCGATAGGGAAGATTTCCTGAGACCTGGAACTTTAAGAACAAGAGGTCATAGATATAAACTAGCTTAACACAGATGCCGAAGAAATATAAGAAAATTCACTTTCGCAAACAGAGTGGTAGACGGTTGGAACAAGTTAGGGGAGAAGGTGGTGGAGGCCAAGACCGTCAGTAGTTTCAAAGCGTTATATGACAAAGAGTGCTGGGAAGACGGGACACCACGAGGTAGCTCTCATCCTGTACTACACTTAGGTAATTACACACAGCGTACACATGTACATGTGCACACACACAAACAGGTGAAAAGAAAATTACAAGCTGCCGGCCAGGCGAAGAAGGCACAAAACTGCATCAAAAGGCCCACCTCGACAACAAAACCCAAGAAAGGACAAGACAACCCGATGTGAAGGAGAAGACAACCTACGAAGAGCAAGAAAAAGTGAATAGAAACACCAGGAACGTCATACTGTCGCCAAGACGAAGCTCGCAGGTGGGACACCGTCAACAAAGCCACCTGATCACCACAGAGATGGTGATACCCGTGTCAAAATACCAGAATCAAAGACCCGAGAGAAGGCCGAACCAGTCACGTACAGGACCGATCCGACCTGCCGAAAGAGGCGAAGCAGCAGGAAAACGCCCCGGGTTCGGACACCTAACAAGCAGCGTCTGAAAATAAAGCTGGGCCGGCCACCAAGGAACCATAAGGACTGCTCTCGTGGGAATGGGCTGCAACTGAGCCAGAACCCGAAGCAACAGCTGGACCGGGAGAAGAGGAACAGGTACCCCCACCTCTACCAGTCCTGCCATCCACCGTGAACGCCTCGCAGGCGGGTAAGGGCGCCACATAAAACGGGCGACACCTAGACAACGCCGACTCGAAGACGTCCATGGCCAGGAGTCCATACGTCTGGCAGAGCCAACAAAATGAGTCAGGGACAACTGGCCAATCCGCGAACAAAGGAAAGAACCGAAACAGCTGTCCACCAGGACGCAGGACATACCCCGGACATGAACCTCACGGTACGCCAAACCCAGAGAATCCAGCAAACGAGCCACTAAGGAACCAACCCCAAAGGTCAACACCTTAGAGAAACCCTGTGGTTCCAGCAAAGAACTGCCAGAGAACAGTCCGAATGGAGCCAAATGGTAGAGCACCGAGTGACGCAAACCCTCCGAAGCGCAACCAGACAGCCAAGAACTCCCGAACCGTGCTGTGAGCCCAACGGACGGACAGACCCTACCATCCCCGGCCGACCTGGTGAGCACTGGTCACACAGCCCCAGCCGAGAGATGACCCGTCCGTCAACACATCGAGCGAAGGCTCGGGGAGGTGCCAAAGCACGGAACCCCGAAAACCTCAAAGAGGAAGCTGGTGACACAGGGCCAACACAAGATCCCCGAAGGAACGAACCCAATGATTACAGGAGAGGCGGAAAAGGAGTCTCCGAGGGAACCAAACAGATGCCGAAACCAAACCCGACCCCGCAGGCAGACCAGCACGTCGAAGTTCAGACTCCCGCACAACTGCTCGAGCAACCGCCGAGCAACCCGGGACCCCCTCATGAACAGCCGAAGGCGGGACCACAGCCGCAACAACACTTCTGGAGGGAAAGACAAGATGCGGCCCAAGAGCCCTGAACAAGGCCCAGCCAGGTCCGAACCCGGGACGGAAACAGATGGAATGACCTCCAGATCACCAGGATACCAAACCCGGCGATCTGGAAAGAACCACACCCCTGGCGAGCAGACAAGTGGACCGACTAGGAGCCCACACCAGCCAGTCGTCGAGGTAGGCCAGACACCGAATCTCAAGCAGACTCAGTCAGGGCACCAAGATCTGGTAAAGATGCAAAAATACACCAAGTGCCAATTACAAAATAGGGAAGGCAACAAAAGCAGAAAGCCTGAAGCCCCACCACCAACTGTGCCAGTCCCGGAAAACTGGAGAGGAACGTGCCAAGAATTGACCTGGAGGTCCAAGGCCACCATCAAGGCACCGGACAGCTGTTAGAGCTGTCCGGTGCCTGGACAGAAGCCGGACAGGAGACAACAGTCCTCCGATGAGGGCATAGAATCCAGGGCGCAGACTGAAGAAGTCCAGAAGAACCGCAGATTTGACAGGCCCATGTCTGCAAAGAGCAGACGGGAACCCCATAAGGATGGGGCGGATTGACCACATCCAACGCACCCCTAAGATGACATGACGAAGCGCAGGGGAAGAAGTCCACCCCGCCAGCCCTGAACCCCCCCAAAGGGGGAAGCCGTCCACTGCCACCACCAGAGGTTGGAAGACAACCAAAAGCGCCCACCAACTGCAGAACCATGCGAGTCAACAGAGCAAGCTGCTCCCCAAGCGCCCCATCAACACAGAAGAAAACAGAGCCCCTTCCGAAAGAAAAAGTACACACACACACATATATACATATTATGAACATACACATACATATACACATACACACAAGGAATGTTACACACACGTGTGTATGCACACACACATGTGCACACACACAACACATGAAAAGAAAATTACAAGCCGCCAACCAGTGGGCAGAGAGCACCACGCCAGCCAGGCAAGGAAGGCACAAAACTGCATCAAAAGGCCCACCTCGACAACAAAACCTCAAAGTCCCAGCACGAACACAACACGTGCCAAGACCCAAAAAGATCAGTTTGCAAGCCAGGAAGACCCCGGAACTCCAAAAGTCAGAACCAGGTCACACACGAGGAAACAAAGCCCCCTGAACCCACAAAGGGGGCCCAAGGGGAAGAAACCTCTGGAATGAAACCAAAGAACCCAAAGGAACCCGGAATCGATGCAGGGAGAGCCCAAACCACCACATTTGCCAGCGGAGAAACACCACAGAAGGCAAAGCACAGCCCCCAGACAGAACCCCCAGGGAAACGGTCAAAACCGACCGAAAACCGAGGGATAAGGTGTGGGAGCAAGCATAACAGCCAGGGACATTGAGCCCAAACCCAAGGGTCCAGACCCAAAACAGACAAAATGGAAAACCTGGTGTAAAATCAACACTCAATCGTTCCCAGAGGAACAGGAAAGGCAGAAAACACCAGAAAAGCAAAAAAAAACAACAACAGGAGAATAAAACCCCTGAAAGAGGTGAAAACTCACCCAAGACGCTCGCTCGCACACCCAGGCGAACGTAAACAAACCGCAACGTCGCCCTGGTGGCCACGCCGGGAAACCGGCAGAAGACAATGGCCACCAGAACAGAGGGCTGTGACAGACGCTAAAGATACGAAAATACGCCAGCAAAAGTGGGAAGCAAGCAGACTGGATGGGCGAAAAACTCCGCCCAAAAGCAGAAAACCCAGGCAGGGGCAAACCGCCCCAGAACTGCTAGCAGGCATCCCCCACAGCCCCGGGAACCAGCAAGAGGCGCCCGGGGCAGAGCCGTCCTCCAAACCCTCCGCCCTTAACCCTCAAACCGCGCATATCATATATAAATGATATCAGTGACAAAACCGAAACCGCGCACATCATTTATATATGATTTCGTGTCTAGCGCTACAATTTAAACGCCCCGCCTGGGATAGGGGCAGCTATAGTACAGCCACGACTGATAGTTGCCAGATGCCACCTAGAAAAAAAATCCAGCCCAACATTCTTGGGTGTGAGAGCGTCAGTATTGAGTAAGCCACCAAGGCTGGCGCACGCAGCATGAGCTCACAGCACCGCTGTTCAGTTTGTGACCACAGCATCGCCTACAAATGCCATAATATAAATGATACTGCTATTATTTAGCAGTGATAGTATTACTGAAGCCCCCTGACTTTGATAAAACTGATAAAGGATTCTGATAATAGCAGGATTGTGGTGATATTTAGCGCTGTGCTCGATGGAGGGAGGGTTGTGGGCGTCGTCTTCTGACTGTGTGTGGCCACCATTTATTGACTGCACTCACCATACCAGCTTAGTGGTTCGCTATGGTGAACACAAATGTAGATACTTATATATAACGTGTGTATAGTGTGAGATAACAGCGAGAGGAGTAGGTTGGGAGCCGCCATTTTGGTGAGGGAGGAGCGTCGTCTGCACGACTTGGCATGTTGTTTACTGGTGGCCACTATGGTCTTTGGGCACCATACCAGCTTATTTGTACAAGTATGGTGAATAAAACAGGTAGATACTTATATATAATGTGTGTATATAGCGTAATAACACCACAACCAATATTGTTGGAGGAGAAATATTAGTGCGTCTGGCCTTGAGGGCGGCCGCCGTTCAGCTGACTGTGTGAGTAATTACCTAAGTGTAATTACCTAAGTGTAGTTACAGGATGAGAGCTACGCTCGTGGTGTCCCGTCTTCCCAGCACTCTTTGTCATATAACGCTTTGAAACTACTGACGGTCTTGGCCTCCACCACCTTCTCCCCTAACTTGTTCCAACCGTCTACCACTCTGTTTGCGAAAGTGAATTTTCTTATATTTCTTCGGCATCTGTGTTTAGCTAATTTATATCTATGACCTCTTGTTCTTAAAGTTCCAGGTCTCAGGAAATCTTCCCTATCGATTTTATCAATTCCTGTTACTATTTTGTATGTAGTGATCATATCACCTCTTTCTTCTGTCTTCTAGTTTTGGCATATTTAATGCCTCTAACCTCTCCTCGTAGCTCTTGCCCTTCAGTTCTGGGAGCCACTTAGTAGCATGTCTTTGCACCTTTTCCAGTTTGTTGATGTGCTTCCTAAGTTATGGGCACCACACAACCGCTGCATATTCTAACTTTGGCCTAACAAAAGTCGTGAACAATTTCTTTAGTATATCGCCATCCATGTATTTAAACGCAATTCTGAAGTTGGAAAGCGTGGCATAGGCTCCTCGCACAATATTCTTTATGTGGTCCTCAGGTGATAGTTTTCTATCTAGAACCACCCCTAGATCTCTTTCTTTATCAGAATTCTTTAAAGATTTCTCACATAATATATAGGTTGTGTGGGGTCTATGTTCTCCTATTCCACATTCCATAACATGGCATTTATTAACATTGAATTCCATTTGCCAAGTGGCGCTCCATGTACTTATTTTGACCAGGTCATCTTGAAGGGCATGACAATCATCTAAGTTTCTTATCCTTCCTATTATCTTAGCATCATCAGCAAACATGTTCATATAATTCTGTATACCAACTGGTAGATCATTTATGTAGACAATAAATATCACTGGTGCAAGAACTGAACCCTGTGGTACTCCGCTTGTGACATTTCTCCAGTCCGATACATTGCCTCTGATCACTGCCCTCATTTTTCTATCAGTCAGAAAATTTTTCATCCATGTTAGAAGCTTACCTGTCACCCCTCCAATAAAAAAAGGGACATTCTGGAAGAATTCTTCGTCCCTATCATCGTAACTCTTGAAAAGTAACAGATGTTGCAAGTAATTATAAGGCAGAGTATATTGAGCGGGTCTGGAGAGATCCGTCAACTACTGTCCGTGGGCCGGGCCGACACCGCTTAACCCAAGCTGGCGAGCCACGCTACGAGTAGCGTGTAGCTACGTCTTTGTGCGTTTACTCACCATACAAGCTTAGATGTACAGTTATGGTGAACAAAACATGTAAATACGTATATATAATGTCTGTGTATAGTGAATAAATGCAAAAACAGTATTGTGGGAGGTAAATGAGGGTGAGTGAGGTGGTGTTGAGGGAGGGCGTGGCAGTGAGTGGCTCGCTAGTGTGTGGCGGCCAGTCCTCGTTGCTTTTTGACTCACAAGGTCAACTTAGTAGTTCGTTATGGTGAACAAAACATGCAGATACTTATATATAACCTGTGTATATAGTGTAACAACAGCAAAACTATTTGTTTATTGTTTTATGAACATAAGAATTGAATCACTTATATGCACACCATAGTTTTGAGTACAGCGATGGTTCACACATTTTATAATATAAATATACCACAATTCACTGTATGGAATAATATTACTGCAAAAAAACTAAGAAAAAATCAATCAGACATTGAAATAATTAGGAAATAATATATTTGTGGCAACTGCCGTCTGACAGCTCGGGCGGAGTAGACCTCGTCTGGCAAAGGCTCTGCCAACGCCCCTTTTTTGCCACACTTCCCTACCCTATTGCGGCTAAAATATGCCACCTACGATTTTTTTGGTATTTTTTTCCGTGATCAGGGAACAAAAATAAACACTTCTATAAGACGAAAGAATTTTTTGGATTTTTTTTTTTTGTTGTGCCTGTGGGTGTGAATTCCATTTGGGCCCCTAGCGGTTTGAGGGTTAAAGAAAAGGAAGAGTCCATGGGAAAGGCAGCAAGAAAGGGCCACTGGTAAGACCCAGAAGCTTTGGCAGGAGGAACAGGCTCGAAAACCTCCGTCCCCCAACCCGAACAGGGCAGCCCCCAAAAACCGCCCGAGTCTCAGCCCCAACTAAACCCCGCCCCGACCCCGAAACCCTCAGATGGTCCGGAGCCGGAAACAGGGAGGGAATGGTGCGAACAGCACCTAACCAAAACGGGGCGGCCTCGGGGCATCTGAGTGGGAAACCAACCTAGCATGTTGCAGCAACCTAACCTAGCTTGCAACACGGATGCCGCCTGTACTCTGAACAGTAATAACATCAGGAGAGTACTGGAGAACAAGCAGAGAATCTCTCTTGCAAGACTCCGGGTCAAGGTGTCAGTGACCCAACAGGCAGCATGACGGAGGTAAAAGTGGCGACTGTCACCCGGAGACAAGGGCACAGCAACCAACGATCCGTACAAGACGGGTTGGGACCCGGAAGACACATTCAATGGTCCACCGAGCCCAGACGGGGGTTTCCAGGGCCCATAGGCTGACTGCTACGGGAAGCCCGGGCAAGGTGTTGCTAACCGGTTAAGAAACCCAAAAAATAACAAGAGGGTAGAGAATACCACTGAAAACCCCTGCGACGTGTACAATCACGGGGGCCTAGCATAGGTCCACCAAACACTACCAGTGGAACTATAGCCACACTGGGCAGACTCCCACCAGGCAAAGGAAAATAAAAACAAAAGAAAAACCCCGCAAAAGTACACCGTCTCCAGAGGCAACAGGAACCGGTTGCCGCTTAGGTGGCAGGTCGCGCAACACCTTGACGCCCTAACCAGCACAATACCAGTCCCTACCCAGGGCCAAACAAGGGCCCCAAGCCCCAGCTGGCCCCAAGGGCGAGGCAAATGCTGAGCAGCAAGAACCTCTACGGGAATAGTTCCCGAATGCCCCAGGGAAGATAACCCTGTTACGCAAGGGCAGTACTCACAGGGCGCTTAGGGAAGTCAACCTCTAAGCGCATGCAGCCCCGGCACTGATGAGGTACTCCTGGCCACCGCATAACACAACACAAGGCTGTGAACACCACACAAGGCAAACACCGCCTAGGAAACTGAGGCCAGAGAAGCGTCTATCCCGGTTGACATTAGCTTACGAACTGAGACTTGGCAGCCGGCGCGGTAGGTCCGGGGCTCTCCCCTCCCCCTCTCGGGGCGGGGAGGGCTGCGCGGACGATCGGCGCGGCAGTAAAATGTGATGTTTGCTTGTTTGCTTGTTTCATGGGATTGTAGGGAGTTTCTACCTCTCTGTTCGGTTTTTTGTTTTAGTTTTTTACCATGTGGGGTTTGTTTTGTTATGCCTACCTTTCTGGGTGCCTGACCCCAGTCGATGGCAGATAAGGAAAACCCCAACTACAAGGGGGTTTTCCAGGGCCATTGCTCCCTGAAACCTCTCTGAAGGGGCCATGTTCTGGCGTTGGTCCCTGGTAGGTCTGAACTCCTTAGCTAATGTCCCGGTCTAATATAACATACATTAGCCCGATAAGCTCCAGGGAGCCGTAGGGGCTCCCCACAGAAAAGTATTAAAAATTTAACCTTTTAGCCGACTTTGACCCTTTGGAAGAGACAGTGGAAAAATGTTGCTGAAACCAAACAGTTCAATTTACATGTAATATATGGAAAAAATCAGTACTTTGCAGAATTAAATTACCTTAGCTTTTTGAAGCATATCTGTGAAGAACAAGGGTTTAAAGAATTGCCTCCTCTCATCTTCTAGTGGATTGACCATTGTCATCATTTCCTCGCGATACACACTAAAAAGCATCTGAACCTGATTATATGTGAAAAAAAAAAAAACAAATTAAAGAACATTCTTGGCAACACAATAATACAACTGCACAGCATGTCATGAAGTAAGTACTCACAGCCTATTTTCTGCATGCAAAAATATTTCAGCCCTCTGAGAAACTTACTACTGTAAAACTTGGCCCAACATAATTTTACACAAATTACCAAATTCTGGAACTAGGTTCCCTGGAAAACTCACCAGAGCTTATGGCCATAATAACACACATCATTCATCCCTGAACTGTGTCTGTGATACAAATGTTTTTGTGATGAAAAAACACACAACCGAACTTTTATTTTTTCCAGCAAACCAGATTAGAATCTGATTACTTAAAAGCAGGAGAGATTAACACATGGAGATTAACCCGTGGTGGTTAATTAATCAGTCTCCGTGGTGTAGTGGTAAGACACTCGCCTGGCGTTCTGCGAGCGCTTTGTCATGGGTTTGTATCCTGGCCAGGAGGATTTACTGGGCGCAAATCCTTAACTGTAGCCTCTGTTTAACTCAACAGTAAAATGTGTACTTGGTTGTAAAAACGAATCTTCACGGCGGGGATCGTATTTCAGGGACCTGCCCGAAAAGCTACGCGTACTAGTGGCTGTACAAGAATGTAACAACTCTTGTATCTATATATCTATATCTATATATATATCTATATATATATCTATATATATATCTATATATCTATATATCTATATATCTATGTGAGCCGGTCGGCCGAGGTGGAGCCGGTCGCCGAGCGGACAGCACGCTGGACTTGTGATCCTGTGGTCCTGGGTTCGATCCCAGGTGCCGGCGAGAAACATTGGGCAGAGTTTCTTTCACTCTATGCCCCTGTTACCTAGCAGTAAAATAGGTACCTGGGTGTTAGTCAGCTGTCACGGCTGCTTCCTGGGGGTGGAGGCCTGGTCGAGGACCGGGCCGCGGGGACACTAAAGCCCCGAAATCATCTCAAGATAACCTCAAGATCTATATATATATATATTTTTAAAAAATAAATATATATATATATTTTTTAAAAAATATATATATATATATTTAAAAAAAAAAATATATATATATATATATATATATATATATAATATAAATCATATACAGCACACCTCGACTCAACGCACTATAAGGGACCAACCCCAGTGCGTTGGAGCGTTCGATGCATTGCAAGAGGTGACCTTCAGGAGGCGTTTGTGTCGGCGTCTTTTTTTCTTGTACACAACAAAAATGCATCATCATATTATATACTGTACCTACATTAATATTATTACCCTACTAAAAATACTGTGTTACATTTGTTATTTACCTTTGAAGTTATGTTGAAGTTATTTGTTGAAGTTATGTTCATCTTGAAGTCTCATAGTTGTGAATGTTGTACAGTAAATACGTACTGTAGTGTATTATACCATTAACACTGTGTTGATTAAGTAGTTCTGCTGTATGTTGAGTACTACAATATAGTTTATGAAAACTATTGTACACTAAAATTACTGCAACTTTAATTTTAACGCTATGTACACACTTTAATTTAACACTCATTCTAACTGTTTATGCCGCACACGATGTTTTTAGATGTTTTGCATCAGCTTTGCTGCTGCTCGCTGCTGCTGTGGCTTCAACTTCTTCTGAGCTGGTGCTGGTTGCTGTTGTACCAGTGCTGGGTACAGCTGTGCTCGTGCTGGGTACGGCTGTGCTCGTGCTGGTTGATTTTCTGCTACTAGTTCTTGCAAAATATTACTTTTTTTGGCATTAATAAGGCTCTATTAGTAAGCCCTTGAGACATTTTGTTGTATAACAATACAGCTGTAGTCAAAAAATGGTAAATTCCACGATTATTCTTCCACCGGCGGATAAATACTGTACGTCAATCGCAAACAAAGCTAAGGGCACTGGGTGCATACTGTATGAATGCAGACTAGGTCTACACAGAAGGCTGGTGTTTAAGCCAGATCCAGTAAGATAAATTCTCAAATATTCGATTACATCAATCATATATTTTTGGGTTATGTATTGAGTTAAGCAACATTATTACAATAATAAGAGCTATAAAAAATACTTATTTTAGAACCGATTTATTTTATTATTTTGAAGCCTTAGGTCACTGAACCGTGGCGACGAAATCGAACAAAACACGCATGGTGTTGTGTGGACACGGATTAGACCCGTCCACTAGCACTAGAGTTGTGCCGCCAATAACATGAATAATTTCTCAAATGGCAGATATCTATCACATTACAGTATATTTTTGGTTTTATTTAGTTTAGTTTAGTTAGGATAATAGTGTTATTAAAACACCAATTTTAGAAATGATTTATTAATCTGAAACGTTCAAAGTCATTGGTCACTGAACTATGATAACACAGACGAAAGTGAGTGAAACATCACTGTAAAGTGAGGCTTACTGTACAGTCTTCCCTTATCTGTCCACCCTCACTCATTTTGTTTCATCACAGAAGATGTATATAAGAAGATTTCAACACATTAGGTAGCTACTCAAACTTCAGCCTTTAAACTAATTTACAAAGATACGTGTGCCACAAATCAGTGAACGAAAATCATTGAAACTTAAGGCTTTCATTGGTGTGGACCACTCTGGCTGGTGTTTGGTTAATATGCGTCGCTTCTTGTGTGGACCATTCTGGCTGGTGTTTGGTCATATAGTTCACTTGTTGTGTGGTCCACTTGTGCGATCCAACTTGTCATATGAAGGAATAATTAATTGTAACCTGTGATGGAATGGGAAAGTTTTCCACCACTCTGTGAACTCTGTCCCAACATCATAAAGTTGTGGACCACTTGTGGACCACTTGTGCGGTCCACTTGTGCAGTTCACTTGTGTGATTGAACTTGTCATAGGAGCGAATTATTAATGGTAATCTGTGATAGAATGGGTAAGTTTTCCCACCAGTCTGTGAACTCTTTCTCGACATCGTAAGCAAATCCAAACATTCCCCGCTTAGGCGAACCATTGTTCATCAAACTGGGTGAGTAAATCCGGCCTGAAAAGTGTGCGAACTAGCCGGAGATTCGTTGAATTGGGGTACGTTTAATCGAGGTTGTACTGTACAGTGGAACCTCGGCTTACGAGGTTTACACCCTATTTACAAATTTTTTGGGTTACGAGCTCAATTACTTCCTAAAATTTGATTCAGTATACGAGCTTAGCCTTGAGTCGAGAGTTTGTTGATACACATATGGGTCGACTGAGAGCGTGGTTCCTGGTGGAACGAGACCCCGCGCCTCAGTTTAACAGTGCCTTCCACGTAGTGATGATCGCGCTTGAATTCTTCGTAAAGAATTTCATTGTTTTTCAACTTTTTTGGTTTCTATACATAAAAGTAATTATTATATACCATGCCATGAGTCCCAACAAAGTTAGTGGGAAGGTTCAACCTATGAAAACACATGTGAATTGGACCATAGAACAAAACAATGCTCTATGGAAAGGTTCTTAGAGAGACAAACAAGCAATGAGCCACAACCAAGTCCTAGTCGTATGCAGGCAAAAAATGAGATAGAGAGAGAATGAGTGTAATTACCTAAGTGTAATTACCTAAGTGTAGTTACAGGATGAGAGCTACGCTCGTGGTGTCCAGTCTTCCCAGCACTCTTTGTCATATAACGCTTTGAAACTACTGACGGTCTTGGCCTCCACCACCTTCTCACTTAACTTGTTCCAACCGTCTACCACTCTGTTTACAAAACTGAACTTTCGTATATTTCTCCGGCAGCTTTGTTTCGTTAGTTTAAATCTATGACCTCTTGTTCTTGAAGTTCCGGGTCTCAGGAATTCTTCCCTATCAATTTTATCGATTCCTGTTACTATTTTGAATGTAGTGATCGTATCACCTCTTTTTCTTCTATCTTCTAGTTTTTGCATGTTTAATGCCTTTAATCTCTCCTCATAGCTCTTGTCCTTCAGTTCTGGGAGCCACTTAGTGGCATGTCGTTGTACCTTTTCCAGTTTGTTGATGTGCTTCTTAAGATATGGGCACCATACAACCGCTGCATATTCCAGCTTTGGTTTAATAAAAGTCGTGAACAATTTCTTTAGTATTTCTCCATCCATGTATTTAAAAGCAATTCTGAAGTTAGAAAGTGTAGCATAGGCTCCTCGCACAATGTTCTTAATGTGGTCCTCAGGTGACAGTTTTCTATCTAAAACCACCCTAGATCCTTTTCTTTATCAGAATTCTTTAAAGATTTCTCACATAATTTATAGGTTGTGTGGGGTCTATGTTCTCCAATTCCACATTCCATAACATGGCATTTATTCACATTAAATTCCATTTGCCAAGTGTTGCTCCAAATACTTATTTTGTCCAGGTCTTCTTGAAGGGCATGACAATCATCTAGGTTTCTTATCTTCCCTATTATCTTAGCATCATCAGCAAACATGTTCATGTAATTCTGTATTCCCACTGGTAGATCGTTTATGTAGACAATGAACATTACCGGTGCAAGAACTGAACCCTGAGGTACTCCACTCGTGACATTCCTCCAATCCGATACCTTGCCTCTGATCGTGGCCCTCATTTTTCTGTCAGTTAGGAAATTTTTCATCCATGTTAGTAGCTTACCTGTCACTCCTCCAATATGTTCCAGTTTCCAGAACAACCTCTTATGGGGAACTCTGTCGAAAGCCTTTTTTAGGTCCAGATAGATGCAGTCAACCCAACCATCTCTTTCTTGTAAAATCTCTGTGGCTCGATCATAAAAACTGAGCAAGTTCGTTACACAGGATCTTCCAGATCGAAAACCATACTGTCTGTCTGATATTATATCGTTTTCCTCCAGGTGTTCTACCCATTTAGTTTTAATTATTTTTTCCAATATTTTGACTATTACACTTGTCAATGATACAGGTCTATAATTAAGGGGGTCTTCCTGTTTCCACTTTTGTAGATTGGAACTATGTTAGCCTTTTTCCACACATCAGCTACAGCTCCTGTACACAGGGATGCCTGAAAAATCAGTTGAAGTGGAATGCTGAGCTCAGGTGCACATTCTCTCAGAACCCATGGTGAAACTCCATCCGGACCAACTGCTTTGTTCTTACCTAGCTCCTTTAGCATTTTTTCCACTTCGTCTCTAGACACCTCTATGTGCTCTATGTTGTTCTCTGGAATTCTTATTGTGTCTGGTTCCCTAAAGATTTCATTTTGTACAAACACACTTTGGAACTTTTCGTTTAGTGTTTCACACATTTCCTTTTCATCTTCCGTGAATCTATTTCCCATTTTCAACCTCTGAATATTATCCTTTACCTGCAATTTGTTGTTTATGAATTTATAGAATAGACCTGGTTCTGTTTTACATTTGTCTGCAATCCCTTTTTCAAAATTTCTTTCTGCCTCTCTCCTCACTGCCGTGTAGTTGTTTCTCGCATCTTTGTATCGCTGGTATGTTTGGGGGTTCGGCCTCTTCCTGTATTGGTTCCATTTTGTGTCTTTTGGTCTCTAGCCCTCTCGCAATTTCTATTGAACCAATCCTGTTTTCTAGTTCTGCATCTCTGTTTTGGTATAAATTTTTTGTGCCTTTATCATATATTTCACAAAACTTGACATACATCTCATTCACTTCCTTGCCTAGCATCAAGTCTGTCCAATTATACTCACTAAAAAAATTTCTAAGGTGGCCATAATGTCCTCTCCTGAAGTCTGGTTTCTCAACTGCTTCAACCTCTTTATTTTCTTCCAGCTTATAACGCATTGCATACTTTATTCCCAAAAAGACATGGTCACTTTTACCCAAGGGAGGAAGGTACTGAATGTCAAATATCTCTTCCTCCTTCCTGGTAAATATCAAATCTAGCATGGAGGGAACGTCCCCTTCCCTCATCCTCGTAGCTTGTTTAACATGTTGATACAAGAATGTTTCCAGGATGAGGTCTACAAATCTACAGGTCCAAAAATCTTCTGTTTTAGCTTCATATGCTTCCCAGTCTATGGATTTCAAGTTGAAGTCACCGACTATCAACAGTCGTGATCTATCGTTATCCGCTCTCGCTATAATCTCTCTCATTATTGTTATAAGACCTTCTCGTTTACTATCTAGCTCCTCCTTTGACCATGTGCTGCTTGGCGGTGGACTATATGCATTTATTATCATTAGTTTATCATCCTCATGGCAGATCTCTAGTGCTATTATGTCAACTTCTTGTGGATTGGCAGTCATTATTTCCTTCACCTTTAGGTGTTCTTTTACCAGCACAGCAACGCCACCGCCTTTCCTAATTTTTCTGTCCCGTCTCCAAATTGAGTAGCCCCTTGGGAATATGACCTCATTTAAAATAACATCAAGTTTTGTCTCCGTGAGTGCAACAATGTCTGGTGTCTGCAGCTGTATTATATCACTTAACTCCAGTATCTTTGACCTTACTCCATCTATGTTGGTGTATGCAATCTTCAGGAACTTGTTCCCCCTCTCCTTATTCTTCACTCCTCCTCTCTCTATTGATTTTGTTGGTTTGCCTTTATGTACCACTTTACTGGTTTGCCTACCCCTAACACTTTGTAGAAAAAAGAATTGATTTCTTCTTCATTCCTGTTCTCATTTAAACGTTTTGCCTCGGCGAGGTTCAGTTTCAGCTTCTCTCTGTCTTCTTTTGAAAGATCTGTCTTAACGACCACCCTTTCCCAACCTCATCACTTTGCAATTTTCTAGCATTCCTTAGTACTTCTTCATCT
>WNGS01158745.1:16680881-16717494 GCA_020271785.1 Procambarus virginalis
ATGTTGTTCTCTGCACTGTAAACACTATAGGGGCAACTTTTTCTCACCCAATTTTTCACTTCCCTTGGCACATTCCTGTTATCTCACCTATTTTTCAAGAGCACTATACCTTTATGTTCTCTGGGACACCACTCACTATCATCAACCTGTACTACAATACTTAGGAGTGTTGAAATATGCTGGAGTTCCTCTGCTGCAAGTGTTGACCCTGGGGGTGTCACCTTTTGAATCCAAAAAATCCAAAAAATGTGTGTGTGTGTGTGTAATAACCTAAGTGTAATTACCTAAGTGTAGTTACAGGATGAGAGCTACGCTCGTGGTGTCCCGTCTTCCCAGCACTCTTTGTCATATAACGCTTTCAAACTACTGACGGTCTTGGCCTCCACCACCTTCTCCCCTAACTTGTTCCAACCGTCTGCCAATCTGTTTGCGAAAGTGAATTTTCTTATATTTCTTCGGCATCTGTGTTTAGCTAGTTTATATCTATGACCTCTTCTTCTTAAAGTTCCAGGTCTCAGGAAATCTTCCCTATCGATTTTATCAATTCCTGTTACTATTTTGTATGTAGTGATCATATCACCTCTTTCTTCTGTCTTCTAGTTTTGGCATATTTAATGCCTCTAACCTCTCCTCGTAGCTCTTGCCCTTCAGTTCTGGGAGCCACTAAGTAGCATGTCTTTGCACCTTTTCCAGTTTGTTGATGTGCTTCTTAAGATATGGGCACCACACAACCGCTGCATATTCTAGCTTTGGCCTAAAAAAAGTCGTGAACAATTTCTTTAGTATATCGCCATCCATGTATTTAAAGCAATTCTGAAGTTAGAAAGCGTGGCATAGGCTTCTCGCACAATATTCTTTATGTGGTCCTCAGGTGATAGTTTTCTATCTAGAACCATCCCTAGATCTCTTTCTTTATCAGAATTCTTTAAAGATTTCTCACATAATATATAGGTGGTGTTGGGTCTATGTTCTCCTATTCCACATTCCATAACATGGCATTTATTAACATTGAATTCCATTTGCCAAGTGGCACTCCATGTACTTATTTTGTCCAGGTCATCTTGAAGGGCATGACAATCATCTAAGTTTCTTATCCTTCCTATTATCTTAGCATCATCAGCAAACATGTTCATATAATTCTGTATACCAACTGGTAGATCATTTATGTAGACAATAATCATCACTGGTGCAAGAACTGAACCCTGTGGTACTCCACTTGTGACATTTCTCCAGTCCGATACATTGCCTTTGATCACTGCCCTCATTTTTCTATCAGTCAGAAAATTTTTCATACATGTTAGAAGCTTACCTGTCACCCCTCCAATATTTTCCAGTTTCCAGAACAACCTCTTATGTTATATATATTACAATGTGTAAATACAGGACGAGAGCTACGCTCGTGGTGTCCCGTCTCCCCAGCACTCTGTCACATAATGCTTTGAAATTACTGACGGTTTTGGCCTCCACCCCCTTCTCACTTAACTTGTTCCAACCATCTACCACTCTGTTTACAAAAGTGAATTTTCGTATATTTCTCCGGCAGCTTTGTTTCGTTAGTTTAAATCTATGACCTCTTGTTCTTGAAGTTCCGGGTCTCAGGAATTCTTCCCTATCAATTTTATTGATTCCTGTTACTATTTTGAACGTAATGATCATATCGCCTCTTTTTCTTCTGTCTTCTAGTTTTGGCATATTTAATGCCTCTAACCTCTCCTCGTAGCTCTTGTCCTTCAGTTCTGGGAGCCACTTAGTGGCATGTCGTTGCACCTTTTCCAGTTTGTTGATGTGCTTCTTATGATATGGGCACCATACAACCGTTGCATATTCCAGCTTTGGTCTAATAAAAGTCGTGAACAATTTCTTTAGTATTTCTCCATCCATGTATTTAAAAGCAATTCTGAGGTTAGAAAGTGTAGCATAGGCTCCTCGCACAATGTTCTTAATGTGGTCCTCAGGTGACAGTTTTCTATCAAGAACCACCCCAAGATCCCTTTCTTTATCAGAATTCTTTAAAGATTTCTCACATAATTTATAGGTAGTGCGGGGTCTATGTTCTCCAATTCCACATAACATGGCATTTATTCACATTAAATTCCATTTGCCAAGTGTTGCTCCATATACTGTAACCCCGCGATTATCCGGGATTCGAACATCCGAAAAACGCCTTTATACGGCCAAACTCGCAATCGGATAAAGTTATCACAATATCCGGCCAAAGTAGCCACAGGAACCGGATTAACGAGAGTTTGGACGGATAAAATTTTGGGGCCCGGTTAATGTCCTGCCGAAATTACACTATCCGGTCAGTTGCCCGGATGATCGAGTCTTTTTCCGTATATGAAAACACGAGGCGGGCCATACGGTATTAATCCCGTCTGCCCGTGACTCGAGGCGCATAGTGTAGGAGGGGGTGGGGTGGGTGGGTGGTGTCGGGAGGGTGGGAGGAGAGCGTAGGGAGGGACCACCTGGGTACAGGAATTACCATTAATTTTAGAACAATTAATCATAGCCAAAAACAAATAAATAAGCACTAGTAATTATGTAATAACAAATAAATAAGTTTTCTAAAAGCAATGTGCACAGGCTGAAGTTTCCTTAAAAAATATTCTCCTGGCAGCCTACGTAAGGTGCTATAGCTGCCCCACGCCAAGTGGACCCGTCCAACATTGGTCAACCCATGTGCGTCCGTCCCTCGTGTTATACACAGTGCTGCGCCATTAGTGAAATATTTTTTTAAATAACTTTTTTATTTTCATAGTAACTTTGAACATTTTTGGCCAAGACTATGTCTGGTAGCAGCATTAATCGTTCTGTAGGTGTTAAGAGGAAGAAAGTTGTCCTAACAATTAAAGACAAGTTACTGTTATACACCTCAACGAGTGAGGTGTCACAGTGCTGCGCCATTAGTGAAATATTTTTTAAATCTCTTTTTTATTTTCATAGTAACTTTAAACATTTTTGGCCAAGACTATGTCTGGTAGCAGCATCAATCGTTCTGGAGGTGTTAAGAGGAAGAAGGTTGTCCTGGCAATTAAAGACAAGTTACGTGTTGTTCAACCAGTGAGGCGTCACAGGCAGCCAAATGCCTTCAACAAGTGAGGCGCCACAGGCAAGCCAAGTGCCTTCAACAAGTGAGGCGCCACAGGCAAGCCAAGCGCCTTCAACAAGTGAGGGCATGCAAGCGCCTTTAACAAGTGAGGCGTCACAGGCAGCCAAATGCCTTCAACCAGTGAGGCGCCACAGGCAAGCCAAGTGCCTTCAACAAGTGAGGCGCCACAGGCAAGCCAAGTGCCTTCAACAAGTGAGGCGCCACAGGCAAGCCAAGCGCCTTCAACAAGTGAGGCGCCACAGGCAAGCCAAGCGCCTTCAACAAGTGAGGCCTCGCAGGCAAGCCAAGCGCCTTCAACCAGTGAGGCTTCAGCAGCTGGCAGTCAAAACTAACTTTGCTTAATCAACTGTACAGTAATTTTAAGTGTTAATTTTAGTGTTGTGTTAGTATAGGTTATGTAAATTGTTAACAATTCTTAACTTCAAGATGTGTAGCATCAATCAAGAAGACGAACACCAACAAGGTAAGTTGAGGTTTCTAGTTGAATATCTAATAATTATATGTGGCAAGGCAATTCAAATTATGTTGTTTGTAGTATAAAAATTGTTGGAAATGGTCACTTTTGGCCTAGTAGGTGAAAAAGTACCATTATCCGAAAAACGTGATAATCCGGTTGGGGTCCTTCCCATATAGTCCGGATGATCGAGTGGAGACAGTACTTCTTTTATCCAGGTCTTCTTGAAGGGCATGACAATCATCTAAGTTTCTTATCTTCCCTATTATCTTAGCATCATCAACAAACATGTTCATGTAATTCTGTATTCCCACTGGTAGATAGAGCGTTTATGTAGACAATGAACATTACCAGTGCAAGAACTGAACCCTGTGGTACTCCGCTCGTAACATTCCTCCAATCCGATACCTTGCCTCTGATTTCAGCCCTCATTTTTCTGTCAGTTAGGAAATTTTTCATCCATGTTAGTAGCTTACCTGTCACTCCTCTAGTATGTTCCAGTTTCCAGAACAACCTCTTATGGGGAACTCTGTCGAAAGCCTTTTTTAGGTCTAGATAGATGCAGTCAACCCAACCATCTCTTTCTTGTAAAATCTCTGTGGCTCGATCATAAAAACTGAGCAAGTTCATTACACAGGATCTTCCAGATCGAAAACCATGCTGTCTGTCTGATATTATATCGTTTTCCTCCAGGTGTTCTACCCATTTAGTTTTAATTATTTTTTCCAATATTTTGACTATTACACTTGTCAATGATAACGGTCTATAATTAAGGGGTCTTCCCTGTTTCCACTTTTGTAAATTGGAACTATGTTAGCCTTTTTCCATGCATCAGCTACAACTCCTGTACACAGGGATGCCTGAAAAATTAGTTGAAGTAGAATGCTGAGCTCAGGTGCACATTCTCTCAGAACCCATGGTGAAACTCCATCTGGACCAACTGCTTTGTTCTTACTTAGCTCCTTGAGCATTTTTTCCACTTCATCTCTAGACACCTCTATGTGCTCTATGTTGTTCCCTGGAATTCTTATTGTGTCTGGTTCCCTAAAGATTTCATTTTGTACACACACACTTTGGAACTTTTCGTTTAGTGTTTCACACATTTCCTTTTCATTATCCGTGAATCTATTTCCCATTTTCAACCTCTGAATATTATCCTTTACCTGCAATTTGTTGTTTATGAATTTATAGAATAGACCTGGTTCTGTTTTACATTTGTCTGCAATCCCTTTTTCAAAATTTCTTTCTGCCTCTCTCCTCACTGCCGTGCAGTTGTTTCTCGCATCTTTTTATCGCTGGTATGTTTGGGGGTTTGGTCTCTTCCTGTATTGATTCCATTTTTGTGTCTTTTGGTCTCTGGCCCTCTCGCAATTTCTATTGAACCAATCCTGTTTCCTAGTTCCACATCTCTGTTTTGGTATAAATTTTGTTGTGCCTTTATCATATATTTCACAAAACTTGACATACATCTCATTCACTTCCTTGTCTAGCATCAAGTCTGTCCAATTATACTCATTAAAAAAATTTCTAAGGTGCCATAATGTCCTCTCCTGAAGTCAGGTTTTTCAACTGCTTTAACCTCCATATTTTCTTCCAGATTATAACGCATTGCATACTTTATTCCCAAAATAGACATGGTCACTTTTACCCAAGGGAGGAAGGTATTGAATGTCAAATATCTCTTCCTCCTTCCTGGAAAATATCAAATCTAGCATGGAGGGAACGTCCCCTTCCCACATCCTCGTAGCTTGTTTAACATGATACAAGAATGTTTCCAGGATGAGGTCTACAAATCTACAGGTCCAAAAATCTTCTGTTTTAGCTTCATATGCTTCCCAATCTATGGATTTCAAGTTGAAGTTACCGACTATCAGCAGACGTGATCTATCGTTATCCGCTCTCGCTATAATCTCTCTCATTATTGTTATAAGACCTTCGCGTTTGCTATCTAGCTCCTCCTTTGACCATGTGTGTGTGTACTCACCTATTTGTGCTTGCGCGGGTTGAGCTTTGGCTCTTTGGTCCCGCCTGACAACTGTCAATCAACTGGTGTACAGGTTCCTGAGCCTACTGGGCTCTATCATATCTACATTTGAAACAGTGTATGGAGTCAGCCTCCACCACATCACTGCTTAATGCATTCCACCTGTTAACTACTCTGACACTGAAAAAGTTCCTTCTAATGTCCCTGTGGCTCATGTGGGTACTCAGTTTCCACCTGTGTCCCCTTGTTCGCGTACCACCAGTGTTGAATAGTTTAACCTTGTTTACCCGGTCGATCCCCCTGAGGATTTTGTAGGTTGTGATCATGTCTCCCCTTACTCTTCTGTCCTTCAGGGTCATAAGGTGTATTTCCCGCAGCCTTTCCTTGTAACTCATGCCTCTTAGTTCTGGGACTAGTCTAGTGGCATACCTTTGGACTTTTTCCAGCTTCGTCTTGTGTACCCCAGAGAAGTCATCACCGCCTGATGTAATAATAGAAGGGGACTCCCCTTCCAAACACTAACACCTCTTCTCCTCCCCCAACCCCCTCTCCTCACCGTCTTCCATATGCCAACAAGAGTCATCAATAAATATTAGCTATAACTTGTACATACTATAATACAAAATGTGTTTATTATGTATGATGTGTATTTTGAAGTTAATATTTCTGGGAGTGTGGAACAGATTAATTCAATTTACATTATTTCTCATGGAAAAATTTGTTTCAGGTTACGAATTGTTGGGTTACAAGCCATCTCTGGGAACGGATTAAATTCGTAAACAAAGGTACCACTCTCTGTGTGTCCTCATCTAGTTGTGCTTGCTGGGGGTTGAGCTCTGGCTCTTAAGGCCTGCCTCTCATCTGTCAATTAAATTATTTTTAAAAGGCTAAGAGTAGGTCACAAGAAATTAGAACAAATTGACAAATTGACTTGCTCAGGAGCTAACTCCTCCTGAGGGGTGAACATACTGCCACAGCAGCTTGTGGAGCACCTCTAATAGCAAGAAAACCCTTATGAGAAATCTATTTGCCCCCATCTTACTGCTACCATTACAAAATATTGTACTTACTTCAGCATCAAGCTCATCATATGGAACATCTGATGTAGCTAACAATAATAATGGCGATGAAGGATCAAGGTCAAGCAGGAGAGACATGAAAGTTGCACGCAAAGTTTCTGAAGTCATTCCCCACCACTGGTCTATGTGTGGAACATAAATGATACTTGGTAGATTACGCCGTGCCTCGTGAAAAATCTGTAGGAAAGTAATTTTATAAATGCCAAGTAATTCATAAGACTACGACATGAAATTAAGCATGTTGCAGGAACAGAATTAAGGATAGTGAATTATGACACCAACAATATAGATTCTCTGGTCTTAGGCAAAACAAAATTTCAAACATATTTGATTCTTAAATGAAACTAATGATAATTAGGATATAAAATAATTTTATTAATTACAAAGTTGACTATATTTTGTAAGGCATAATGCACACATTACAGAATAAAACCTTATCTATTTAAGTAAAATTTGAACATTATATTACTGATGCCTAAAAATAACTGCAAGTCAGCATAAAAATCATATTTTAGGAACTATATTCACTTGGGCTAAATTATCATCCCATCACCCCTTAAATTGCGCATCGCATCATATGATGCTTTGGACTACCGCGCACGATTTTAAAGTCCCGCAGGGTATAGGGGGTCCCCATACGCTACCCAGGGGCTATAGTAAACAGCCGCCATTTTGAAAAAAAAAATCCAGTTCACGCTACTATCGTGTGGGAGGCCTCAGTTATCCAGCAGCCACCATATCGAGCGCACGGCCGAACGCTTCCTGGGCACGCCCCACGCAATCACTCACCCAAGAGCAAATAACCAGTGAATTATTTTCCGATGGTGAGAAAAGTGACTTTGATGACTCTGATATAGATAAAGACTATACACAATTGACCGATGAAGATAGCACGGACAGTGAAAATGAGATACAGCCGCCTCCCATGGCGAGGCCTATACGCTCGCCCATGCCACCTCGCCCAGTGTCTACCCCAATTCACCCTCGACCACACAGTTCATGTGCTTACTTAGAGTCTGAGGATGTGTTCGGTGATGAGTCAGAGGAAGCTGACTTTTTCTGGTTTTAGTGAAGTGGAATCAGAACATAGTGTTACCGAGCCTGGTGCCAGTACCAGTGGTGTTACTGGGCGAGATTTTGTCGCGTCAGCAGCGTCTCGCCCAGCCAAGCGCCACCGCATGGAGCAACATGAGGCACCAAGAGCCTCATGTTCACGTGCTTCTACCTCACGTGCAGGTAGCGGCCGTACTGTGCATAGACGGGCTTCAGCTCCTGGTCCACGGTCTGCATCGCTTCCTCGCCGTAGTGCCCCTGTTGCACCCCCCTGCGTCTCACAGGACACCAGGTGTACTAGTGTGGAGTGATGGTGCTGGTTTTATTCCCCGAATTCCTACCTTTGACACTAAAGACGTTGGGATTACAGAGCTTTTCCCTGATAATGGAGAAGATATGAGTGAATGTGATTATTTTACAGCATTCTATGATGAGCCGCTCATGGAATATATTGTACACCAAACGAATCTTCATGCGGCTCATCTCATTAGAAGAGAGAACAGAATTTTCACGATTGCAACGTTGGAAAAACACCAATGTAGGTGAAATGTATGTGTTTCTAGCAATATGTATGTTGATGAAACACTATCAAACACGCTCTCACAGATTACTGGAGCAAAGATCTGACTATTCCAACACCTTTCTTCGGGAAATATATGTCCCGAGACAGATTTCAAATACTCCTCAGGTGTGTGCATTTTGCAAGTGATGAGGACTGGACAGAGGATGATAGACTTTGGCAAGTGAGGCACTATATGAATGAAGTGATTGGAAAATTCAGAGATTTTTACGTACCAGCACAGAAGCTGGTAATTGACGAATTCCTTGTACTTTTCAAAGGACGTGTTTAATTCAAACAATATATTCCCTCCAAACGAAAGATTTGGCTTGAAATTCTTTGTACTGTGTGACTGTGAAACAGGATACGAGTTACACATGATTCTGTATTCAGCTAGCGATGTAGACATTCCCGGTAACGACGAACTTGGTTTCTCGGGTAGTGTGGTGAAGTCACTGATGGCACCATGGATGAACAAGGGCCACATCCTATACACAGTTAATTACTATACAAGTCCATTGCTAGCTAGGTTCTTGATTGAAAATAGAACCGGATTGGTTGGCACAGTAAAGACACGAAGAAGGGAAATGCCAGTGTTTGACGGTGGACTTGCAGTTGGTGAGTGCCAGGTACGGAAATGTGATCAAATACTCTCAGTACGGTGGAAAGACAAGAGAGAAGTGAACCTGCTGACAACTGTTCATGAGGGTCCAATGGTGAACAGTGGCAAGGTGAACCGTGTAACGAGAGAACCAGTATATAAGCCAGATTGTGTTCTTGACTACAATCTCAACATGCGTTTGATTGATAAGGCTGACATGATGATTGGCACTCTCGAGTTTGTGTGGAAAACATTGAGGTGGACGAAAAAAGTGTTTTTCCATCTTGTTGACATGAGCATGTTGAACTGCTATAATTTGTATCTGGTGAAAACTGGACATAAACCTATTTTCCATTCATTTGCTTTTACACTTGCAACACAGTTATTAGCAAAGTTTGGTCAAGAAGTCCCTGGCATACAAAGACCAATCATGAACCCAGTGTTGCAACGTGCTGCAACACCCAGGCTCGCTCACATAGATGCCTTTCAGCAACACAGGCTAAAGAATTTGCCACCAGGTGGAAAGCGTGCAATAGGCCAACGTGCTTGCATAGTTTGTAAAACAATAATACGAAGAGAACAGAAACGTAAAATGGTGCAAACATGGTGTGAAGGGTGTGGAGTTGCATTGTGTGCTGTCAACTGCTTCAACGACTACCACTCACTCCAAGATTTCTAAATGTGCAATAGTAGTGCAAAAACCTGTACATAGTGTGTGCTAGTGTGTACATATAAAATAATGAACATTGTGATTACTGTACATAATATAATGCCGTAATGGAAAACGTTTGTGCGCGCATGTGTATACTCAATGTATGCAACATATATTGACAATAACTGTGTAGTAACATTATGTGCAACACAATTAGTGACCAATATTGAAAAGAATACACGTGTAGACACTGTAAATAATGATGTGAAAATAAATTCGAGGCAACTCTGGCTGCTTGAAGACCGCGCGCGACGCCTCCGGGACGCACCGTGCATGAGCGAACATGCAAACTGTGACGTCATCATCCATCTTGTCGGCTCAATTACATCGCCGGTAAGTACAATTTATTTATTTTTTTATTTTTCCCGTGATCAGGGAACACGACTTAACAGGTTAGGAAGAAAAAAAAGATTTTTTTTTTTTGTATGCGCCTGTGGGTGTCAAATGGTATATAGCCATGTGCCATTTAAGGGTTAAATATAAATAATCAACTGCAGTAAATCCTGAAATATAAAGACTACAATAAGACATAAATATTAGTATATAAACACTGTACAGCCTCACATGTATTAACAGAATGGGATAAAAAAACTTTAATGAATAAACGAAAAACCTTCATTACTTATTTTTTATTGTAGAGTTTAACAGTTGAGCAGGGTAATAAAATTGTATGAAAATTTTAAAATTAGGATTTAAACAATGTGGGTAAATATGCAATAAAGTAGATAAAGCAACCAGCTTCAAATGTTATGAAACACTTCAGGTGGGTGTGACTCGTATATCAGGCTGCGAGCAGCCACACTGAACAGCCTGGTTGATCAGACCACCAAGCAGATCTGGTCAGAAAAAGGGCAGCAGGGATGTTGATCTTCAGAATCATCATCAGGTAGGTAGGCAGGCTGTTACCAGTTACCTGGAAAGCTTCGGCCAACTCAATCCACGCCAGGCCCT
Organism: Procambarus virginalis; assembly: GCA_020271785.1. NCBI lineage: Eukaryota > Metazoa > Arthropoda > Malacostraca > Decapoda > Cambaridae > Procambarus > Procambarus virginalis. Next base: position 16,691,384 of record WNGS01158745.1, read on the forward strand.
TGTTAACCATTCTAAGTCTACCAGGAACCATAAGCCAAAATTTGGCCTCTGTTAAGGGACATCATTATAATCTCTGAACAAATCCACAAGGGCTGTGATGAGGGTTTGAACTTATGCCCAGCTTGATCCCAGACGCTACCTTAGTCGAGCAGCTTCCTCCCGGGCGTAAGTTGGAACCCTCATCACGGCTCTCGTGAATTTGTTCATTTGGTGCATCACGCTATTGGGATTTCTGTGTGTATTATAATCCCCGTTTCCAGTAGGTCACTGAGAAAGTCTGAGGTGCCTCATGAGATGGTATTGGCCTGGGAGATCATTGCACAAGCTGTAGAGACCCTTTAAGGGTCACCAGAAAAGGGCACTTTATTATATTTAATGCTCTATTTTGACCTTCGAAATCTTAAAAAGTTTTCATTTTCAATATCCTACCCAGTTGTTCAACTGAAATTACATTTCAATATGGCTTCCACTCTAAACAACCACAGCCAAGGTTAAATCAAGATTCCAATTGAAATTAAATTAGTGCAGGTACCTAAATAAGTACACAAAGATTTTATGAAAAAAAAATAACAGCAGCACTATCATTCAATAAAATAAAATGCCCTTTCTGGTATCCCATAATGAGACATAAAGCACATATAAGTCAGTATCAATTATATTTAATACTGAAGCAAACTCATAAATGCATAGAAAGAAGACAGCAGACAAACTCCATCATGAAACTATCTTTTGGAAAGTAGCAAATGACTAAAATGCCAACTGTGAAGTAAGTAACCCAGAATCTCCTCATTTGCTATGAGGTGACAGGCCAAGCCACCCTTGAGCCTGGTGACATGCCCACATCACACACTACCCAGGCTGGCTGGCCACCCTCGAGCCTGGTGACATGCCCACATCACACACTACCCAGGCTGGCAGGCCACCCTTGAGCCTGGTGACATGCCCACGTCACACACTACCCAGGCTGGCTGGCCACCCTTGAGCCTGGTGACATGCCCACGTCACTCTCTACCCAGGCTGGCTGGCCACCCTTGAGCCTGGTGACATGCCCACGTCACTGTCTACCCAGGCTGGCTGGCCACCCTTGAGCCTGGTGACATACCCACGTCACACACTACCCAGGCTGGCTGGCCACCCTTGAGCCTGGTGACATGCCCACGTCACACACTACCCAGGCTGGCTGGCCACCCTCGAGCCTGGTGACATGCCCACGTCACACTCTACCCAGGCTGGCTGGCCACCCTCGAGCCTGGTGACATGGCCACGTCACACTCTACCCAGGCTGGCTGGACAACATGCTACTTAAAAACTTAATGCACTTAATTACATATTAAAACCCATATCAATTTTGCAGCAAATATTAAGTGGCGGTAATTCAAAATCTCTTCCATTCACTGTAGTTTTGAAGAAACTTTCAATTTTAAAACATGCAAATGTACTTATTACAGTATATAACAATTCCAAGATATAAACATTTGAAATACAAGAATGCCAAAGAAGGGTACTTAGAAAAGTAGAAATGGTTAAACTAAAGCTACAGGAATCATATAAAATCCAAGAGAAGCAGAGAGAGAAAGAGAGAGCATAAGGCCATCAACAAAAGAGAGAAATCCAAAATCCTTTTTCTCCTATGCAAAATCTAGAACAAAGACTACATTTAATATTGGACCCCCTGCAAAAACGAGATGGAATTTTCACAGATGACAACAAAGAAAAGAGCTAAATACTGAGGCAACAATACAATTCCATTTTCAGTGAGCCCTTAAACACACTGAAGTTTGATAACTCAAATGAATTCTTCATGAATGGGATTCCAACATCAAATTAAATATCAAATGTCACCCTAATGCCACTTGAATTTAAAGTAGCCATAAACCGTATGTCTATGCACTCTGCACCAGGACCTGATTCATGGAACTCGATATTCGTCAAGAACTGTAAAAACCACTATTGTAGGCCCTTAACATTTTTTGGAAGAGCTTAGATACTGGTGTTGTCCCTGACATCCTAAAAACAATAGAAATGGCACCACTCCATAAAGGAGGGAATAATGCAGAGGCAAAAGAACCGATAGGCTGATAGCACAAACATCACAGATCACAAAAAATCTTTGAACGAGTGATAAAAAGTAAGATCACAAAACACATGGAGTCACAGCATCTACATAACCCTAGTCAACACGGTTTCAGATCAGAGCGCTCTTGCCCATCACAACTGCTCGACCACCAAAACACGGCCTTAAGTGCCACGAAGGAAAAGAGGGGAAAAAATTTCGACATAATATACAGATGTCACAAAAGCCTTCAACAAATGTGACCATGGTGTTATTGCACATAAAATGCGTTCAAAAGAAATCACCGGAAAAATAGAAAGATGGATCTACACTTTCCTAACTAACAAACTCGGTGTGTAATTCAAGTTCAAGTATGTTTATTGAGATATGAAAGAAATACATCTCAAAGGGATAGAGTAGCTTAGGCTATTTCTACCCCCCACAACAGTGTGTAATAGTCAGCAAAATAAAATCCGGACCATCAACCGTGAAGAACTCAGTCCCCCAGGGTACTGTGCTCCAGTACTACTCATATCGGATATAGATAAGGACACAAACTATAGTACCGTATCATCCTTTGCAGATGACACTAGGATTTTTATGAGAGTAGACAACATAGAGGATCCAGCAAACCTCCAAACTGATGTAAATCAGATCTTTCAATGGAAAATAATATATATGATGAAAGATACATTCCAGCTTTTGCACTATGGAAAAAATTAAAATATAAAAATGGAAACCACATACAAAATGAAGTCAAATCATACCATAGAATGTAAAAGCAATGTAAAGGATTTGGGTGTAATCATGACAAAATACCTTACCTTTAAAGAACACAATAAAGTAACCGTCACAACTGCAAGAAAAATGACATGATTATTTTCATGTATAACATGAGTGGATAACAAGACCCTTTCAAATAAGAGATGTTGTACCAATGATGATACTGTTAAAGACGCTAGTGCTCTCTAGAGTGGAATACAATGATAGTCCCTTTCAAAGCTGGAGAAATTGCTGACCTGAGGCCAGATTCACAAAGCAGTTACGTAAGCACTTACAAACCTCTACATCTTTTCTCAATCATTGGCAGCTTTGTTTACAATTATTAAACAGTTAATAAATTGGGAAGCACCAGGAGGCTGTTTATAACAATAACAGATGATTGGGAAGTTTTCATGCTTGTAAACTGTTTAACAAATGTAACCAAAGCCGTCAAAGACTGAGGAAAGATGTAAACGTTCGTAAGTACTTGCGTAACTGCTTCGAGAATCTGGCTCCTGGAGAGAGTGCAGAAATCCTTCACTGCTTAAATCCAATCAATAAACCATCTAATTTACTGGGACCGACTCAAAAGCCTAAATCTGCATTCGCTAGAGCGCAGGCGGGAGAGATACATAATAATTTACACATGGAAAATATTAGAGGACCTGGTCCCAAACCTGCACACAGAAGTAACATCACACAAGACCAGTAGGCATGGCAGGATGTGCAGAATACCCCCATTGAAATGTAGAGGTGCAATAGGTACTCAGAGAGAGCTCTATCCACATCAGTCCCAAGAATGTTCAACACGCTTCCAATACACATAAGGGGCATAACTGGCCGACCCCTCACAGTGTTCAAGAGAGAACTCTTGAAACAACTCCAAAGGATGCCCGATTAACCAGGCTGTGATTCATACGTCAGGCTTCGAGCAGCTGCATCCAACAATCCGGTTGACTAGTCCATCAGCCAGGAGGCCTGGTCACAGACCCGGCCATGGGGACCTTGACCTATGTCCCAATAGAGATCTTACAACATATCTTCCTTGAACCACCATGTATACATTTAGACAAATTCAAGGCGACATGCAAAGAATGGTTCACATGCTGCACTTGTAAACCAAGTACTGTATAAATATTTAGGGGGAACAAAAAATAATTTAGTGAACCCTTAATAATTATGATGCACCTAAAATAGGTCAAGATTTACCTGAGCACATGCTTCTTCTGGTGCTCTTGCCGATACTGAATACAGAGCGGCTAGATCCAACTTGTGAGTTGGAACCTTTTCAAGGGAATGAATAAGTGCTGGTGCTAGATGGGTGCTCTGGCCTTGAGTTCTAAATCCAGCTAGCAGCAGTCTGGGCCGATGAGTAGTACGGCACTTTATACTAGTGGAAAATTTAATAAAACCGTGAGGAAAACTTTCCGACAGTAGTCTTAAAGCACGATTGAGAGACGACTGCAGTAAGGGTTGCACATTACAGCTGAGGCGTCGACCAACACTAGCAGCCGACCTCTGTCCAGCTGCAACTATCTTCTTCAATGCCACTTTAAAGTGACACAATCTTATCTGGTGAAAAGAGTTCACTTCATTAGGACAAGCAATATTTATTAATATATAAATATACTGTGCATTTACTTAATGATTTATTAGACAAAAATGTTGTAATAAACAAATACACCTTTAAAAACTTACATTAATTGAAGATACATCAATCAGAAGCTTCTGCTTGGATAAGTAAATCTGTGGATATTTGCTTCTGAGCGCAATTAACGCTGACTCGGCACAAAGTGACTTTAGATCAGCACCACAATAACCAACGGTCTGCTCTGCTAAGTAGTGTAAAAGCCGCTTACTAGGAACAGGGATCCAACTTTTGGTGTGAATTGTTAATATATGCTGACGTGCCTGTTGAAGAAAGACCACTTAAATGAATATGTACTACTATTCAAATTACAGAAGAAAAATATGAGCTTAGATTAGCTTGATCACAGACAATTGAGGAGGACAATGGACTGTAAGTGGTTACAGTACAGTATTGTTTTATTGTAGCTGATAAAATATAATTATTTTAGGTCCCTATGCCAGATAAATCTCAATACAGTGGAACCTCGGGTGACGAGCGGCTCCACCTACAAGCACTTCAGGTACCGAGCAAGCCACTCACAGAAAATTTGTGTCTAATTGAGGAGCTTCCGCTCGGTTAACAAGAAAACCATGTGGTGCTTCCTAGCATTCCCGCTGGTTCTCGCAAAGTCTCGGACACCTCTGACAATGTAAATCAATGATTTTTTTTGTAAAAATGCTAATGATGCTGGTATGTAAAGGGGTGACTGCTGTAATGCTGCCAAGCATTTTTTTTAAATGAAAAAAAAATTGAAAAAAACTGAAACAAGAAGAAATGTCATGTCAAAAGGTTCGTTCAGTGTATGTCAGGTAGACTGCCCCATTTTCTTAGAAAAAAAAAATAATTTTTAAATTTGAAAAAAGAAAGAAAAAGAAAAAATGTCACAAAGGTTCGTTCAATGTATGTCAATGGCTGCTCCATTTTCTATGAAAAAATTAAACAAATCGAATATCATATTGATGTTTTTCGGTGGTGGAAGGGATTAATTTTATTTCCATTATTTTAAATGGTAAATTTGTTCCACAAGACGAGTGTTTCACACGACGAGCTCGGTGCCGGAATGGATTAAATTTGTTAACCGAGGCACCACTGTACATAAATATTACAATCAAAGGCAATACTAAAATAATGAGACTACAGAGAGAGTGATAACTGATTAGTAACACCCAGCACTGAAAGTAATGTAACACACCTCTTACAGAACTGAGAGAGAGAACTCTATCAACATCAGGGGCCCGAGACTGTTCAACACGCTCCCGCTTCACATAAGGGGCATAACTGGCAAACCCCTCACAGTGTTCAAGAGAGAACTGGACAAGCACAGGCTGTGGCTCATACGTCAGGCTGCGAGCAGCCGCGTCCAACAGCCTGGTTGATCAGTCCAGCAACCAGGAGGCCTGGTCGATGACCGGGCCGCGGGGACGCTAAGCCCCGGAAGCACCTCAAGGTAACCTCAAGGTACAGGTAGAGCCCAGGTGGCTCCCTAAAGCTATCTCACTGAGATTGCTCTATCTAATGAGTCACAACACTCACTGAAATTTTGTTTGGCATACCAGTCAGTGATCAGAGCCAAAACCTGGCCCTCCCCTCACAGAGAAGCACAAAGTAAGTGACAATTTGCTACCCAATTGGGAAAGTATCCAGAGGGTTTCGGAAACATTACAGATAAATGGAGGGTTCACAGAAACTGAAGCCTTAAAACTATCAAACTCCTCCGCAAACGATTTAAACATAACATTCACCCAAAGCTAGCTCCAACTCTTTAGTACCAATAGCTGCCACCATTCAGTCTAGCTCTACCCGACAGTTAGCACCCCTGGCTAGTTATGATGCTGATCAACAACCCACTGACCAACCTGGAGGACAGGGCGGGAATCCATGGCTCTGCCAGAAAGAAGCATTTCATTACATTCAGTGCTGAATTTTGGGGAAACCTCCTGTGACTTCCTGAAGCTAACCATGGAGGAAAAAAAATGTTACTTACCAAGAGAGGAGAAAAGGTGACAGGTACTAAGGCAGAGGAGAAAAGCTAGGCTGGAAGAGATGGCCCAAAACAATACACGACTGACTAGGACCAGGAACATAAACCAAATACCGGGCCACCAGAACCCTGTTAGAATAACAAAATCCCCAAGACCAAAAATGAAGCTAACAAATGTTGGAAAAGACTACCACCAAAGCAGCATACTGTGGTAATACTGAACAAATCCACAAGGGCCGTGACAAGGATTCGAATGTAATGTGTAATGTAATGTGTAATTCGATTGTAATGTGGTAATACTGCTTTGTCCTGACTGCAATTGCATGCAACATCATCAATGTGCACATAGCAAATGTTTCACAAAGCTGTTGGAACTCAGCAAAACACAAGAGCAATGGGGTGATAAGAACCTTGGGGGTGGTCCCTCCACAAACTTGCTTTATCGGGTTCTGAGCCATGGTCACGGGAATCTCCTCAATACAAATGAAAGACTTTATGGGACTCCTTGTGTCCTCATCACATTTGTAGTGACTAATAGGCAGTTCAGTGTTGAAGACACCAGGGCTGAAAGTTCAAACCCTGGACGCAATACTCAAGGGCCCTGTGACAAATTCGGCATCCAAGCCCGGGAAAGGAAAGCGGAACCCAGGGAAGAAGCTTTAAAAGAAGAGTTGGGGGATGGCTGAAATGAAAAACCCAAAGCCTCAGCAGGACTAGCTATCTCAACTGCTACCACACCATATTTAGAGGGAGCAGCCCCAGGAGCCAAGCCAATCAACCTACATTCTGAGCTAAACCCTGCCCCGATCCAAAAAAAAACCTCATTCGAGGCTGGAAGCAGCGAGGGATGATCAGAGGTGGGGCAAACCACACTCGAAGGGAAAAAGAAAAGGCAGTGCAGACGAAGCCAAGGTGGAGATCACCAATAACCTCTATTTCTGGGTCAATAAACACAAGATGCTCTAGGACATCCAACTGGGCACACAATTAAGAGAGCTGCAAATGAGTGAAATGAACTCAAAGTAACCACCACCTGATGCACACGAACCTTATCAGTTGAGTCAGAAAGAAGAGTTAAATGGGAAGAGCAAACCCCCACAAGACTCAGGGTTGAAGATGACACCGACGCAACAGCAACAGGAACCATGGCAGAGGCAGAACGAGTGATCCTCGTCATGTAGCACGGACTGTGAACAACCCTCAAACTTGCACAAGGTGAGAGCAGGTTTGCTGGGACTATCAGTAGGACCACTGTACCCACAAGGGATTTCCAGGGCCTGAATCAATCAGGACACTGACACAGCCTGGGTTACACGGCTGTGAAGACAGACCACTGCATTCTGAAGGGAAACCTGTGAACCACCAGTGTGCCCTACCAGCCAGTCACACCTGATCCAGGGCAAGAAAATAGCTATAAAATTTCTGAACACTTCAGAGAAAAGAACTTTGGAAAAGTCAAGGGCAGTGCTAAGGAGCACACAGGGAAGATAACCCCTAAGCACAAATTGCTCCAAGCACCCTTAAAGTCAGGCTCACACTACACAGTAGTGTAAAGGAAAAGCTACAGAAGGCAAACATCAAACCACTTTGCTGAACAGTGGAGCCCGCATGCAAGAGAGGTGACTGGGAACCACTACATCTGCAACAGAACTGACAGCTCAGACCCCAGCAGGCAGTGAACAACTTTCCCCCCTCCCTCCAAATGAGTGGGGAAGGTGGGGGCAAATGAGCTAAGCCAACACAATAACCAAGAAAAACAGGTAAACAAAGCTAATACTAAAATGAAAGAACAATACACAACCAAGTGGTCCCGGCAGGATGAAGACAAAGGACAGCTGGCACTTAGCATGAACCAAAGAGGCTTGCAATGACTGATGGCGAGGAGCATTACAATTACTGTAGTAGTAACCACCATAACATCGACAAAGCTGACTAGGGGAGCAAGCTGTGGGCTGGGGCCAAGCTGCCTGGTGCCAGCTACTGGTACTAACAAGTTTGAGCTAGTTTTGATTGAATCTCTTGTTTCATTTGAATAATTTGCAGTTATTTGACAGTTTGAGGGTTTGTTTTTTGTGAATTCTCCATTGTCTATAATGTTTGCTGATTTTCTGTTTTCCTAATGGGGTGGCAAACTGTCTCTGCTCTTTGCATATATCTGTAGAAGCCAGATAGGCCAAACAGAGCTCTTGCAATTGATATGACCCATTACATAGAACAGCTTCACTGAGATACCTTCAGGGAGCCACCGGGAAGGGCTTCCAGAGAATGAAACCTAGTTATTCTTTATAGATACCCATCTTGGAGTGGTCTAGGGCAGGGTACCTTGCACTCTCACAAGGTTGTGATTAAAGCATTCAATAGAAGCAAGAGTACTTCAAAACTGAATACCTCGCTGCAAAGTACAAAATATTACACAGCTTTTCAAATATACAACTAAAAATTTAGGTGAAGGGTGAGATCAACGAGCTGAAGTTCAAACCTCCAAAAGCACAACTAGGAGAATGTCAAGCAGAAGGGCACAAGATGGTAGGGGCCAGGAGTGTTGGATCTCTTCCATCACCTGCTACAGTTCCTCTTCCCATAGTTCTGATAAATTTCCACACCAATAAATTCCAATTTTTCTGCCAGTAGCTTTCTCAAATTTAAGCTTCTGCACTAATACACTTGTCTTCCATTGCACGAATCTTTTGATATTCTAACATGCACCCTTACCAATAAATTAAAAATAGTCACATTTCTTTCAAGTCCACCCATAAAGCTTTCAAAGAACTCTCGACACCTCTGCTAATATCCTCACCAATTAATTTAACACTTTCGCTCGGGCATGACGCAGCAATGCGTCATCCGTTTACTGGCGGTGCTGCCGGGCATGACGCAGCATTGCGTCATCCACTTTAAATAATCGCCAAAAATCAGGTTTTATCCGATTTTTTGGGGACTGGTTTTAAAATGCGTGCCTATGTCATCCCTACACGCCTATGTCATGTTCAACACACAATAGTACTAAACATTTGTGGGCAGGAATTGGGAGTTTAGCTGGAAGGCGTCTGGGCGCTCACTCGCAGCTAACGCGTGGCCCGTCTTCAACTCGTCGGCTGTTGGAGCGTGACCAGGTTTTTTATTTTATATGCTAATGATCCTCTAGAGAACTCTATTGCGAACCCATTGATATCAAAATGAAAGACCTAGGACGAAAATTGAGGTGACCAGAGTAAAAATAGTGAACATATTTATCGCTTTTGCGTGCTCCTGGGTAACTCGTTCGCACTTTCTCTGTTTTCTGCGGGTAATTAGCCGGGCTTTTGGAGTTTATATGCATTTAGTGCTGTAGAGAATTCTATTGCGAAGACAATGATACCAAATTTAATCTTGTAGGACGAGAATTAAGGTGACAAGGTTGGAGAGTATACACTTTTCAGAATTAACGCGCGCTCCCGTGAAACCTGGGACCCAAATCGCACAGTTGAAGGGTGGCGCAGGGGGCACGCCAAAGTGTTAATATTCTCCCATCTACATCTTTAATACAGTACTATATTTTCCTTGGCTTTTCCACCAGTCTTCTTACTACATTTCTTTTATGGCTTCCAGTCTAAAAATTGCATTATATTTCCTTCATGACTCCTCATTCTTTCTGTAAAATACATGCCAAATAAACCAATTGTCTTTCCTTTTTTCCAACCACTATCAATCTCCCCACTCCCAGTAAATGGCACAAGACCCTACACAGAGAAATCAGACTTGCAGACAGTACGTTGCAATAACATGGCTGAAAATTAATGCCCAACCCACACACATGAAAAAAAAGTGAGGATGTTTTGATCCCTCCCGGACCTTTATCAAGTCGTGTCAGTGGACCGAAACATCGTCACTTTCCGTTCTTTTTGCATCGGTCGGTTAAGTATTAAAGCAACCTTTAAAATGTGACACTTATTCAATACCTTCATTTTATATTACCAACCTTCATGGATGGAAGAGGAAAGTTGAATTCCCGGTCAAATCGGCCAGGCCTCCGCAGAGCAGGATCAATTGCATCAATTCTATTGGTAGCGCCAATGACAACAACTTCACCACGAGAATCTAATCCATCCATAAGTGCTAAAAGTGTAGATACAATACTGGAATGGATTTGATCTTGCCGAGAAGAACGTACAGGAGCAAGCCCATCTATTTCATCAAAAAAGATTATAGAGGGACGCATTTGATAAGCCTGAAAAAATATGCATTATATTACTACAGTACCTCAAAATAAACAAAAATAATAAAATGTAGAAAAAAATATATCCATGAATTGCTATAATACAGGTATAGTACAGGAACAGGCAGCCCTCGAAACGTGTTATTGGAAAACCAGATTCGATGATATTTAAGTAAGCACTTGCATACCAACTTTTTTTTTAAATCATGATACTTTAAAAGAGTAAAAATTTACCCAATCAATGATTATCTCATTCTGTTCCCAACTGTAATTCTGTTTATTTTCAGTTATCTTATTGTCCTCCTCTGTTTACCCTTGGGTTACCCTAGAGCACTTAATTATCTCATTATCCAAAAGTCATGCATCTCCAAGTACTTATCTTTAATTTCCCAGCATAGGTCCAATTATACTATTTAAGAACAAGAGAAGGAAACTTGCGTAACTCCTAGCATTTAGCTTTTTTATTATTGAATCGTTAATGATTTTGAAATTTCATACTCTTATGAATTTGTAGTATACGAATTCTTATTGCAGTAGAGTAAGTGTTAAGAGGGAATTAAGGTTGCATTAGTTACCTTCGTACTTTAAGTCTGTGACGTGAATGATGTTACAAGTTTTTTGATAAATTTGATCAGTTACTTGTGTGTTTTCAGTAACTAGATTAGATTTTCCTACAGTTTCTATTAATTATATAGTAATAACACTTATGTAAACACATACCACACCTCAAAACAGAGAAGACCCCAATTAAACACGGACAACTCAAGCCTCATACATTCACAGGAGCCCACTGCCCATGCAGGTTGACAGACCTGCTGAAGGGAATGAAACGGAAGCAAAACTAATTCACACAATGTCAAAGCAAACAGGCCCCAAAGAGTTGTCAAAGAGAAAAAAGCATAACTAAACATAGTGGAACCAATAGAACCTCCTATCCCCTGAAGTGACATTCAAGTCATTGGGTCTATACCCCCAGACTAATGATGGTATTGGCACCGAGATGGTATGGACCTGATGAAAGCATCGACTCTAGAATACCAGGGCAAAAGCTCTGGGAAAACCACCGAGAGGTTCCCAGAAAGAGGCATTTTATTACTCGACACACACACACACACACACACACAATTTTCTTGTCAAACTAGTGGCAGCAACAGTGAACATTTTGGTACTAAATTATATATTTAGGGAGTTAATTTCTAGTCAAAAACTTAAATGATTATGAAGAAAGCACCTCCAAACACACACTTTCCCAAAGCGCCAAGATCTGACCATGTGCACACTGTGCCCAGGCCCTGCGTCCCAACACTAAACACAGCTACGTTTTATGCTAAAACTCGGAAACAAAATTTTTGTTGTACTGAAAATTTTTAAATGAACACAAACATGTTCTGACCATGAAATTTGTTATGTATCCTGACCAAGAGCAGGGATACACTATATATCTAGAGTCTTCACTGTGAAAATGCTTCAATAACTGGAGGTTAAATTCCATTCACAAAAGTGAAACACATGGCATAAATACATGAACTCATAGTAGCTCTATGGACACCACACACGTCACTAACCTCTGCTATTTTAAGTACAGGATATCATTTCATAATTAAAAAAAAATTCAGATAATATTTACAAAACAATTACAAGCGAATAAACAAGAAACAAAATGGAGGACTTATGATGATGTTCGTAAGACTGGGAATTCATAAGAAACCTCCTGCAGATGAACTGGGCTCTAGTTCCAAAATCCCAGAAAGCAAACAGAATTTAAGATTAATAAATGACGGAACAACAGAAGCACAGTTTACCTCTTGTAGCCTAAGTTCAGTAAATATGTACTCTTTAATGTATAAGAGTATTAATGAATCATTACCTGATCAAACAGAAGTCTGAGTTGTCTCTCTGATTCTCCCACCCACTTGCTAAGACAATCTGCACCTTTCCGCATGAAAAATGCAACCTTTTTACCGCCAACACTGCATTCATTAGCTAGTGCCCTAGCCATTAGTGTTTTTCCTGTTCCTGGTGTGAATAAAAAATACAAAGTTGAGATGGACACAATTAATTTAAGTTTATTAAATATTAAATAATGGCAATACATTTTTTAAATTAACAAAAATGAAACATACAAATGAGAACAGCAATTATTAAAACCAACCTTTTAACACAGGCAAAAAAAACTTAATTAATTAATGGCTATTTTCAAGATTAGAATTTTTTGGTAACTCAAGTTAGCAAAGAAACATAGGTTCAAATATTACTGTAACAAATTATTCAAAATTCATAAATAAATGAAGCCATTAATTGTACCTTGCTTACTAATAGTTTTTCAGACACCCACCTGAATATTTTATTTGCATCTTTCCCACAACAAAGAGCAATTGAATAGTTTGATAGATTACAATAACAAATGAAGTCATTACATATACTACACCTACTAAAATATAACTACTGTAGATGCAATTGATGGTTAGTGATCCCTGGAAGGTTCCCCAGCCCCTACAGCAGGCACCTCTCAAATGAAGGTTTAATTTTAGAAAACAAAAAATACCTTCCATTGCCACACATTTATTTTAAAATATATGCAAAAAGAGGGAGAGATTGAATGTGGATTCTGATGTATGGTAAAATAGGCATATGGTTGGTAGGTTGTGGTATGGGGTAGTTTGGTGTAAGGAGATGTGGACATATGATCCCCGAGGTATGAATGAGAGATGATGATGGGAAATAGTTAAGAAGTGTTCAACAAGGAGGTAGAAAATGTAGCTACAACAAACCACAGAAGAGGAAAGACCTTGAAAGAACTTTCAGTACCCAGTCCAAGCCTGATTATCAACAAAGACCAAGGAGAACAGTACATGGAGCCACCATGGCTCCATGTGCATGGAGCTACCATGATTTGCTCCCCAGATGTAAGACAGATGCAAGCCTGACAACACATGCTCTTAAAAATGGCACTTTAAACCAGTAAAAAATTTGCAATAGTAAATACAGTCGAGGGACACAACAAAAGCTCCTGAACTTCTGAAAACCAAACCTAACTGCAAAACTGGCAGAAGATAAAGCAGAAACCTCAAACCACAACCATGAAGCTATTTAAGTTTATTATTATACAAAAAAATTTAAAGTAATAAAATGCCTCTTTTTGATAAGTAAATGGTGGCTCCCTGTTGTCAGCAACCTGGATAGCTTCATCCACTTTGAAAATCACACCAGGCTTTTGTAAGTCACTGCAAGCCTACCGGGTACAAGCCTACCGGGTACCAGAGGCCAAAACTTGGGCCACTTTACAGAGGAGCAGGGAGCTAATTAAACAAAATCCCTTAGCTCAAGAAAATGCCATACAATGAAAAAATACAGATAACAGCAAGGAAAACAAAACCGGAAACGAGACCCCTGAAATGACAGACTGAACTAACTTCACTTGAGCATTCGGGAATGACAAAAGCCATGCCAGGCTCCCCAAGGAAGAGAGGGTTGCCCAGTGCCCACCACCCACGAATAATCTGGGACCTTGTAATGTAACCAGAAAGAACCGGCTGACCTGAACTCAAAAGATATTAATCCTGGAGGAGGAATAAAAACCAAATCTGCACATCTGCTGAGAGAAAAAGACCGGTGGCTGGAAACCTTCACACACGGATGCCTCTCAGGACTCAAAATTAACCCAGAATCAAAATGGAGAGAAGAGCAATCGAGGAATCCATCTTAAACACAAAAGGGGGTATAATAAACCCTTCACGTTTTGAGAATATACCTCCACAGAGGATCCCAAAAACCAATCAGGGTCGAAGGGCAACTCCTCAAGCTTTCCCAGCCCTAAAAATCCCATAAATCAAAGACTCCATGATGGATCTATTATCCATGAATTATATTGACAGAAAAGTCTCTTCCCACAGGGAAGGATCTGCAGTCACTACACTCCTGGTGGAGTGTTGTGACCAAATGTATCTTTTTAGGGGCTTCATTGTCTGTGTTTTGTCTGCCTTGCCGTTATTCGTTTTGTTTCACTATCTTCCCGATCTCCGTTTCTTGGTCTGAGCGATCATGTATCCTCACCTACCTAAGGGGCCAGGTTTGAGCCTATAATGGTGGTAACAAAATCTTTGTTCATAATGATGATGTGTTGCAAGAAATTCAGGTAGCTCTGCTGTTCACATGATTCAGATTGGGTTTCACTCAATATGGTCCACACTAATGAGCAAACATTACTGAAATTGGCAAATACATAATATTCCTTTGCTAAGTATGAAATATTTATTTGTGCAGATGATGAGTCACAATAACGTGACTGAAGAACGTTGACCAAACCACATACTAGAAAGGTAAGAGACGACGACGTTTTGGTCCGTTCTGGACCATTATCGAGTCCATTATCAAGAGACAAGAAAGGCACAGGCAATTTGTATTTATGTATTTGTATTGTCATCAATATTTATTTGTATTGGTGACATTTGGAATTATATTTGCAATACATATGCCTTATATGTCTTACTGCAAAATAACAACTCCAAAGTGTTTCTGGTAGGGTCAAACGATGGTTTCCTATTGCCGAGTCATCATATCAGCCTTTCCATGTCATTAAAAGCCTATTAAGGATCAGAGGACAAAAGAGCAGGGGATCCATGATCACCCTCACTGAAGAATCAATCCCCTCATTGGCAATGCAAAACAACTAAGATAAAAAAAATACAGAATTATGCAAACGATCCCGCCAGTATTTTGTTCTTACCACACCTCTCCCTCACCGCCTCCCTAGTAGCAGCTGCCCAACACCTGGTGGCAGCACCAAGGAAGCTGCCGGCTTCCCCAACCAGAGTGTTGTCCCTCTTGTTGTGGTTCACGTATCTCGGCGATCCTTCTGGTTGGCTTCTTTCCCGTTTGGCCTCTACGTGTTTACTGTGCTGGCAGCATCTTTCAATGCCAAAAGACATTTCTTGGACTGACTGGTTATGATGATGTGCTGTGGGTTTCTCATCTGAGGCATTGTGGGAAATGAGCTCTGGATTCACAAAGAAAGCAGCCCCAGAAACAATATTAATTATAATTAAACCCCCTCTTACTAGGGAAAGTTCTTTATTGGTTTCCCTTTACCTACTGTTTCATTTACTGACATGTAGATCTAGTGTATTAGTTCAGGCTCAAGTGCAACGATGGTGACCTGGCAGAACCAACGGTTGCAAAGTGCTCCTATCTGGAGGTTAAGAAGAAGAGAGGTTTTTTGGGTACAATATCCGAGATAACTGATTTTTGGTTTGGTATTCATTCATTCCAAGCACATTTCTTTGCATGTTTTGAGTTTTTTGTGACCCATTTCCAAAGGTTCCTCAGTGTGTGAAGTATTATGACTTCCCCAGTTTTCCCTGCCTCTTTGAGGAAGCAGGATTCTGGAACCTGCTCCCAGTACCTGCTTGATGGGGTTCTGGGAGTTCTTCTACTCCCCAAGCCCGACCCGAGGCCAGGCTTGACTTGTGAGAGTTTGGTCCACCAAGCTGTTGCTTGGAGCGACCCACAAGCACACACATCCACCACAGCCTGGTTGGTCCGGCATATTTTTTAGAAAACAGTCTAGTTTTCTCTTGAAGATGTCCACGATTGTTCCGGCAATATTTCTTATAGTTGCTGGGAGGACGTTGAACAACCGCGGACCTCTGATGTTTATACAGTGTTCTCTGTGTCTATGGCACCTCTGCTCTTCATTGGTTCTATTCTGCATTTTCTTCCAAATCGTTCACTCCAGTATGTTGATATTTTACCGTGTAGATTTGGGACCTGGCCCTCCAGTGTTTTCCATGTGTATATTATTTGGTATCTCTCTCGTCTCCTTTCTAGTGAGTATATTTGGAGAGCTTCGAGACGATCCCAATAATTTAGGTGCTTTATCACATCTATAAGTCATGAGAACGTCATGAATTTGCGTATATCGTGTATATCGCGACAGCAAGACATGAGAACATCACAGATGCCTGGTGTGTTTCATCTGGCCCTGAAATACCAGTACATAGGCTCTGGGGAGCCACCAAGAATTGCCACCCCACAAAAAAGAAAGAAAATAAATAAAATAAAATAAATAATAAACTGATCTTACCAGGTGGCCCATAAAATAAGACTCCCCTTGGAGGAGAAATTTTGAACTTTTCAAACACTTCTGGGTATAGCAGAGGAAAGATAATCATTTCCTTAAGGGCTTTTACATGATGTGAGAGACCACCAACAGCCTCAAAGGAAACTTCTCTATCCAAAGTCATTGGGTCTATGTCTGCCAGGCTTGATCCAATTTTTGCTCGTTCCCTGAAACAACAAAATATGCTTGAAGAATTATTTAGAAAGCAAGTAATGTACTCATAATTTTATAATAATGAATATTGGCAATTAAATTTTGCAATACAAATAATGAAAAGCTGGCTAGCTTAAAAGGGACTCATAGCTTGGATGATAGCCTGCCACAGCCTTGAGAGCACGGAGCCTCTCTCTACATTGGCAACCCAGTCGGTCTACAACATTGCGGTACAGTGGAACTTCAAGACCAAGGTATTTTTATCTGGATACATTGTCGAGCAGAGAGCCATCATGCAACTGCAAATGTGAGAACTGTCAAAATGATGCATCTCTCATTAGGTCACTGATTGATTATGCTGCACCCATGCTTGCTCTAGTGCCTGAGAGAATGCTTGGAGGGCTGGAAACATGCAAAACGAAGCCATGAGGATAATCCTCGGATGCCCCCGTACAACTAAATTACTAAACATGAGGAAGGAACTGAATATTTCATGGGTAAGTGATCGTATCACTGAAATTAATGCTTTAATTGGTGTCAAGATGCTCAAGATGCTTAGGCTAACCCACCCTAACCCCTGCACTGAAGCCCTCCAAGTCTTCTTCCTTGAAGATCAGCATCCCTCCAAATAGATTACCATAACTGCCAATGTGCTCAGAATGTATAACTTTCATCACCCCTACCAAGAGAGGCAACAAGACTACTTTCCTGCCCCATGGGAGATCACTCGTTTCCAAATTACTGTCCCCCCCCCTTTCCCACCCAAGAAGCTGATTAAAGAACAAGCCTTGCTTGAACAAGAAGCAAAGTACAATGCCTTAAGCCAAATTGATGATTTAGTCAGAGCGCGCTCCCTTTCCCAGATTATTTACACTGATGGATCCTTGCATCAGTCCTATGGTGCAGCTGGAAGTGCAGTTGTTGTGACAGGGAGAGATGGTTCCTTCTCCCATGAGTGTGGAGCGTGTCTAAGTAACTGGGCCTCCACTCTTCAAACAGAATTGGTTGCCATAATCCTTGCACTCGAGCGTGTATATGAACCCAAAGTTGACACGCTAATTGTAAGTGACTCCTTGTCATCCTTCACTGCCCTCAGCTCCCTAAGGCATAACTGTGACGTGCTTATCTCTGAAGCTAGACACATGTAATGAAATAATCAATGATGGCGTCAGAGTTTGTCTGCTGTGGATTCCTTCCCATATTGGTCTCCGAATGCATGATAGAACTGATGAGTTGGCCAAGACTTTTGCTCGTAAAGAGGGAATTGATTACCAACTTGGGCTGTCTTTGAGCAGCCTGAGGGCAGTAATATCCCAGGAACATCAACTAAATTTCGGAGACTTGAGGCAAAGTGAAATTCACACCAGTTACTCCATTTATCATCATTCTATTATGCAGGAAGAACTGCATGTCTTTGGGTCATCCAATAAGGTTAGCAGACTTCTAGATGTTACCACTGCTAGGCTTAGGCTCGGATACAAGTACCTCTGGGAATTTGTAACATCTGCTCATGTAGATTTGACTAAATGTAAACTCTGTCAGCAGAACTATGCGCATAGTTTGCGTCATTATATAATGGAATGTGAAAAAATCACGGAATTTAGAGATAACACCATCAATAATGTGCAAGAAATGTGTAAGTACTTCATTCATAATGATGTGCTGCCCAAAATCTTAGCGAAGTATCCAAAATTTGCATCCTGTAGGTAATGCATGCACATGACTGTAAAGCTGCCGCCCAGTTGTGTGGGTGTGCAGCAAGACTAGTAACTGTGCAACTCACCATAGATGTAAAGTGCCTTGTATAGTGACTGTTGTGAGCCTCTTGTTGATCACTTGTGACACAAAAGATTATTGATGTATGTGTATTTGTGTGGGTAATTAAATATGTGTGTGTGTGTGTGTGTAATTACCTAAGTGTAATTACCTAGTGTAGTTACAGGATGAGAGCTACGCTCGTGGTGTCCCGTCTTCCCAGCACTCTTTGTCATATAACGCTTTGAAACTACTGACGGTCTTGGCCTCCACCACCTTCTCCCCCAACTTGTTCCAACCGTCTACACGATAGTCACGAACTGTTGATAGGTCGTGCGACTTCAAAACTTGCAAATCCATAGACTGGGAAAGCATATGAAGCTCCAACACACGAAGGATTTCCTGCGACCTGTAAAATGTGTAGACTCTCATCCTGGAAACATTTTGGTATCAACATGTTAAACCCCCCACACCGCTACGGAGGATGAGGAAGGTGGACGTTCACCCTCCAGGCTCGATTTGAGATTTACCAGGCACCCGCCTAGGGGAATGAAATAGTTTGGACTTCAGTACCGTGTACCTCCCTTGGGAAAACGTGACCATGTCTTTTTGGGGAGTACAAGTATGCATGCGTTATAATCTGGAAGAACATATGCTGGTCGATGCAATTGAAAACCTGATTTTAGGACCCCACACACGAGGACATTATGGCAACCTCAGAAATTTTTTTAGCGAGTATAAATGGACAGACCTTTGTTGCTAGGCCCAAGGACACAGTAAATGAGATGTATGGCAAGGTTTGTGTGAAAATATATGATAACAGGCACAAAAAAATTTTATACCAACACAGAGAAGCAGAACTAGGAAACAGGATTGGTTCTACAGAAAGTGCGAGAGGGCCAGAGACCAAAAGCAACAAAAATGGAATCAAAGGTGCACCTACAGGATGAGGCCAAACCCCCAAACAACCAGCGATACAAAGATGCACGAACGGGACCTACACGGCAGTGAGGAGAGAGGCAGAAAGAAATTTTGAAAAAAAGAGAATTCGGGCAGACAAAAGGTGGGGTAAGAACAGATATCCAGGTCCCTATTAGGTCTATAAATTCATAAAACAACAAATTGCAGGTAAGTGATAATAGATGATAAATATACAGTGGGATGGGTATAGGAAAAAAATGCTGGAAAATAGTTATTCAACGACGGAAATGAAAAGGAAAATGTGTGAAGACATTAAACGAAAAGTTCAAAGTGTGTTTGTACAAAATGAAACTTTCAGGGAACCAGATACAATAAGAATTCAAGAGAACAAAGTCAGAGCACATAGAGGGTGTCTAGAGAGACGAAGTGGAAAGGAAATGGATCTGCAAAGAGCTTAAATAAGAAGTGGCGAAATGCCCGATTGTCGGGGGGTGGGGTCCAGAAGGGCAGTTTGCAATCCATGGGTTCTGAGAGAATTGTGCACCTGAGCTCAGCATCCCTCATCACACTGATTTTTCAGGCATCCTGGTTTACAGGAGTTGTAGCTACTGTGTGGAAAAAGGCTAACAACGTTCCAATCTACAAAAAATATTAACCGAGAAGACCCTTTAAATTACACCTGTATCATTAACAAGCACGGCAGTCATGAGACTAGAAAAAATAATTAAAATAATTAAAACTAAATGCAGGTTTAGCACACCTAGAGAGAAATGATATAAATTCAGACAGACAGTATGGTTTTCGACAGTCTGGTAGATCCTGTGTATCGTAAATTAGCCTTCAGTTTGATCTACGTGATCGTAGGCAACCAAGAGTATTTACAGGAAACAGCACGAAGTGTGTTGGGGCTGACTGCATCATATCTGGCACCTAAAAAAGGCTTCTCTGACAGGAGTTCCCACATAAGAGGGTGTCTGTTTCTGGAACGGAAAATATTGGAGGCAGGGACAGATAATGCTTCTAACATGGAGTGCAAAACTTTAGCTGACTGATAGAAAAAATGGAGGGCTGGTGATCAGTGGCAATGTATCGGACTAGAGAAAAGTCACAAGTGGAGCACCACAGGGTTCAGTATTCTTGCACCAAGGATGGATTATTATTTGTCTAACATAACATGAGTCTGGCTACACCATGTGTGGTATAGCACCCAGGGACGAGAATGTATGTGAGTGGAACATGTTGTGCTGATGATGCATAAAGATAACTAGGAAGGATAAGATCAAGTATTTGAGATGATTTGTCGATGCCCTTCAAGACCCTGACCCTGGGTGTGGATAAAATTAAGGTATATGGAGCACCAGCTGTGGCAAATGGAATGTTATATGTTAATAAAGTGTTATGTTTATGGAAATTGTGGAATATGGAGAACATCGACCGCCACACAACCTATATATTATGTAGGAGAATCTTTAAAGAACTCTGATCAAGAAAGAGAGATCTAGGGGTTGGTCTAGATAGAAAAACTATCACCTGAAGACCACGATAAAGAATATTGTTGCATGAGGAGCCTATGCTATGTCATTTCTAACCTTCAGGAAAATTGCTTTTAAATATCATGTATGGGGGATATACTAAAGAACTTGTTACATGACTTTTGTTAGACCAAAGGTAGTATATGCAGCATGTTGTATAGTGTCCCATATCTGTCAAGAAGCACATCAACCAGAACTGGAAAAGGTGCAAAGACATGCTACTGAAGTGGCTCCCAGAACTGAAGGGGTAAGAGCTACGAGGAAAGGTTAGAAGGCCTGTAAATAATGCCAAACTAGAAGACAGAAGAAAAAAGAAGGTGGATGATAGCATCCTACATTACAAAATGAGGTAACAGGAATGTGATAAATATCCGACCAGGAAAAGAATGTCCTGAGACCCTGGAACGTTCAAGAACAAGAGGTCATAGATATAAATATGAGCTATAACTCACAGATGCCGCGGAAATATTTGAAAATTAACTTTCGCAAACAGAGTGGTAGACGGTTGGAACAAGTCTGGGGTGAGAAGGTGGTGGAGAGGCCAAGACCGTCAGTAGTTTGCAAAGCTGTTATATTGACAAAGGTAGTGCTGGGATAGGGACGGGACACCAAAGCGTAGCTCTCATCCTGTAACTACAAGTAGTAGTTCCTAGGTAATTTACACACCACACACACACAAACAACCACCACACAGTGAGGTACAGTACAGGAGTGAGTAGGATAGTGAGGTGGTGGTCCCAAACAACATTAAAGGGTATAGTGCCGTGTTTGTGAAAAATAGGTTGAGATAACAGGAAATGTGCCAAGGGAAGTGAAAAAAAATTGGATGAGAAAAAAATTGCCCTAGGGTGTGTGTTAACAGTTGCAGAGAAACCGCATTTCAAGGATGGCCCCGTGCCGGGGCAGAGGAATACACAACAGAGCTGATTTGATTGTTTCAGTTGCGAGCAAAGCCTTGAGATAGCCAGTCTATCAAACAACGTTGGCAAATAGATTACTATAGTGACCTTTCATAAGTAATTACACTTGAGTCCAAAATTGAAAGAAAGTGTAATGGACCATCAAAAATAGCAAAAGTGATGGTCTGAGGGTGTCGTCAGAAAGATTGGCACGGATCCTCCTATTTTTAAATTTGAAACCCAATGCTCTAACTCAGGTATATTATTTGACGAAAATGTCTCACCGTTAAAGTCAATACCAGTCTTTGTGTGTACGCAGTTAATGTAATTTTTGGTAACACACCCACCCACTGTTTGTGTATTCATCAAATCCAGGGTTCGCCCCCCCGGGTATGCCATATTGTTTTTACATTTATTCAAACAGTTTTGTATCACATTGTTAAGTTGATCCTGTTCAGGCCTCCCACACCTGGATTGGAGACCGTCTTGGCACAGGGTTTTTAACTTATGATATCAAATCCGTGAATTTTATTCGACAAGATACTGCAAAACCCAAGTATGCCAAGTGGCCAAGGACACACCAAGGAACAAAATACGAAGAAGCCAGTAAAAGAACGTTAAATCACCTGCAGCAACCAGATAACAACCAAAACATTAAGGTTAGAAGTGAGAAAGGAATTGGCTTCTAATCTGAAGTTGGTGCAAAACTCAGATGATCGGAGTAAGTCCCTGAGCATTTTTGGATGCAAAGAAACGGACCTTCCGATAACATCTAGGGAGGAAAGAAGTCTGTAGAAGAAGCAAAAGTAGTACTGTAGATAAAATTGTTGGCCTCGTGGAGGTTCTTACAACCAAAGAGAATGTGTGCGACTACTGGAGAATGGGCAGATATGTAAAAGAGAAAGATAGACCTTTGAGGATCACCCTAAAAGGTGCCAAACAGATGGAAGAAGTACTAAGGAATGCCAGAAAATTACAAAGCGTTGAGGATGGAAAAGGGTGGCGTAAGACGAGATCTTCAAAAGAAGATAGAGGAGACAGTCGAAAACTGGAACCCAAACTACGCGCGGCAAAACGTTTAATGGAGAGCAGGAAGTGACACAGAAGAAATCAATCTTTTTTCTAACCCCAGTGATATGGGTAGCAGACAGTAAATTGGTACATAAAGCAAAACCAACCAAAATCATTTAAAATCGGAGGAGAAAGGGGGATGTGAAAAATAAGTAAGAGAAGAATGGGGAACAAGTCCTGAAGATTGCATCACCAACATAGATGGAGTACAAGGCCCACAAGACCTGGAGTTTAAGTTAATTGATATAATCAGCGCAGACACAGAATTGTTGCACTCACGGAGACAAAACTTGAAGAGTTATTTTAAATGAGGTCATATTCACAAGGGCTACTCATTTGGAGACGGGACAGAAAATTAGGAAGCGGTGGTGGCGTGCGTTGCTGCTGTTGACAAGAACTACATAAAGGTGAAACGAAATGTGCATACCATCCACAAGATGTTGACATTATAGCACTAGAGATCTTCCATGAGGATGATTAAACTAGTGACATCATAATGCATTATCGTCCACCGCTAAGCAGTACATGGTCAGAGGAGGAGCTAGGTAGTAAACGAGAAGGTTTTATTACGATAATGAGAGAGATCATAGCGAGAACAGATAACGATAGATCACGACTATTGATAGTAGGTGACTTCAAATTGAAATCAATAGACTGGGATTATGTGAAGTATGAAGCTTAAAACAGCAATCTAACTTTATGGACCTGTAACATGCGACCCCATCTGGAAACATTCTTGTATCAGTATGTTAAACAAGTACGAGGATGAGGGAAGGGAACATTCCCTCCATGCTACTATTTTATATTTACCAGGAAGGATGAATAAATATTTGACATTCAGTACCTTCATCCCTTGTGGTAAAAGTGACACACTGCGTCTTTTTGAGGATAAAGTATGCAATGAGTTATAATCTGGACGAAAATATGACGGTCGATGCAAATTGAAAAACCTGACTTTAGGAGAGGACAGTATGGCAATCTTAGAAACTTTTTTAGGGAGTATAAATTGGACAGACTTGTTGCTATGGAAGGAAGTGAATGAGATGTATGTCACGATTTGTGAAACTATATGATATAGGCACAAAAAATTTATACCCAAACACAGGAAAGCAGAACTAGGAAACAGATTGGTTCAACAGAAATAGAGAGTGGCCAGAGATCAAAAGACAATAGCATGGAATCATTATAAAAGAGGCCAAACCCCCAATCTTACCAGCGATACAAAGATGTGCGAAACAACTACATGGCAGTGTGGAGAGAGGCAGTAAGAAATTGTGAAAAAGGGATGGCAGACAAATGTAAAACAGAACCAGGTTCTCTTCTATAAATTCATAAAAACAACAAATTGCAGATAAAAGATAATATTCAGAGGCTTGAAAACTGCGGAAAAGATTCACGGAAAATGAAAAAAGGCAAGTGATGTGAAACTAAAGTTTAACACACGAAAAAGTTCTAATAGTGTGTGTGTGTGCAAAATGAAATATTCAGGGAACCAGGACTACAATAAGAAATTCCACCGCAGAAAACAACATAGAGCGAGTCCGACATAGAGGTGTATAGAGAAGAAGATGGAAAAAAAATAAAAAGCTCAAAGAGCTAAATAAGAACAAAGCACGTTGGTCCAGATGGAGTTTCAACATGGGTTCTGAAAGAATGTGGACCTGAGCTCAGCATCCCTCTTCAAATGATCTTTCAGGCATCCCTCTTCAACTGATCCTTCAGGCATCCCTGTCTACAAGAGTTGTAGCTGATGCGTGGAAAAATGCTAACATAGTACCAATCTACACAAGTGGAAGCACGGAAGACCCACTTAATTATAAACCGGTATCACTGACAAGTGTAATATTCAAAATATTGGAAAAAATAATTAACCTAATGGGGTAGCACACCGAGAGAAATTATATAATACAGACAGACAGTATGGTTTACGATCTGGAAAATCCTGTGTACCTCGGGATTTAATCAGCCTTTTTATGAATTCGAGCAAAAGAGATACTACAGGAAAGAGATGGTGGGCTGACTGCATCTATCTGGACTAAAAAAAGGCTTTCGACAGAGTTTAAAAATAAGAGGTTGTTCTGGAAATGGGAAAATATTGGAGGAGTGACAGGTAAGTATCTAACATGGATGAAAAACATTCTGATGATAGAAAAAATGACTGGCTGTGATCAGAGGCAATGTATCGGATGGAGAAATGTCACAAGTAGGCAGTACCACCAGGGTTCAGTTTTGCAACCAGTGATGTTGATTGTCTACATAAACTGATCTACCAGGTGGTATACAGAATTATAGAAACATGTTTGCTGATGACGCTAAGATAATAGCGAAGATAGCATTTAGATGATTGTCATGCCCTCAGGAAGACTGGATATAAAATAAGGTATCTGGCAGCACCCACTTGGCACACGGAATTTAATGTTAATAAACATGTCATGTTCAACGGCAATGTGGAATAGGAGACCCACATAGACCCCACACAACCTATAATTATGTGAGAAATCCTTAAAGAACTCTGATAAGATAAAGTATTCTAGGGGTGGTTCTAGATAGACAACATATCACCTGAGACCACCCTAAAGAAATTTTATTGTGCAAAGGAGCCTATGCTATGCCTTTTAACTTCAGAAGCTTTAAATACATGGATGGGGATATTACTAAAGAAATTGTTCATGCTTTTTTAGCAAAGCTAGATTGCAGCTGTTGTTTAGGTGACCATATCTTAAGAAGCACATAACAAACTTGAGAAAAGGTGCATAAGACATGCTACTAAGTGGTCCCAGAACTGCCAGGGGTAAGAGCTACGAGGACACGGTTTAGAAGCATTAAATCATGCAAAACCTAGACGACGAAGAAAATTAGGTGATATGATCACTACATTACAAAATAGTAAAAGGAAATTGATAAAAACCGAAGGAAGCATTTCCTGAGACTGGTAACCTTCAAGAACAAACGAGGTCATAGATCTACCACTGGCTAACACCAGCTGCCGAAGAAATATAAGGGAATTCACTTTCGCAAACAGAGTAGTGGTAGCACCAGTC
>WNGS01158745.1:16718494-16729316 GCA_020271785.1 Procambarus virginalis
CCCCTAAGCACAAATTGCTCCAGCACCCTTAAAGTCAGGCTCACACTACACAGTAGTGTAAAGGATAAGCTACAGAAGGCAAACATCAAACCACTTTGCTGACAGTGGAGCCCGCATGCAAGAGAGGTGACTGGGAACCACTACATCTGCAACAGAACTGACAGCTCAGACCCCAGCAGGCAGTGAACAACTTTCCCCCCCTCCCTCCAAATGAGTGGGGAGGTGGGGGCAAATGAGCTAAGCCAACAAATAACCAAGAAAACAGGTAAACAAAGCTAATACTAAATGAAAGAACAATACACAACCAAGTGGTCCCGGCAGGATGAAGACAAAGACACTGGCTTGGCACTTAGCATGAACCAAAGAGGCTTGCAATGACTGATGGCGAGGAGCATTACAATTACTGTAGTAGTAACCACCATAACATCGACAAAGCTGACTAGGGGAGCAAGCTGTGGGCTGGGGCCAAGCTGCCTGGTGCCAGCTACTGGTACTAACAAGTTTGAGCTAGTTTTGATTGAATCTCTTGTTTCATTTGAATAATTTGCAGTTATTTGACAGTTTTGAGGGTTTGTTTTTTGTGAATTCTCCATTTGTCTATAATGTTTGCTGATTTTCTGTTTTCCTAATGGGGTGGCAAACTGTCTCTTGCTCTTTGCATATATCTGTAGAAGCCAGATAGGCCAACAGAGCTCTTGCAATTGATATGACCCATTACATAGAACAGCTTCACTGAGATACCTTCAGGGAGCCACCGGGAAGGGCTTCCAGAGAATAAAACCTAGTTATTCTTTATAGATACCCCATCTTGGAGTGGTCTAGGGCAGGGTACCTTGCACTCTCACAAGGTTGTGATTAAAGCTTCAATAGAAGCAAGAGTACTTCAAACTGAATACCTCGCTGCAAAGTACAAATATTACACAGCTTTTCAAATATACAACTAAAAATTTAGGTGAAGAGGTGAGATCAAAGAGCTGAAGTTCAAACCTCCAAAAGCACAACTAGGAGAATGTCAAGCAGAAGGGCACAAGATGGGTAGGGCCAGGAGTGTTGGATCTCTTCCATCACCTGCTACAGTTCCTCTTCCCCATATTTCTGATAAATTTCCACACCAATTAAATTCCAATTTTTCTGCCAGTAGCTTTCTCAATTTAAGCTTCTGCACTAATACACTTGTCTTCCATTGACGAATCTTTTGATATTCTAACATGCACCCTTACCAATAAAATTAAAATATTCACATTTCTTTCAAGTCCACCCATAAAGCTTTCAAAGAACTCTCGACACCTCTGCTAATATCCTCACCAATTAATTTAACACTTTCGCTCGGGCATGACACAGCATGCGTCATCCGTTTACTGGCGGTGCTGCCGGGCATGACGCAGCATTGCGTCATCCACTTTAAATAATCGCCAAAAATCAGGTTTTTATCCGATTTTTGGGGACTGGTTTTAAAATGCGCGCCTATGTCATCCCTACACGCCTATGTCATGTTCAACACACAATAGTACTAAACATTTGTGGGCAGGAATTGGGAGTTTAGCTGGAAGGCGTCTGGGCGCTCACTCGCAGCTAACGCGTGGCCCGTCTTCAACTCGTCGGCTGTTGGAGCGTGACCAGGTTTTTTATTTTATATGCTAATGATCCTCTAGAGAACTCTATTGCGAACCCATTGATATCAAAATGAAAGACCTAGGACGAAATTGAGGTGACCAGAGTAAAAATAGTGAACATATTTTATCGCTTTTGCGTGCTCCTGGGTAACTCGTTCGCACTTTCTCTGTTTTCTGCGGGTAATTAGCCGGCTTTTGGAGTTATATGCATTTAGTGCTGTAGAGAATTCTATTGCGAAGACAATGATACCAAATTTAATCTTGTAGGACGAGAATTAAGGTGACAAAGTTGGAGAGTATACACTTTTCAGAATTAACGCGCGCTCCCGTGAAACCCTGGGACCCAAATCGCACAGTTGAAGGGTGGCGCAGGGGGCACGCCAAAGTGTTAATATTCTCCCATCTACATCTTTAATACAGTACTATATTTTCCTTGGCTTTTCCACCAGTCTTCTTACTACATTTCTTTTATGGCTTCCAGTCTAAAAATTGCATTATATTTCCTTCATGACTCCTCATTCTTTCTGTAAATACATGCCAAATAAACCAATTGTCTTTCCTTTTTTCCAACCACTATCAATCTCCCCACTCCCAGTAAATGGCACAAGACCCTACACAGAGAAATCAGACTTGCAGACAGTAAGTTGCAATAACATGGCTGAAATTAATGCCCAACCCACACACATGAAAAAAAAGTGAGGATTTTTTGATCCCTCCCGGACCTTTATCAAGTCGTGTCAGTGGACCGAAACATCGTCACTTTCCGTTCTTTTTGCATCGGTCGGTTAAGTATTAAAGCAACCTTTAAAATGTGACACTTATTCAATACCTTCATTTTATATTACCAACCTTCATGGATGGAGAGGAAAGTTGAATTCCCGGTCAAATCGGCCAGGCCTCCGCAGAGCAGGATCAATTGCATCAATTCTATTGGTAGCGCCAATGACAACAACTTCACCACGAGAATCTAATCCATCCATAAGTGCTAAAAGTGTAGATACAATACTGGAATGGATTTGATCTTGCCGAGAAGAACGTACAGGAGCAAGCCCATCTATTTCATCAAAAAAGATTATAGAGGACGCATTTGATAAGCCTGAAAAAATATGCATTATATTACTACAGTACCTCAAAATAAACAAAAATAATAAAATGTAGAAAAAAATATATCCATGAATTGCTATATACAGGTATAGTACAGGAACAGGCAGCCCTCGAAACGTGTTATTGGAAAACCAGATTCGATGATATTTAAGTAAGCACTTGCATACCAACTTTTTTTTTAAATCATGATACTTTAAGAGTAAAAATTTACCCAATCAATGATTATCTCATTCTGTTCCAACTGTAATTCTGTTTATTTTCAGTTATCTTATTGTCCTCCTCTGTTTACCCTTGGGTTACCCTAGAGCACTTAATTATCTCATTATCCAAAAGTCATGCATCTCCAAGTACTTATCTTTAATTTCCCAGTATAGGTCCAATTATACTATTTAAGAACAAGAGAAGGAAACTTGCGTAACTCCTAGCATTTAGCTTTTTTATTATTGAATCGTTAATGATTTTGAAATTTCATACTCTTATGAATTTGTAGTATACGAATTCTTATTGCAGTAGAGTAAGTGTTAAGAGGGAATTAAGGTTGCATTAGTTACCTTCGTACTTTTAAGTCTGTGACGTGAATGATGTTACAAGTTTTTTGATAAATTTGATCAGTTACTTGTGTGTTTTCAGTAACTAGATTAGATTTTCCTACAGTTTCTATTAATTATATAGTAATAACACTTATGTAAACACATACCACACCTCAAAACAGAGAAGACCCCAATTAAACACGGACAACTCAAGCCTCATACATTCACAGGAGCCCACTGCCCATGCAGGTTGACAGACCTGCTGAAGGGAATGAAACGGAAGCAAAACTAATTCACACAATGTCAAAGCAAACAGGCCCCAAAGAGTTGTCAAAGAGAAAAAAGCATAACTAAACATAGTGGAACCAATAGAACCTCCTATCCCCTGAAGTGACATTCAAGTCATTGGGTCTATACCCCCAGACTAATGATGGTATTGGCACCGAGATGGTATGGACCTGATGAAAGCATCGACTCTAGAATACCAGGGCAAAAGCTCTGGGAAACCACCGAGAGGTTCCCAGAAAGAGGCATTTTATTACTCGACACACACACACACACACACACAATATTTCTTGTCAAACTAGTGGCAGCAACAGTGAACATTTTGGTACTAAATTTATATATTTAGGGAGTTAATTTCTAGTCAAAAACTTAAAATGATTATGAAGAAAGCACCTCCAAACACACACTTTCCCAAAGCGCCAAGATCTGACCATGTGCACACTGTGCCCAGGCCCTGCGTCCCAACACTAAACACAGCTACGTTTTATGCTAAAACTCGGAAACAAAATTTTTGTTGTACTGAAAATTTTTAAATGAACACAAACATGTTCTGACCATGAAATTTGTTATGTATCCTGACCAAGAGCAGGGATACACTATATATCTAGAGTCTTCACTGTGAAAATGCTTCAATAACTGGAGGTTAAATTCCATTCACAAAAGTGAAACACATGGCATAAATACATGCACTCATAGTAGCTCTATGGACACCACACACAAGTCACTAACCTCTGCTATTTTAAGTACAGGATATCATTTCATAATTAAAAAAAAATTCAGATAATATTTACAAAACAATTACAAGCGAATAAACAAGAAACAAAATGGAGGACTTATGATGATGTTCGTAAGACTGGGAATTCATAAGAAACCTCCTGCAGATGAACTGGGCTCTAGTTCCAAAATCCCAGAAAGCAAACAGAATTTAAGATTAATAAATGACGGAACAACAGAAGCACAGTTTACCTCTTGTAGCCTAAGTTCAGTAAATATGTACTCTTTAATGTATAAGAGTATTAATGAATCATTACCTGATCAAACAGAAGTCTGAGTTGTCTCTCTGATTCTCCCACCCACTTGCTAAGACAATCTGCACCTTTCCGCATGAAAAATGCAACCTTTTTACCGCCAACACTGCATTCATTAGCTAGTGCCCTAGCCATTAGTGTTTTTCCTGTTCCTGGTGTGAATAAAAAATACAAAGTTGAGATGGACACAATTAATTTAAGTTTATTAAATATTAAATAATGGCAATACATTTTTTAAATTAACAAAAATGAAACATACAAATGAGAACAGCAATTATTAAAACCAACCTTTTAACACAGGCAAAAAAAAACTTAATTAATTAATGGCTATTTTCAAGATTAGAATTTTTTGGTAACTCAAGTTAGCAAAGAAACATAGGTTCAAATATTACTGTAACAAATTATTCAAAATTTCATAAATAAATGAAGCCATTAATTGTACCTTGCTTACTAATAGTTTTTCGCACCCACCTGAATATTTTTATTTGCATCTTTCCCACAACAAAGAGCAATTGAATAGTTTGATAGATTACAATAACAAATGAAGTCATTACATATACTACACCTACTAAAATATAACTACTGTAGATGCAATTGATGGTTAGTGATCCCTGGAAGGTTCCCCAGCCCCTACAGCAGGCACCTCTCAAATGAAGGTTTAATTTTAGAAAACAAAAAATACCTTCCATTGCCACACATTTATTTTAAAATATATGCAAAAAGAGGGAGAGATTGAATGTGGATTCTGATGTATGGTAAAATAGGCATATGGTTGGTAGGTTGTGGTATGGGGTAGTTTGGTGTAGGAGAGATGTGGACATATGATCCCCGAGGTATGAATGAGAGATGATGATGGGAAATAGTTAAGAAGTGTTCAACAAGGAGGTAGAAAATGTAGCTACAACAAACCACAGAAGAGGAAAGACCTTGAAAGAACTTTCAGTACCCAGTCCAAGCCTGATTATCAACAAAGACCAAGGAGAACAGTACATGGAGCCACCATGGCTCCATGTGCATGGAGCTACCATGATTTGCTCCCCAGATGTAAGACAGATGCAAGCCTGACAACACATGCTCTTAAAAATGGCACTTTAAACCAGTAAAAAATTTGCAACAGTAAATACAGTCGAGGGACACAACAAAAGCTCCTGAACTTCTGAAAACCAAACCTAACTGCAAAACTGGCAGAAGATAAAGCAGAAACCTCAAACCACAACCATGAAGCTATTTAAGTTTATTATTATACAAAAAAATTTAAAGTAATAAAATGCCTCTTTTTGATAAGTAAATGGTGGCTCCCTGTTGTCAGCAACCTGGATAGCTTCATCCACTTTGAAAATCACACCAGGCTTTTGTAAGTCACTGCAAGCCTACCGGGTACAAGCCTACCGGGTACCAGAGGCCAAAACTTGGCCCACTTTACAGAGGAGCAGGGAGCTAATTAAACAAAATCCCTTAGCTCAAGAAAATGCCATACAATGAAAAAATACAGATAACAGCAAGGAAAACAAAACCGGAAACGAGACCCCTGAAATGACAGACTGAACTAACTTCACTTGAGCATTCGGGAATGACAAAAGCCATGCCAGGCTCCCCAAGGAAGAGAGGGTTGCCCAGTGCCCACCACCCACGAACAATCTGGGACCTTGTAATGTAACCAGAAAGAACCGGCTGACCTGAACTCAAAAGATATTAATCCTGGAGGAGGAATAAAAACCAAATCTGCACATCTGCTGAGAGAAAAGACCGGTGGCTGGAAACCTTGTAGTGATATGATCACTACATACAAAATAGTAACAGGAATTGATAAAATCGACAGGAAAGATTTCCTGAGACCTGGAGCTTCAAGAACAAGAGGTCATAGATATAAACTGGCTAAACACAGATGCCGAAGAAATATAAGAAAATTCACTTTCGCAAACAGAGTGGTAGACGGTTGGAACAAGTTGGGGGAGAAGGTGGTGGAGGCCAAGACCGTCAGTAGTTTCAAAGCGTTATATGACAAAGAGTGCTGGGAAGACGGGACACCACGAGCGTAGCTCTCATCCTGTAACTACACTTAGGTAATTACACTTAGGTAATTACACGGATGCCTCTCAGGACTCAAAATTAACCCAGAATCAAAATGGAGAGAAGAGCAATCGAGGAATCCATCTTAAACACAAAAGGGGGTATAATAAACCCTTCACGTTTTGAGAATATACCTCCACAGAGGATCCCAAAAACCAATCAGGGTCGAAGGGCAACTCCTCAAGCTTTCCCAGCCCTAAAAATCCCATAAATCAAAGACTCCATGATGGATCTATTATCCATGAATTATATTGACAGAAAAGTCTCTTCCCACAGGGAAGGATCTGCAGTCACAACACTCCTGGTGGAGTGTTGTGACCAAATGTATCTTTTTAGGGGCTTCATTGTCTGTGTTTTGTCTGTCTTGCTGTTATTCGTTTTGTTTCACTATCTTCCCGATCTCCGTTTCTTGGTCTGAGCGATTATGTATCCTCACCTACCTAAAGGGGCCAGGTTTGAGCCTATAATGGTGGTAACAAAATCTTTGTTCATAATGATGATGTGTTGCAAGAAATTCAGGTAGCTCTGCTGTTCACATGATTCAGATTGGGTTTCACTCAATATGGTCCACACTAATGAGCAAACATTACTGAAATTGGCAAATACATAATATTCCTTTGCTAAGTATGAAATATTTATTTGTGCAGATGATGAGTCACAATAACGTGACTGAAGAACGTTGACCAAACCACACACTAGAAAGGTAAGAGACGACGACGTTTTGGTCCGTTCTGGACCATTATCGAGTCCATTATCAAGAGACAAGAAAGGCACAGGCAATTTGTATTTATGTATTTGTATTGTCATCAATATTTATTTGTATTGGTGACATTTGGAATTATATTTGCAATACATATGCCTTATATGTCTTACTGCAAAATAACAACTCCAAAGTGTTTCTGGTAGGGTCAAACGATGGTTTCCTATTGCCGAGTCATCATATCAGCCTTTCCATGTCATTAAAAGCCTATTAAGGATCAGAGGACAAAAGAGCAGGGGATCCATGATCACCCTCACTGAAGAATCAATCCCCTCATTGGCAATGCAAAACAACTAAGATAAAAAAAATACAGAATTATGCAAACGATCCAGCCAGTATTTTGTTCTTACCACACCTCTCCCTCACCGCCTCCCTAGCAGCAGCTGCCCAACACCTGGTGGCAGCACCAAGGAAGCTGCCGGCTTCCCCAACCAGAGTGTGTTGTCCCTCTTGTTGTGGTTCACGTATCTCGGCGATCCTTCTGGTTGGCTTCTTTCCCGTTTGGCCTCTACGTGTTTACTGTGCTGGCAGCATCTTTCAATGCCAAAAGACATTTCTTGGACTGACTGGTTATGATGATGTGCTGTGGGTTTCTCATCTGAGGCATTGTGGGAAATGAGCTCTGGATTCACAAAGAAAGCAGCCCCAGAAACAATATTAATTATAATTAAACCCCCTCTTACTAGGGAAAGTTCTTTATTGGTTTCCCTTTACCTACTGTTTCATTTACTGACATGTAGATCTAGTGTATTAGTTCAGGCTCAAGTGCAACGATGGTGACCTGGCAGAACCAACGGTTGCAAAGTGCTCCTATCTGGAGGTTAAGAAGAAGAGAGGTTTTTTGGGTACAATATCCGAGATAACTGATTTTTGGTTTGGTATTCATTCATTCCAAGCACATTTCTTTGCATGTTTTGAGTTTTTTGTGACCCATTTCCAAAGGTTCCTCAGTGTGTGAAGTATTATGACTTCCCCAGTTTTCCCTGCCTCTTTGAGGAAGCAGGATTCTGGAACCTGCTCCCAGTACCTGCTTGATGGGGTTCTGGGAGTTCTTCTACTCCCCAAGCCCGACCCGAGGCCAGGCTTGACTTGTGAGAGTTTGGTCCACCAAGCTGTTGCTTGGAGCGACCCACAGGCACACACATCCACCACAGCCTGGTTGGTCCGGCATATTTTTTAGAAAACAGTCTAGTTTTCTCTTGAAGATGTCCACGATTGTTCCGGCAATATTTCTTATAGTTGCTGGGAGGATGTTGAACAACCGCGGACCTCTGATGTTTATACAGTGTTCTCTGTGTCTATGGCACCTCTGCTCTTCATTGGTTCTATTCTGCATTTTCTTCCAAATCGTTCACTCCAGTATGTTGATATTTTACCGTGTAGATTTGGGACCTGGCCCTCCAGTGTTTTCCATGTGTATATTATTTGGTATCTCTCTCGTCTCCTTTCTAGTGAGTATATTTGGAGAGCTTCGAGACGATCCCAATAATTTAGGTGCTTTATCACATCTATAAGTCATGAGAACGTCATGAATTTGCGTATATCGTGTATATCGCGACAGCAAGACATGAGAACATCACAGATGCCTGGTGTGTTTCATCTGGCCCTGAAATACCAGTACATAGGCTCTGGGGAGCCACCAAGAATTGCCACCCCACAAAAAAGAAAGAAAATAAATAAAATAAAATAAATAATAAACTGATCTTACCAGGTGGCCCATAAAATAAGACTCCCCTTGGAGGAGAAATTTTGAACTTTTCAAACACTTCTGGGTATAGCAGAGGAAAGATAATCATTTCCTTAAGGGCTTTTACATGATGTGAGAGACCACCAACAGCCTCAAAGGAAACTTCTCTATCCAAAGTCATTGGGTCTATGTCTGCCAGGCTTGATCCAATTTTGCTCGTTCCCTGAAACAACAAAATATGCTTGAAGAATTATTTAGAAAGCAAGTAATGTGCTCATAATTTTATAATAATGAATATTGGCAATTAAATTTTGCAATACAAATAATGAAAAGCTGGCTAGGTTAAAAGGGACTCATAGCTTGGATGATAGCCTGCCACAGCCTTGAGAGCACGGAGCCTCTCTCTACATTGGCAACCCAGTCGGTCTACAACATTGCGGTACAGTGGAACTTCAAGACCAAGGTATTTTTATCTGGATACATTGTCGAGCAGAGAGCCATCATGCAACTGCAAATGTGAGAACTGTCAAAATGATGCATCTCTCATTAGGTCACTGATTGATTATGCTGCACCCATGCTTGCTCTAGTGCCTGAGAGAATGCTTGGAGGGCTGGAAACATGCAAAACGAAGCCATGAGGATAATCCTCGGATGCCCCCGTACAACTAAATTACTAAACATGAGGAAGGAACTGAATATTTCATGTGTAAGTGATCGTATCACTGAAATTAATGCTTTAATTGGTGTCAAGATGCTCAAGATGCTTAGGCTAACCCACCCTAACCCCTGCACTGAAGCCCTCCAAGTCTTCTTCCTTGAAGATCAGCATCCCTCCAAATAGATTACCGTAACTGCCAATGTGCTCAGAATGTATAACTTTCATCACCCCTACCAAGAGAGGCAACAAGACTACTTTCCTGCCCCATGGGAGATCACTCGTTTCCAAATTACTGTCCCCCCCCCCCTTTCCCACCCAAGAAGCTGATTAAAAAACAAGCCTTGCTTGAACAAGAAGCAAAGTACAATGCCTTAAGCCAAATTGATGATTTAGTCAGAGCGCGCTCCCTTTCCCAGATTATTTACACTGATGGATCCTTGCATCAGTCCTATGGTGCAGCTGGAAGTGCAGTTGTTGTGACAGGGAGAGATGGTTCCTTCTCCCATGAGTGTGGAGCGTGTCTAAGTAACTGGGCCTCCACTCTTCAAACAGAATTGGTTGCCATAATCCTTGCACTCGAGCGTGTATATGAACCCAAAGTTGACACGCTAATTGTAAGTGACTCCTTGTCATCCTTCACTGCCCTCAGCTCCCTAAGGCATAACTGTGACGTGCTTATCTCTGAAGCTAGACACATGTAATGAAATAATCAATGATGGCGTCAGAGTTTGTCTGCTGTGGATTCCATCCCATATTGGTCTCCGAATGCATGATAGAACTGATGAGTTGGCCAAGACTTTTGCTCGTAAAGAGGGAATTGATTACCAACTTGGGCTGTCTTTGAGCAGCCTGAGGGCAGTAATATCCCAGGAACATCAACTAAATTTCGGAGACTTGAGGCAAAGTGAAATTCACACCAGTTACTCCATTTATCATCATTCTATTATGCAGGAAGAACTGCATGTCTTTGGGTCATCCAATAAGGTTAGCAGACTTCTAGATGTTACCACTGCTAGGCTTAGGCTCGGATACAAGTACCTCTGGGAATTTGTAACATCTGCTCATGTAGATTTGACTAAATGTAAAC
>WNGS01158745.1:16750698-16761444 GCA_020271785.1 Procambarus virginalis
ATTATATATATATATATATATATGTATATAGAGGCTGAAGTTATATAGTGTGCATTTTTAATATGTGTATAAGTGTGCGCGCGCAGGTGTTGCACTGCATCAACAATTTGACGTTACCTGTCACCCCAATACATAATTCCTCTTAAAAGAAAAAGAAAAAAGGAAAATAACATTAATAAATGGGAAGATATAATGTGGTGCGGCGCCTCACCTCATCTGTCAACACTTCGTGGAATGCAGCCGAACGCTCCTCACTCCGCTGACTGAAATCTATGACGTCACGAACCATTTTCTCCGGCTTATTACTCCTAAACTAACGTGAGTAGAATTTTTGTAATTATTTTTCTAATGATCAATGTGGATTATTTTACAGTACAACAAGAAACAAATAATTTTGTTTACGTGCACCTGAAAAGGTACTTAAAATGCCCACACAGTTTGAGGGTTAAGGATAAGGATTTGGATAAACCTATTTGCCAATGGTTAACGTAGCATCACAGCCAGAGGGGTAGCGGTTCGTGGCGCATAATTACAGTCTTTAGCTGAAAGAATGGAATGAACCATTGGCACTGAGGACTTCAAGACCAGTTGTGAGTAGATGCAGAAATTAAAGAGCCAGCATGACAGTACTGTACTATGTCATGCTGTACTGTGTAACAGCCAGCACGACAGTACTGTACTGTGTAACAGCCAGCATGACAGTACTGTACTGTGTCATGCTGTACTGTGTAAAAGCCAGCACGACAGTACTGTACTATGTCATGCTGTACTGTGTAAAAGCCAGCACGACAGTACTGTACTATGTCATGCTGTACTGTGTAACAGCCAGCACGACAGTACTGTACTGTGTAACAGCCACCATGACAGTACTGTACTGTGTCATGCTGTACTGTGTAACAGCCAGCATGACAGTACTGTACTGTGTAACAGCCAGCATGACAGTACTGTACTATGTCATGCTGTACTGTGTAACAGCCACCATGACACTACTGTACTGTGTAACAGCCAGCATGACAGTACTGTACTGTGTCATGCTGTACTGTGTAACAGCCACCATGACAGTACTGTACTATGTCATGCTGTACTGTGTAACAGCCAGCACGACAGTACTGTACTGTGTAACAGCCACCATGACAGTACTGTACTGTGTCATGCTGTACTGTGTAACAGCCAGCATGACAGTACTGTACTGTGTCATGCTGTACTGTGTAACAGCCAGCATGACAGTACTGTACTGTGTAACAGCCAGCATGACAGTACTGTACTGTGTCATGCTGTACTGTGTAACAGCCACCATGACAGTACTGTACTATGTCATGCTGTACTGTGTAACAGCCAGCACGACAGTACTGTACTGTGTAACAGCCACCATGACAGTACTGTACTGTGTCATGCTGTACTGTGTAAACAGCCAGCATGACAGTACTGTACTGTGTCATGCTGTACTGTGTAACAGCCACCATGACAGTACTGTACTGTGTCATGCTGTACTGTGTAACAGCCACCATGACAGTACTGTACTGTGTCACAGCCACCATGACAGTACTGTACTGTGTCATGCTGTACTGTGTAACAGCCACCATGACAGTACTGTACTGTGTAACAGCCACCATGACAGTACTGTACTATGTCATGCTGTACTGTGTAACAGCCACCATGACAGTACTGTACTGTGTAACAGCCACCATGACAGTACTGTACTGTGTCATGCTGTACTGTGTAACAGCCACCATGACAGTACTGTACTGTGTAACAGCCACCATGACAGTACTGTACTGTGTCATGCTGTACTGTGTAACAGCCACCATGACAGTACTGTACTGTGTAACAGCCACCATGACAGTACTGTACTGTGTCATGCTGTACTGTGTAACAGCCACCATGACAGTACTGTACTGTGTAACAGCCACCATGACACAGTACTGTACTATGTAACAGCCAGCATGACACAGTACTGTACTGTGTAACAGCCACCATGACACAGTACTGTACTGTGTAACAGCCACCATGACAGTACTGTACTATGTAACAGCCACCATGACACAGTACTGTACTATGTAACAGCCAGCATGACACAGTACTGTACTGTGTAACAGCCACCATGACACAGTACTGTACTGTGTAACAGCCACCATGACAGTACTGTACTGTGTAACAGCCAGCATGACAGTACTGTACTGTGTAACAGCCACCATGACAGTACTGTACTGTGTCATGCTGTACTGTGTAACAGCCACCATGACACAGTACTGTACTGTGTAACAGCCACCATGACAGTACTGTACTATGTAACAGCCACCATGACAGTGCTGTACTATGTAACAGCCAGCATGACACAGTACTGTACTATGTAACAGCCAGCATGACACAGTACTGTACTGTGTAACAGCCAGCATGACACAGTACTGTACTATGTAACAGCCAGCATGACACAGTACTGTACTGTGTAACAGCCAGCATGACACAGTGCTGTACTATGTAACAGCCAGCATGACACAGTACTGTAGTATGTAACAGCCAGCATGACACAGTACTGTACTGTGTAACAGCCAGCATGACACAGTGCTGTACTATAACTGTACTTTACTGCTTCTGGAGAACAAAGACCGGTCTGTGCTACAGAATTATTAACTTCAAAATGTATTCAATTTGTTCTACCATGCTACAGGGTATACAGAGTTTATTTGTTATATCTAAATACAGTATGCAGAAATACATGTTGTATTATTTGCAATAAGAGACATACAGAAAATATGATGATAATTAGCCTAAAAGGGAAATCATTAGAAAAATAGGATTAGCTCTAATTTCGATTCAGTCTGGAATGATATAATCCAGATTTCAGGGATCACTGTACTCATTTCTGCCCGACTCGTGGTTAAGCATATCTTGTTTACATACTGTAACTTCTAACGTAAATGTAAATACCCAAAACATTATATAGAGTAAATATTTTTATTGACGGTGATATCTGCATCATCCTTGACTATCCCAGCCTTACCTAAAATACATTAAAAGGCTATTTACATTTAAGTAATAAAGTTGTATGCAGAAGAGGGAAACAAATTGGTCGTGCTCTTGAGAGAGTCAGCAACTGAGCTGCGAGTTATGACAGTGGTTACAGACAACCGTGTTCTCATTACCATCAATATCACCACACTAATCTTGGGCCAAAATTTGTAAATATGGTACTAGACACTGCAGCATCTGTTGCTGATCACCGAGTGGCAGCGATCGTAAACGTGCACTATAAATCAACACTGCCTAGGGCAAGCGTCGAGATACATGCTGTATCTCACATGGCTGTAAAGGCTGTAAAGTAGTAGTCTGCAGTCTCCCATGGTGGACGCTCATGTAATGAGAATTGCTATCAAACTGTATAAAACCTGAAGTAGAAAATATGTCTTCATTTGATGCACATTGTCAATAACATAACTTGCAATAATGATGCCATTCTGTAAGCTAAAGGTAAACTACATGTTTACATCAAGCCGATCCAAAGCGGTATCTCCAGTATCTGTGTCAGTTATATTTATCAATCTTGTACAAAGATTATGAATACTATCCAGTACTGAAAAACAGAAACACCACCACCTTCAAGATATACATAAACCCAGATATATTACAGGTGGCCCTCGAGTTGCACGTGAGTTATGCTCAGGTTAAACCGGTGTAAATATAAAAACTTGCGAATTTATCTTAAACATCAATGAGAAAAATAGTGCCAGGTTATAGAAACCAACTATTTTCCACGCTTTAAACAATATCTATTTTATCAATAATATATAATCCTCCTTTCACTTTCCAACTACAAATATAGCACATAATGGGGCTCAGAATGCTTGTTATGTGCAATGATGCAAGAATAAAATATATATTTCAGAAACACAAGTGAAGTGTATGGAAGTCCGACAAACAGCCAAGAACGCAGTACTGTACTCCCACGGGGTAAGCATGGATTATCTACGTTTAATCCATATTCGTCAATCGACGTCCCATCGAAATTCTACCGTGCATTTCGAAACTTGGAATAAAAGTCCTTACCCGTGTACCACCATATCCGCGTTCTTCAAAACCGTGCATATCAAGGGCCACCTGTATAAAGAAACAAGAGAGTGTGCTGAGTTTAATGAAATGCTCATTTCTGGCGGACACTTCAGTACCTTCCCTAAGCCTATGGCACTGGATCACTAGAGACATAACAAGCATATCAGGATCCTATGTCTTTTTTCTACCTTTTTTAAACCATATTGACCCCAGGGGATAAGGAAGCATACAGTCATCAAATTATTGCCAAGGTGAACCACCTACTAACAAAATGTAAGTCATAAAACACTCATGTTTGACAATAAAATAATCTACAAAACATCAAACTATCAAACAAGTTTAATATTTTGTTTTGGCAAACAAATTTCAAACAAGTTTCTTTTGACCATGTCGTGGCGCAATCGACTAAGGCCCATCTGGGATCATACCGGACGTAGGTTCGAACCCTCATCACGGCCCTTGTGGATTTGTTTATCAAACAAGGTTCTTAACCTTCACAATCTCATCACCAGGTGGCAGCCCAAGCAGCTCAGAGGTATACAGAAATATCCAACTCCGAAGCCCCAAATGATGAAACTACTGACATGAGAAAGAAGAGAGATAGGGGGGGATACATAGTGCTACTGGGGACCTACCGAGGTGCAAGCTAGAAAGGAGCATTTTTACAAGATTAGCATTATTTCCGAGTTGAACCCTTGGTAGCTCCCACCAGAATTTATTCATCACAGCCCTTGCAGAGGAAATTTAAACATATTAAACCAAAATTCCTGCTCAGATATAAAACACAAAAAATAACAGAAGGAACTTACTCTAAAATATAAAGCAGCTATGACAGGACCAGGAAAAGGGATTGCTGGACATCAGGGACAGGTTAGGCTGCATAGGGCCACTGAGAATTGATCAGTCTAAAGTATGTCTCTAAGAGATAAAGTATTGGACTGTCAACACTATTCCATCTCCAGAAGCCCTGAATCCATTAAATGGCTGTAGGGATTTTTTTTTTTTACTGCTGCCAAACCAGTATATTTACAGCATATGATTCCTGAAATACACATTAGGTTGGCGAGCTTGACCACTTAACAAATAATTTTAAAACAACTGAGCCTCGTAAGAAGTAAGAATGAACTGAGGATTGAGAAAGGAGATTTAAGTGTAGCTTTCAAATGATTGTTCAGAACTGCAACAGAATAAGTCTAACTAATAAGGCCTAGACAACCAATAGATAGTTCATCCTTGGCCAAGAATGTGGGCAGCATCTGAAGCTCAAGAGAGCGATCCAAAGGTCCAAAAGAATAAGAGGCATGCAAAGAACGTAACTTTGCCTATCCTATTTCCAAAATAAATGGCCAAGAGAAAGGCCAAACCTGTGTGTTTTAGGTGTCCCTGTTTCAATCCTCTGTTTCATGTTCAAAGAATGAAACATGACGACAAAGAATTTTAACCCACGGTCCAATGACCAGAACAGTTGAGAAAAATAAGCCTGCCACACAGGAGAAATGGTCCAGCCAAGTTGATAACTGCACAGAAGCCCAAACCCAAGGAAGAGTGGCTTCACCAATGCTGGCAGACAAGCAGCAACATACCTGTATCATCATCAGACATAACTACCCAGACAAAGTAAAGTCAAAAACAATTTAACAGCCAGTGACAAAGCAGCAACTTAACGGAGAGCAAAGAACAGCCAGAAAGGCCTCTTTGCCATTTCATACTACTGTCTCAAAGAGATACAAATCTGTGATACTAGAATAACATCTACTTGTCTCCTATACATGTGCCAGTATAACAACCCTAGAAAGTACACTTGTGAACATCAATGAACAGCTGTCAACCATCCCAATAGCTCTAGCATCCAATTATTTACAAGAGGCAGAGACTCAGAAAACAGACCAAGAAAGGTCAGAAACCAGGGCTGAGCAGTCACATAGAAAAATAATGTGGTCTTGATAATTCCCTATCTTGGTCCACACAGAGAGGAGCTACACTGGAGGGAATTGATAAGAGGAAAATCCAACAATCCCAAAACAAGCAAAAAGTGTCCCTGTTATGGCACCCTGATTTAGAAACTGCACTATATACATGACATCGCCCTGTAGTGTGATCAAGCGTCTTGCATGCAGATGATGAATCACAATAACGTGGCTGAAGAATGTTGACCAAGCCA
Source organism: Procambarus virginalis (assembly GCA_020271785.1). Taxonomy (NCBI): domain Eukaryota; kingdom Metazoa; phylum Arthropoda; class Malacostraca; order Decapoda; family Cambaridae; genus Procambarus; species Procambarus virginalis. The sequence goes on from WNGS01158745.1 coordinate 16,756,907, forward strand.
CACACTAGAAGATGATAAGACAACAAAATTTTGATCCATCCTGGACCATTATAGAGTTGATTGTGAAGAGATGAGAAAGGCACGGGCATGCCTTGGAAGGGAAGAAAGAGGCGAGGAGGAGGAGGAGGAAATCTTGGGGGGGAAGGTAAAAGCACGACGAAAGATAGGGGTAATAATGAGTATGAAGGGGGTAATAAAAGGAGTAAATGGGAACAAAAGATAAAGTCAATGAAAAAGAAAGAGAAAAAGGATTGATGGCTTATGTTAGGTCATGTTTGTTAGGTCACTTGTATATCCATAGCAATGAAACTGTAAAGCAAACTTTGACTAACATTTGGATTATCACAATAATTCAGTTATAACACAACAAATGTATAACAATGCGAGTAGGAGGGCCATAAGAGGTTAGCCCTCAATTCCCAGTAGTCACTGATAGGTAGGCACTGGAGACAAAGCCCAAGTTCACACATGATGAAGCAATAACACATAACACAACTGAGCCCCAAAATTCCAAGAGTGTGCAAGGGAACTATCAGGCATGATGGGACTTCCACTCGTCATCTCTGAAGTGACAGAGCATCGACCAATGAAGAAACCAGTACAATTATAAACTAAACTCTAAAGGCCATGCGGGTCAAATTGAGACGTCCCAACAACCCATAAATCTAATATAACAGTCAGCATCTACCTAACATCACATAGATGTTGGTGCCCAACTACACCAAGGCCTACTCCATCATCTTGAGTTATCTCAAGATGATTTCGGGGCTTAGCGTCCTCGCGGCCTGGTCCTCAACCAGGCCTCCTTTTCGTTACACACCCTCAGGAAGCAGCCCATAGCAGCTGTTTAAACTCCCAGGTACCTATTTATTGCTAGGTAACAAGGGCATCAGGGTGAAAGAAACCTTTTGCCCATTTGTTTCCGCCTCCACCAGGGATCGATCCCGGAACCTCAGGACTATGAATCCGAAGCGCTGTGCACTCAGCTGCCAGGCGCCCTTATAATGGAAGTCCTTTCTAGATTCCAAGACAGACAAAATGCACTCCAACGCCCACCAATATATTAAGAATCCAAAGTGATCCAGCTTACATAAGAATTGCTAGATCCCTGGTTAGACAATGATCTGGGACTGAAAGTTCCAGGTCATATGACTTTCAACCTGGTACTTTTGAAAGTCCCCTGTAGGATGACTGTAGCCAGTGTTCCTACAGGTATAACTCATGGAGTACTACACAGGTCAGAATGGTAAGGGCTCTGGTCACTCAGTTGAGACTGTAAGTGATAATTAAGGTGTCCCACTTGAGACTTTGGTCAATTCCCTGGCGACAAGAAAAATAAGGATTATCAGTAGAAACAGGAATGGACTAGGAACAAACCATGCCAAAATAAATTGTTCAAAATAATCCTCCTGATCTCCAAATCAGCAATCACCTGGGTTTGCAATATCCTGAAATGCTAACAGGAAGTCAGCAGATAAACCATTGCCTTGTAAGTTAATACACAAAGTGGCATTCTACCAAAATAGAGGTCCAGCACTGAGAAACCTCAGTCAAAAATGTTAAAAAACTGAAACCCAATAGAAGTGATGGGGCACCACAGATGCCAATTGAAATTTAAAAATACAGTGAAATGCAGAAAAGCTGCAAGCAGCCAAGTCAGGCTCAAAAATGGGTTGAGGTATTACAACCCAACCAGCTGATCCAGACACTGAAGAATGCTGCAAGTGAAACTGCCAGAAGCAGGAGTACACGGCTAACAACCATCCCACTTCATTACCACAGACAATGGAGGGTCTAAGTAGCCATGGGAAAAACTGGAACTGAATTAATGATTTTTGCAAAGAGAAGTCCTGGCAATGATGTAAGGTTCCACCACCCCCTACAAGCCAGAATCATGGGCACCACTCTACATTCACATACTCTGATTATGCAACTACAGTTTGACAGGCCTTGCCCCAGCAGCCAAGTTTCAGAGCACTGCCAGGTACTAAGCCAATGAAACAGGAGTCAACTCAAGGGGAGTAACTCAAAACCCTCAAATGACTCTGGAACCAGAGCCAAAGTAGACAATATATTAAGTGACCAGCAAAAATGCTAGTTAAAAATTCTAAGCATTGATGCCTTCTGCACAGATATCAGAGTCCCAAGATACACACTTATCTGGGAACAACCAAGTCGTCTCCATAGCAAATATTAATGTACTCAGTAGCATGCAAAGCTGAAGTGTTTACCTTACAGAGTGCAAAGGTAATTTGTTGCCAAACAAAACAAGAGGGTAAATGCTTTGTGACTTTTTAGTATGTTAGTGGACAATTAACCTTGGTAGTGGGTTAGTCTTTGATCCTCACATACTACTCATGCTCTCTAGAGGCTGTAGGGCCACTTGGAAATATGCGTCTTGAACCTCTCCTCTTAAAAATTACATCTGAATTTGGCCATTTGTCCATATGGCCGAAAATGGACATAATTTGAAAAGTAAAAATAATTGAAAATAATTTTTTTTTCCAAAACAGTAAGTTAAGGGTCCTCCGATTGGTTAGGAGGGCAAGAAATTCTTCTAATGTTTCAAAACGTCAGGAAAACCATTAATTGAAAGTTTCCTCTCCTAACCTTACCGAGTAAGCCAGAGGACTAACAGGAAACAGAACAGTACACGTATATCACTTTCGCGAGCCGATTTCATTTCAAATTACAGTACAGTATGTCCATTTTTGGCCATAGCGAACGAAAAGCGACATTTTAAGAGGACTGGTTGGCTTGTTCCTAGTTTGACACTAGCAAGCCAGGGTTATAAGCTCAGAAAAGCTACCGAGTGGACAGCCAAAAACATAAAATATATAAACATAGCCAGATGCCATTTACCTACATTACCCAATAATGACAGGATCCTTAGTTTTCTAATTACATACTAATTGTGTCGGTTTCAATTCAATACGATGAGACTTTCTCAAGATATGTCAAGATATGATATTGAGGGGGGGGGGGGGGGGTCGATGGCTGCCTGAGTGTTTTGGTGTGACTGCAACTATGGGGGCAACTACACTTTTAGGAATTAGATGTAAGGGGAATAAGTGAGTGTATTTCCAACTAATTGGAGAACGGGTAATATCATACAAGTGTAACGTATGTCTCATTCTAATGTTCACAACATAATCTCGAGTTGCCTCAAGTGCTAGAAATATCTGGTTACGATACATCCAATTTATTGCAATTAAATAAATATGGCAGAACAAATTCATAATTTTCCATTCCAGTAGTTCACTTGACTTTCCATAAATACTTCGTGCTTCGACATTAATCAATAATTCCTGTGCTTTTATATTCTACTGAAACCAAAATATCTTCTCCTTCATTTCAAATACATTCAACAATTCATAAGTCTCTAGAGAAGCCAGTTGACTCTACATCCATGATTCTCAAAAGGAAGGCACTTTGCTCCCTGGGGAGGTATTTAAAATCTAAGGGGTGGGATTTTACTCAAGGGAGGAACTCTAAACTGAAAACGAATGTACCGTGAGGAAACCTGGGATGGCAGGAGATAGTATGTGACTTGGAACCCCCCCCCCCCCCCCCCCCCCCCCCCCCCCCCCCCCCAAGAACCACGCTCCACAAAAATGTTCAGTAAAACCAGGGCAAGGTGAATGCTAAGAAGAGAAGAACTATCTGCAATTCACAGTCTAAAATTTTTATAAAATTTTAATAATCTAAATACTATACCTATTGATATGCTTAAGAGCATGAAATACTTGAAAACTGGATTTGGGAAATACTGGAATATTAGGCAGCATATTATAATCAATCAGGATGCAATATACAGTATTTGCTAGGTAAGGTATTTCTTGTATTCAAAGGAACAATTTGTTGTGACATTAGGTAGGACAAGAAAATTTTTAATTATAAATACACACAATTTTGTCTTAACATGGAACACAGAAAATTATCCAGAAACTGCAATACCATGTATTTTGAATGCTATATTTTCTTTAACATTTTGCTTGTTCCTTCTGTAATACCTGGTATTTGATGCTAAAGAATAAATCTGGGTAATTACTTCATTCCTCCTCAGCATTCACCTTGCCTCGGTTTACGAACTTTCTTGTAGTCAACAAGCTTCCTTAGCAAGTTATGAAGTGTTGAATGAATTTGAAATGAGAAAAGGTACAGTAGTTTTGTTAAGCAAATGTATTATTGATAATGTCAAAGCACTAAGATGAACCAGGTCAATCACTGGAATGAAATAAAAGAAAATGAAATTTCTATTCTTCCATATTAATAATAAATGGATGCGTTCTAACTAGGTATTTCTAGCAATTACGCAATTCGAGATCATGTCATGAAACAATGCAAAGGCACTAGGTTACAAGTGAGCAAAGAACTGAGGAGGAATTAGGGATCATCACTTGTATATTTGACCTGTTCTCACTTACTTCATTATACACCAATTATTCTTAAAAGGTAGACGCATCCACGTCAGACCAACACCAACTCCACCAGCCTGATGATTCCACTCTGAGTAGAGCAACACTGAGAAAGCAACA
>WNGS01158745.1:16811551-16816691 GCA_020271785.1 Procambarus virginalis
ATGAATGTGACCTCGGAGTCTCCCTCCTCTCGCTTTGTGTGAGTTCGAGGGTTGCTTTGTCCCCCTTGTCACCCCTTGTCTCAGGGTGACTCTCACTGTTTTGCCTCCGTCTGCTGCCTGTAGAGTCGGTGGCACCTTCAGCCCGGAGTCCTGCAAATTTTGTCACTTGTTTGTGACTCGGTTACCCGTCTTATGCTGACAATGCGGGTGCAGGCAGCACGGGGGTTGCACGTTGAGTTCAAGCGGTGGCAACGTGCTAGGTTGTTTGCTTCCTGGAAGCCCCGAGGCTGCCCCGTTTTTGGTTGTTGTGACGGGCTTAGGGGGTGTTGGTTGCTTCGGTTTTGTTTCCGTCCGCGCCCCCACTTGTTTTCCCCTTGTTGTGGTCTAGTCTGGTCCTCCCTGCATCCGCATCCTCACCGTCTGTGGGTTCGGGGTCGGGGTGGGGCTTCGATGGTCTTGAGACTTGGGCGGTCTTGGGGAATTCCCCTTCCGGGGTAGGGACGGAGGCATTCAATCCTGTTTCTCCAGCCATGTTGTATGAGTCTGCCAGTGGGCTCCCTTCCTTGGTACTTTTCCGGCTGCTCCGACTTTTCTTGTGAGGCTGAGGCGGCTTTGGGGGGATGGCTCGGCCCCGGGGCCTGCCGTGTGGGTTCCCAGGGCTGGGGAGGGGCTGACTTGGGGGGCCTCAGGCCCCGTTGGACCCTGCTGGGGTTTTCTTCCCTCTGAGCAGGGCTTGCGGTTACATGGAATGTTATTTTTTCCTTTCCCCCCTCCCACTCTACGTACGAGTTGTTGGCATCGGCCCTTCCCGGGTTCGGTTTCTTGTCCCTTGGGTCCGTCGGTTCCGTCCTGTCGGTGGGTACTCTTCTCCGTTTACTCACCCTTCTTCTTTGGGAGGGGATTTCTCTGTCATGTTCCCCTCTTCTCGGGGTTGTGCATGATTTTTGGTCTCGGGTGCGATTTGGCCTTTATGTGCCTTTGTGATTTGTGCTTGCTTCTATGTATTGTTGAAGGTTCGGGAAGGTTTTTCGTTTCTTCCCGTATTATTGGAACATCTGTCGTCTTCTGGTGTGCTTCCCTCTAGTCCTTTCTCGGGCTTGTTGGTCCTCTTCCATGCTTCCTCTTGGTTTTTGGTCCTGTCTCATTCTTTTGTAATTGTATCTTCTCTCCGTGCTCTGTCTCGGCGCTGCTCGTTTTCTTTAAATACTCCTCGTTGGCGTCTTTCTGCCGAGCGGGCTGTGCGGTTTGAACCTCGTGTCCTGCGCATGCGCCCATGGGAGTTTTTGGTTATGGGCGGTGTACATGTTCCGCGTCCTTTTTCTCTCGGGTGCTTAGCCTTTCGCTCCTCTCATCCCTCCAGTCCGTGTCCCGTAGCTACTGGGGGTGTCCTGAATTGCCACTATGGGGAGGACGCTGGGTTTTCCCTGCATGTGGGTGTGGGGCGTCTCATTCGCCTCTACCCTCCTCTTCTCCTGCATGTGCTGCTCTGGCCTTCTTCCCCTGGCGGTGCTCCCGGAATCTTCTCGGCTATGTTGTGTCGTGACGCGTTCGTACCTACGTTCTGCTGGCGAGTTTATGCGGTCTGGCGTCTTCTTCGGCCAGGCGCTGGTTCGTGGGTTTTGGTTACGAATATAAGACCATACGGACACAGGTGACTGCAGAAGGCCTATTGGCTCATATGAGGCAGCTCCTATTTATACCCATCCAGTCTCACTCATATACATGTCCAAACCACACTTGAGTCAATCGAGGGGCTCCACTTCCGCCATGTTACGAAGTACACTGGTGGAGGTAACTGTTATGAGGTACATATTGCCCTGTCAGGATGTTATGAGGTGACATTTTGCTGCAGTTTTGATACTGGGGATGCATGTTGGGGGTTGGTTGTGGCGTTTTGTTTGGCCCTTCCATGCTTCTTTCTGGGACCTTCCTTGTTACACGGTGGGTCACAGCCCCGTTTTTCGTGGTCTTATCTGGGTCACTCCTTCCTTACCTGTCTTGCAGTGCCTGGCTCAGCCCTTCCATACACATTGGATTCTCTGTACTCACCTAGTTGTCCTCACCTAGTTGTGCTTGCAGGGGTTGAGCTCTGGCTCTTTGGTCCCGCCTCTCAGCTGTCAGTCGACAAATGTTCTGCTTCCTGTGCTTACCAGTCTTTATCATATCTACGCTTGATGCTGTGTATAGAGTCGACCTCCACTGCATCGCTTCCTCATGTGTGCCATTTGTCTACTACTCTGACACTGAAATACTTCTTTTTAACGTCTGACTCATTTGGGCACTCACTTTCCACCTGTGTCCCCTAGTGCGTGTTCCCCTTGTGTTAACTAGTGTCTTTACCCTATTGATTCCTCTGAGAATCTTGTATGTTGTGATCATTTTCCCTCTCGCTCTACTGTCTCCCCGTGAATTGGGGTTTACTTCCCATAGTCTCTCCTTGTAGCTCTTACCCCTCAGTTCAGGTACTAGTCTGGTGGCAATCCTTTGCACTTTTTCCAGTATGGTCTTGCTGTGTTGGGAGATGACCAGTAGCTGTGTAATTACCTAAGTGTAGTTACAGGATGAGAGCTATGCTCGTCGTGTCCCGTCTTCCCAGCACTCTTTGTCATATAACGCTTTGAAACTACTGACGGTCTTGGCCTCCACCACCTTCTCCCCTAACTTGTTCCAACCGTCTACCACTCTGTTCGCGAAAGTGAATTTTCTTATATTTCTTCGGCATCTGTGTTTAGCTAGTATATATCTATGACCTCTTGTTCTTAAAGTTCCAGGTCTCAGGAAATCTTCCCTATCGATTTTATCAATTCCTGTTACTATTTTGTATGTAGTGATCATATCACCTCTTTTTCTTCTGTCTTCTAGTTTTGGCATATTTAATGCCTCTAACCTCTCCTCGTAGCTCTTGCCCTTCAGTTCTGGGAGCCACTTAGTAGCATGTCTTTGCACCTTTTCCAGTTTGTTGATGTGCTTCTTAAGATATGGGCACCACACAACCGCTGCATATTCTAGCTTTGGCCTAACAAAAGTCGTGAACAATTTCTTTAGTATATCGCCATCCATGTATTTAAAAGCAATTCTGAAGTTAGAAAGCGTGGCATAGGCTCCTCGCACAATATTCTTTGTGGTCCTCAGGTGATAGTTTTCTATCTAGAACCACCCCTAGATCTCTTTCTTTATCAGAATTCTTTAAAGATTTCTCACATACTATATAGGTTGTGTGGGGTCTGTGTTCTCCTATTCCACATTCCATAACATGGCATTTATTAACATTAAATTCCATTTGCCAAGTGGTGCTCCATATACTTATTTTGTCCAGGTCATCTTGAAGGGCATGACAATCATCTAAGTTTCTTATCCTTCCTATTATCTTAGCATCATCAGCAAACATGTTCATATAATTCTGTATACCAACTGGTAGATCATTTATGTAGACAATAAATATCACTGCTGCAAGAACTGAACCTTGTGGTACTCCACTTGTGACATTTCTCCAGTCCGATACATTGCCTCTGATCACAGCCCTCATTTTTCTGTCAGTCAGAAAGTTTTTCATCCATGTTAGAAGCGTACCTGTCACTCCTCCAATATTTTCCAGTTTCCAGAACAACCTCTTATGTGGAACTCTGTCGAAAGACTTTTTTAGGTCCAGATAGACGCAGTCAACCCAACCATCTCTTTCCGGTAATATCTCTGTTGCTCGATTATAGAAACTGAGTAAATTTGATACACAGGATCTTCCAGATCGAAAACCATACTGTCTGTCTGATATTATATCATTTCTCTCCAGGTGTTCTACCCATTTAGATTTAATTATTTTTTCCAGTATACACTTGTCAATGATACCGGTCTATAATTAAGGGGGTCTTCCCTGCTTCCACTTTTGTAGATTGGAACTATGTTAGCCTTTTTCCACACATCAGCTACAACTCCTGTAAACAGGGATGCCTGAAAAATCAGTTGAAGAGGAATGCTGAGCTCAGGTGCACATTCTCTCAGAACCCATGGTGAAACTCCATCTGGACCAACTGCTTTGTTCTTATTTAGCTCCTTGAGCATTTTTTCCACTTTGTCTCTAGACACCTCTATGTGCTCTATGTTGTTCTCTGGAATTCTTATTGTATCTGGTTCCCTGAAGATTTCATTTTGTACAACACACTTTGGAACTTTTCGTTTAATGTTTCACACATTTCCTTTTCATTTTCCGTGAATCTATTTCCCATTTTCAACCTAATATTATCCTTTACCTGCATTTGTTGTTTATGAATTTATAGAAATAGACCTGGTTCTGTTTTACATTTGTCTGCAATCCCTTTTTCAAAATTCTTTCTGCCTCTCCCTCACTGCCGTGTAGTTGTTTTCTCGCATCTTGTATCGCTGGTATGTTTGGGGGTTTGGCCTCTTCCTGTATTGATTCCATTTTTGTGTCTTTTGGTCTCTGGCCCTCTCGCACTTTTGTTGAACCAATCCTGTTTCCTAGTTCTGCTTCTCTGTTTTGGTAAATTTTTTTGTGCCTTTATCATATATTTCCAAAACTTGACATACATCATTCACTTCCTTGCCTAGCCAGTCTGTCCAATTATACTCTCACAAAAATTTTCTAAGGTTGCCATAATGTCCTCTCCTAAAGTCAGGTTTTTCAATTGCATCGACCGTCATATTTTCTTCCAGATTATAACGCATTGCATACTTTATTCCCAAAAGACATGGTCACTTTTACCCAAGGGAGGAAGGTACTGAATGTCAAATATTTCTTCCTCCTTCCTGGTAAATATCAAATCTAGCATGGAGGGAACGTCCCCTTCCCTCATCCTCGTAGCTTGTTTAACATGTTGATACAAGAATGTTTCCAGGATGAGGTTTTACAAATCTACAGGTCCAAAAATCTTCTGTTTTAGCTTCATATGCTTCCCAATCTATGGATTTCAAGTTGAAGTCCCCGACTATCAACAGCCGTGAACTATCGTTATCCGCTCTCTTGCTATGATCTCTCTCATTATTGTTATAAGACCTTCTCGGTTTACTATCTAGCTCCTCCTTTGACCATGTGCTGCTTGGCGGTGGACTATATGCATTTATGATCATAGTTTATCATCCTCATGGCAGATCTCTAGTGCTGAAATGCATTAATTAATAAATATTA
>WNGS01158745.1:16824168-16841886 GCA_020271785.1 Procambarus virginalis
AAATGTTTAAGAATGTTAGTAGTATTGTACTATATTATGAATAATCTGACACACTGAAGTGCTATATGTAACCATTTCAGTATAATAATTTAGTGGTGTGTAAGATTGTGTTTAAAGAGCAGAGATGTTTGTGTACCTGGAGCCCTTGCCAAACAAACCAGTTAGTGTGTGTGTGTGTGTGTGTGTGTGTGTGTGTGTGTGTGTGTGTGTGTGTGTGTGTGTGTGTGTGTGTGTGAGTGCATTCGTTCATTTGGTGAGAGACAACACTACTACTATAACCACAGAACTATGAGACAAGATCCTCTTATCTCATGGTTCTGTGGTTTCTTAAACTTTTATTGCTAGTCAGTTTTTTATTTTGATCAGTAGGTTATTGCTAGCCATGATAAATGTAGATATGTTAACAGATTCAATAATAATTGCATTATAGCTACTTTTCTTGAGTGAACAGGATAGTGGATATATCCATTCATATAACTGAACATACTGTACTTGTAAATGTACTATGCTATATAGTCTATATTAATGTACGTACAGTATTGTAAATACTGTATATACAAAATTGTAATTAAAATTGTGTAATCTTGCCATAACACAACAGGTGGGAGCCAAAGAGCAGATATGGAAATGTTCTCATTTGTCAGTGTAATCAAGTACAGTAGTGGTATTTATACATGATATTTTGCACTCAACACCAGCTAGTGTTGTTATAGGTTGTCCGACCGTCATGTTTTTTTGCATTGTATTGTATGGGAGCCAAAATTTGAACCAGTTGTTTATCTTATCACTTATGTTTGCATGAACTGTACATGTTAAAGCGTGTGAACAATATAGCCTTATGGTTAATGTTCCTTGCTTTTGGTGCATTACAACCTTGGGCTTGGACTTAGCAACTGGGAGCCTGTCAAAATTTCTGTACTCTACAGGCAATTCAGCCAAGAGAGGTAATACAGTACTGTGCCTGAAATTGAAGAAAAATGTTGCCAGCATTTGTGTAGACCCTTTAAGCCCCATTAAAATCTTACAATTTTAATGGAGGCTGTTTTCAAGGCCTAAGAGATTGGAAAATTGCCAGATGTTTTATTTTATGAAAGTCCAGGAAAATTCTTTAAATTTGTGGTGAGGTTTATAGGTACTGTAGGTAAAAATTCATATTTGAAGGATGTTCCTTCAAATTCATCTAATGATTCAAGGAATCATTCTTTGAATTCCTTGAATGAATGATTCCATTATCTATTAAAATCTACAATGATCGATACAAAATTTAAGTTTACTATTTTAGCCATTGTAAATTGCTGTAAATTTTAAGGTATACTCCAGGCAAGTTACCAAATTTATTTATTGCATACAGTATGTCCTGGAACAAAGGTGTGTGTGTGTGTGTGTGTGTCGTGTGTAGCTACCTACCTACCTTGTGGCTACCTTGTGGAGGTTCTGGGGGTCAACGGCCCTGCAGATTAGTCTCCGACCAGGCCTCCTGGCCGGTCGTTTGGTCAACCAGGCTGTTGGACTAGTGGACACATGTAAGCTGATCCTCATGTACATGAACAAAATTCATGACTAGCATGATTGGTCAATGTAAATTGAAAGTGGTTTGATTAGAGGAAAATTAAGGACAAAGAAGGATTACGGTATATTGCTGAGGTTAACCATTTATCTGTGGGGAAAGCCTTCTCCCTATGAGCTGTTGTTTGTGAGATTAGCTGTGACGGAAAGAGCTTGAGGTAGCTATCTAAACATGATCCATGATTCACTTGTACTGACTGGTATAACAGTGGTCTTGCTTCTTGCACGGTTGGCTTTTAATCTCTGCTTGCTTGAGTGGCTGGGTACCACTCCTTCGCTCCAACCTCATCCCAGCCTTTTGTCCTCGTATCCCTCCCAAGTTCTACTAGCTCAGCGCTGCTCTTAATAATTACCATACCTCTGCCTACAGTATCTGTAAATTCCCAAAACATTGCACACCATTTCTGTTGACCCACTACAATCGTAACTTCGTGCCATATCTGACCTTCCTGCTGTACCATTTGTTCTTAACATTTAGCTGATGCTTATTTCATCTCTCTAGTATCACATTCATTTTTTCTGGCATATAGTTTAACAACCTTATTACACACAGAAAACACAATAGCGTGATGCATCAAATGAACAAATCCACAAGGGGCCGTGATGAGGGTTTGAACCTACCTCCGAGAGGATCCCAGATGCGTCTTAATCGACCGTGCCACAACACTGTAAAAGAATTGCAACTGGGAGTTCATCTGCCCTCACACGGATCCTGCAATCTCTCCGAGAGACAAACCAGGGTTTGACACACTTCTCCTGTGCACCTGGGCTCTGCCAATAAGCTGTTCTACCTCATCACCTTTACTTCATTGCACACAGAAATCACAATAGTGTGATGCATCAAATGAACAAATCCGCAACTGTGTGCGCCGATTCTCAAGGAGGCGGTGTCTTTGTTCTTTGCTTCTCGCCTTGAGTGCTGGCAGGCTGTGCTCGCTCTCTTTAGAATCTGCTTGGACCCTGGCTCAAGTGGTTTCTCAGGGAAATTAACTTTGATAATTTTATCAGAGTATTAGTTAGGGGAGTTCTCAAAATTCTCAGAGGAATTTACAGGGTACATAAAAAAATAAACAATTTAGCATGAGTGGTATGCGAACAAGGGGACACAGGTGAAAATTTGGTACCCAAATGAGCCACAAGGACATTAGAAAAACTTTTTCAGTGTCGAGGTAGTTAACAAATCGAATGCGTTAGGCAGTGATGTGGTGGAAACAGACTTCATACACAGTTTCAAACGTAGATGTGATAGCCCAATATGCTCAGGAACCTGTACACCAGTTAATTAAGAATTGAGAGGCGGGACCAAAGTGCTGAAGCTCAATGTCTGCAAGCACAACTAGGTAAGTACACAGGTGTCGAGGAAGGATAGCTCCTTAGGGCTAGATTCCATTGTAAAACCCAAATCTTGGTGGACACCGTTAGCACATGTGTAAAAATGCTTGACCTCTACCTCTCTGCCGGCCATTACACCAAAATCTGCCTGCCATTACACCAAAAATGTCATCATTATATCTGAAGTAAATTAGGGGCTGGGGTATACATCCTGCATTGTTCCTCGAAGGCTGATAGCAAGGTACTGTATATTATAGTTGAGAGCTTATAGCGAGGTCAGCCCCATGGTCGAACAACTGACCCTTCCCAGGATTCAACCCCACAAGGTGCCTATATTCTAGATGAGCCTCCTGGGTACCTATTTACTGCTGATGAACACACACATTAGGCAATAGGAAATGTGCCCAACCATTTCTGTCTTGTCTGTGATTCAAATACGGAATTCCCGATGATGAGTCGAGAATGATTCTAGTGTACTAATGGGGACCCTAAGTATTATAAATATAGCCAATAACAATAATGACAATTGTTTATTTTAAAGGGGGGTATGCGATTATATATCTAAGAGGGATAGTGTGATTTAATCGAATATTACAAATAAAAATTATGTTTGAATCTTCATTTTCTAATAAAATTAAGCTCAAATTAACTTTATACCTGGCAATATACATTCCCAGTGCATTGCATAACATGATGTATAAGAAATGAGCATACTCGCTAAGAAATCTTTTGTATTTAAGTTGCAAAATGATTTTTTCCTCCGCCATTTCTTAATCTTATTTATTTGTGTTTTAGACTTTCTTTTAATTTTCTGATAAAAAAAAGTGCCTCTACCATATTTACCAATAAGAATGAGTGCATAGCACTCTTAATGGTGAGGGAGTTTTGAACAGGAACTTATTATTCTCGACAGATTTAGATCTACTGCATCGCTTGCCGTTTTCCTCTAATGCCGTGAAACAGCTGGAGTTGCCAAGCCCTAACTACTGTTCTGAAGGTGAGATGTTGACAAATGTGACAGATTGTCGAAACTCTTGTTTCGATGCATTTAGCAAAACTGGACTGTCACACTGAATGACTTTGTGAAGTGTTCCTTGCTTATTGTAGCGGAGGGTTCATGTTGCTCACAATTGACATTTAATAATTTTCCTAAATGGGCACATTCTTGGAAAGTAGTTATTGTTGTGGCCATACCATCTATCAGGTAAAACAAATGGCCATGGTTGATTTAATTTTAAATTTTGCCTTGAATCACTAAGAAAATGCTGTAAGCTGTTGCTGTAAGAAAATTTACAAATATTTGGTGATAAATTATGAAAAAGGCACATTATTAACAAATTTGCATTAGGCCAGGATCACTGGTCTACATCCTGGGCTCACAATGAAGGACCCGGGTTCAATCCCTGGGCAGGACAGGAATGGTTCGGCATGTTTCCCTTAACCTGATGCACGGTTTACTTAGCAGTAAAAAAAGTACATCGAAGTTAGGCAACTACTTCAAGTTGCATACTAGGGACTTCGATATGTCAGAGTACAGGCTTCTGTTCCCCACAATGGGAATTGTATAGTCCAGATTTTGGAAGCGCTACTGTATTTAGGTACAGTAATTTAGGTAAACAATTTGGTGATGTTATAAAAAACCAGATTAATGGGAGCTGGTTGGCTGAGCGGAATGGGAGCTGGTCAGCCGAGCGGAGTGGGAGCTGATCGGCCGAGCGGAGTGGGAGCCGAGCGGAGTGGGAGCCGGTCGGCCGAGCGGAGTGGGAGCCGGTCGGCCGAGCGGAGTGGGAGCCGGTCGGCCGAGCGGAGTGGGAGCCGGTCGGCCGAGCGGAGTGGGAGCCGGTCGGCCGAGCGGAGTGGGAGCCGGAGCTGGGAGCCGGACTTGTGATCCTGTGGTCCCGGGTTCGATTCCGGGCGCCGGCGAGAAACAATGGGCAGAGTTTCTTTCACCCTATGCCCCTGTTACCTAGCAGTAAAATAGGTACTGTACTGTACCTGGGTGTTAGTCAGCTGTCACGGGCTGCTTCCTGAGGGTGGAGGCCTGGTCAAGGACCGGGTCGCGGGGACACTAAAAGCCCTGAAATCATCTCAAGATAACCTCAAGATAACCCACGTGTGGCTGTCATCAGTACAGTATTATCACCCTGTATACCTGTCTTATATATAGTACATGTTGATGATTCATAGGATCAATGTCCCCAAGGCCCAGTCTCTGATCAGGTCTCCTGGTTGGTGGTCTGGTCAACCAGGCTGTTTCATGCAGCTTCTCACAGCCTGAAATGTGAGTCTCAGCCTGATTGATCAGGTATCCTTTGAAGAATGTCAGGGATAACACCAGTATCTTGGCTCCGTCTCCAAAATATTTTTAGGACCTGTGTCATATACATATAGGACATATTTTCCTTGTGAATCATGGTTAGCAAGTTCACTTAATGTCTTCCTTCCACTTGAGTGCCAGCATGTCGGATTTCCTATACTGACGTTCACCAATAGCGATGCTTGGCTCAAACAAGGGCATTTGCTTCCTTCATGGCTTCACTCCACATATTGCATTCAAGCAGGCAAGTGGACAGGATGGAGCTGGTATAATAGTTATCAGTGTACAGAATGTGCCCCTTGGTCAGCAATGGTGTCATCAATGCCTTCACTACAGTGCCAGGAAAATCAATGTGGATAATTTTTTTTTTTTTACATCTACTGTACATTGGTGGCAGAGTATGGAATAATTTCTATGACGAGTCCTGTCTGTCACAAAAGATGAATTTTTCAGGCTCCACTTATGCTACTTTGATGGTACAGTATATACTGTTTATGAACGCTTCCTTCAACAACATGACTCGTTAATTACAATCTTTTGTATTGGTCCATAGAAAGATTTGTATTTGTTGAAGTTCTTGAAGATATCCCTCACTTTACAAAATTGAACACTTTTATCTTCAATATTGTTATTCCCAAAATGTATCCATCTGACGAGAAGCAGGAATCTGGCTGCTGATGGGAATTTGTTGAACACGGATTGGTATGACTATTCTTGTTCCAGTATTCCAGTATAGCATGTTTGGGTGTGCTATCAACATCATTACAGCCAGGAAGGTTTATAATTGTGCCACATAAGTTTCTCTCCATCTATTCATATGAAATTGTGGAGGTAAATCTTTGCAATCAACTGCAGTTGCAGTCCACCTGTTCATTTCTTTTACAATGTGTTGCAAGAATGCCTCATCAAAAAGGCCATGAAATAGTCTAATTTGCACATTTTGTTATCAACAACAAAGAAATTGCTCACACCAATGTTTGAATAATCAAAATTTAGCAATTGTAGTTGAAAACCTTCACCAGAATTCCACACACTATTTTCTATGGCAGTGCCTGTTGTGCATGTGTACTCGCCTAGTTGTGCTTGCGGGGGTTGAGCTTTGGCTCTTTGGTCCCGACTCGGCTGTCAGTCAACTGGTGTACAGATTCCTGAGGCTATTGGGCTATATCATATCTACATTTGAAACTGTGTATGGAGTCAGCCTCCACCACATCACTATCCAATGCATTCCATCTGTTAACTACTCTGCCACTGAAAAAAATTCTTTCTAATGTCTCTGTGGCTCATTTGGGTTCTAAGTTTCCACCTGTGTCCCCTTATTCATGTACCACCCATGCTAAATATCTTTATAGATAATATCGTTATCTACTCGGTCAATTACTCTGAGATATTTATTGGTAGTGATCATGTCTCCCCTAACTCTTCTGTTTTCCAGTGTCGTGAGATTTAGTTCCAGTAATTTTTCCTCGTAGCTCATACCCCTCAGCTCGGGGACTAGCGTGGTGGCACACCTCTGAACCTTTTCAAACTTTGTTTGATGTATGACTAGATATGGACACCAGGCTGGAGCCGCCTACTCCAGTATTGGTCTGACATACGAGGTATATAAGGTTCTGAATGATTCCTTACACAAGTTTATGAAGGCAGCTCTTATGTTTGCCGGCCTTGCATATGCCCCTGATGTAATCCTTTTGATGTGTGTGTAATTACCTTAGTGTAGTTACAGGATGAGCTACACTTGTGGTGTCCCATCTTCCCAGTACTCTAGCCTCCTTGTAACTCTCGTTTTTCAGTTCCGGAAGCCATTTTGTAGCATGCCTTTGCACCTTTTCCAGTTTATTGATGTGCTTCTTGAGATTTGGGCACCATACAACTGCTGCATATTCCAATTTTGGTCTCACAAAAGTCATGAACAGTTTTTTAGTATTTCTCCATCCAAGTAATTAAATGCAAGTCTGAAGTTGGAAAGCGAAGCATACATGCCTCTCTGGGGGGACAAAAAAAAAATTGATTGACAGTTGAGAGGTGGGCTGAAAGAGCCAGAGCTCAACCCTCACAGGCACAACTAGATGAATACATTGTTAATTACACATTGCTAATTCTCACCACAATGCTGCTATTATTAGAATCTTGGTCACTAAATCCTGTAGATGAATTATTTTCCACGTTTATTTTGTAAAGGAACATGAGAGGTCGTTTCAAGATTCTTAGACGGACCAAACAATGACAATGTGCTGTAGTTACCTACCTAGTCCTTTGAACAACTAGAACAGCATTGTGTTTATTGATATCTGAACATTGTTCAGTCTTTTATCACAGTCAGGCTCTTCTGTAATACAATTATCGCTAATTAAAAGCAGTTACCTGTACATATATTTTAAAATTTTTAGGCGATGCTGTGGTCACAATCTGAACAGCAGTGCTGTTAGCTCATGCTGCATGTGCCAGTCTTGTTTGCTCACTCAATCAATACTAAGGTCTTCACATCTGGGAATGGTACCCACGATTATTTTTTAACCTCTGTGCTGCGCGGCTTTTATTGTGACATTCTGTTGGTGCGCCAAAATTTAAGTATTCCCTCCCCCCCTCCAAAAACAAAAAAAATTTCTTTGGAAATTTGTAAAATTCCCTTCCCTGAACATGTACATGTTTAAAAAAATGTATATAAAAAACCACTTACGTTTGCTGTGGCGACGTGGAGAAGCAATACTAGTATCAAAAACTGGCATTTCTTTCCTGTGTCTATACAGTGCCACACACTCATGTCTTATGTTTAAGCAGGAACTTAGTTAGCAAGGGGCTGGTATAATAATTGTAAACAATGTGCCCCTTGTTCAGCAGTGGTTCCATGAGCATCTTCACCAACCTGCCAGAAAACCTGTGGGAACCTTGAGCGGGTATGTCTACATCTGTACTGGAATATAATATGTCCGTCATCATTCTGGTTTCACAGTCGCACAGTACAAAGAATTTGAGGCTAAAATTTTGCCATTTCGATGGGATGTACTGCTTGAAGAGAAGACGTCCCTTGAAAAGAAATAGGGATTCATCAGTGACAACATACTGTCCTGGTACAAAGTAATCACAAAGTTTTCCTCTGATATCACTGAACACTTCGCACTCTCCAGAGTTGATTATTTCGATCAACATTTTCAAGGTTTTCAAAATGTAGGCACATAGTTGTATAAGGAACATGTCTCATGACATGTACTTGTTGAACACTGGTGTTGGAACAGCGGAGTCTTTGTTCCAATAACCCTGTATGACGTGCTTCATGGAATGTTTCGTAAGCATACACAGAGCCAAGAACACAACTCGGCCACTGTGGTATCCTTCCAACATGTCATACATGAAGCAGGTAATAAGCCATCTGCAATAAGTTGTGCTGCATTCCTGTTGGTTTTGTCAACAAGATGTTGCATGAATGGCTCGTCAAAATAAGCCATAAAATATTCACTTCAGTCATATCGTCACCTATGTACGGGAAAGTAAGTGCAACCAACCCGTCCTCTTACAGATTACGTCGCTTTTCACTTGTATGCGCATACAAGGCTAAAAATCGCTATACAGTACTTGAAAATGAAAGCGGCGTGCAAAAGTGACGTACAGTCCCATTTTCTGTTTGGGGTCCTTTTGCTTAGTTTGTTAGGTTAGGTGAGGACAGTAACGGTTTTCATGACTTTTTGAAACATTAGGAGAACTTGCTGCTTTCCTAACCTACGAGGGATTCCAAAACTTGCTGCATTGGGTCCATTTCATTTGGAAAGTGAATTTCCATTTTTTTTTTATATTCCAATACGGTGATTTTTGGCTGTAACGCATACGGATGAAAAATGATGTAATTTGTAAGAGGACGGGTTGGTACAACACAAATATCAGTATCATCAAACTGTGGTTTGTGTGGTACAAAATTATTACAGGCCTTGCACACAAATTCACCCGTGCTCCTTGTACAGGCACCACCACCATGGCCGCCATACCCACGGGCGCCACCGCTACGGGTCGTTTTTTCTTGCACTAAATCTCTGTTGACCAGTAGATGAAGTTCTTCTACCTTGTATAATAGTAGGGCGACTAAGGAATGTAGATGTAGAGGCGACACTGTCGTCATGGGTGGATGACATGGCAGCGCTTGGCAGGGCGTGCTGCTGAGACAGCAAATCTCCGCCTAGTAACACCACCATGGAAACCGTTAACACTCGGTTTATCTATGCTATCAGAAGCAACATCACTGAACCCAGGAAACGATTCATCTATAGTATCACTTTATTAAAAAATAGGAGATGTCACAGGTGGTGGTGATAATGGCAAGGGCGATGACTTGGGAGGCCGTAACACGTCTGGCGCTCACCCTGTACTGGACACGCTTGCTGTATCGTCCTCATCTATGTCTGAATCGGTTGTATTGGATACTGGTGTTAGGTCTTTACCGTGCCTTGGTTCATCAGTATCACTACCCTTTTCTTCCTCAAACTATGTCCGAATTTCCCCTTCAGACAACGGTCTTTCAACACCACGTTTGACGGGATTGGGAGCTTTAGGTGGGTGCCTCAGTCATGGGTGCTCAATCAGAACTGAGCCTACTCGAAGCCCTTGGGCATGCTGGGAATTTTTTTCAAGATGATTGCCACTCACTGGAGGCCTCGGGCCTCTATCTCGTAACCAATATACTGCGCATGCATTTTGAATCTTAAGATATCCTAACATCGCTTAAGAGTTGGTTGGCGCACCGCCATACCCCAGTGTTATGTTGGGTGTCGTAGCGCAGTGACGTCTAAATGGTACATATACAATTAGTGCCGTTCAAGGGTTTAAGAAGAGTGAAATTGTAATTTAGACAAAACAGTTGTGATTTTAGAGTTTAAATCCAAAGTTGTGGCCAAAGTTTTATGGTAGGTATTGGGGAGGACCAATGTCAATATGTTTTCTCTAGTAAACAAAGGTAACAGTATGACTTTCCTGTGTAACTAGTTTCTTGAGGTTCATATTGTTGCTGTTGGGTCAGAGGTCGGGCATCCCTTGTAACCACCTGATCAGTGTAGCTATTGCTGTTTGTGGCCTTCAGGCTAACATAGCAATCACAACCCTGATTATTACAGTACTCTGGAAACTTTTATAGTGTCTATTTATAAACATTTTCCTTATTCTGGCAATATTTCCAATACATGTACAGTAATTTTTTGAAATTGTGGACCTCTGGTTTTATGTATTATTTGTGTATCGGGCACGCTAGATTGTCATATCTTGGCTCCAGTCAGTACATCTTGAATGCTTCCAGTTGGTACCAGTAGTTTAGATGTTCTTCACATTTCATGAGCAGTGAAAGATTTCTGTATAGGCTAGTGTACTGGATGTTTTTTGGATCAGATATTTTATTTGCCTTGAAAGGGGATGCAAGCAGTGAATATACATAAAAATTAAAATATCTTCATTAGCATGCATTCATTTTGTTTAATGTTCTCACAATAGAGAATGCTGCAGTATTGTTATTTGATGCTGTATAAAATATATTATTATATACAGTATATTAATAGAACAGTGCAGTACTGTATTCAGCTAGGAGATTAATTATACTTGTTAATAATTTCAAATTGCTTTATTACAATGTAATTAATTTGCTTGATTCTTAACATAATATGCCACAAATATTTCTGTTGGGATTCCCATCGGCTCCCTGAAGCTACCCAAACTGATATGTGCTATATTAGTTTGGGATCATTAGTTACAGGAGTTCTTATGCCTACCGGGAACCACGAGCCAAGACCTGGTGCTCTCAGAGGCGCAGGGAGCAATGGCTTATGAGCACTTAACATTTAAAATACTGTATGTCATAATTGCCATTGACCGGGAAAGGATCCAGAAAAGTAGGCGAATTAAAACAGACGACTGTCTGGTTAACCTGTGCAATCTACATCCAAAAAGATAAAAATAACTCCTAGAAAGAAATCAAACGAGCAACCCTTCATGCGACTAGCACTTCAGCTTGTTAGCTTATTGAACAGATGTGCTGGCAGTCACTTCGGTCACCTCTGGTCTCAAGTTCCTGTTCTGGTTTTTGCCCTGTGTGGCTGTACCTGCAGTGTATTTGGCTGTTGGCCAAGTGTCTAGTATGACGGAGCTGCATGTGTCTAGGGTGAACTTCCCTAGGTGCTCTGTAAGTACTGCCCTTGTGTTTCATGGTTATTTTCCCCTGGGGCATTCGGGAATCACTCCCCACTAGAGGACTTCGTCGCTTAACGTAGTCTTCGCCCTTAGGGTACGTCAGGGGTCTTTGGCTTTACATCGTGCCCTGGGTGGTGGAGTGTTATTGGCCGAGTGTGGGCTCACTGTGGCTAGCGCAGCCTGCCTTACTATAATGCAGCGGAAGATGCTTCTATCTGGCTACCAGTTTGCTTATTGTGTTTCTTCGGGGGCTTTTAGTTTCCGTTTTTGTGTTTTTGTCTTTTGTGGAGGTCTGCCTATCTTCTTATTAGGCTAAGTGGTGTTGGTGGTCCTCCACTGTTACCCTCGAGGGTTCACGTATGCTACTGATAGTCAGTTTGCCTGTTACTGGACAAATATTTTACTGGCTTAGCTGAGTCCACTCTAGCCTTGTGCGAAGTTGAAGGTTGCTCGTTGCCCCTGCCTCAGGGTGACAATCACCTGTACTGCTTCCATCATGCTGCCTGCTGGTCGGTGACACGACCCTGAGTCTTGTGGGGCTTGTTTCCCACTTGTGCATTAATTTCCTCATTCCCTGTCTCCTGATCTTAGGAATTAGGTAGTGGCTGTATTGTATGCTCAATTGTCCTTGCAACGTGTCAGATTGATTGCCCAATTTGAGGCCCCGGAGCTGCCCTCCTTAGGTTTTTAGGGGTCAGGATTTGGGGGCGTTGGTCGCTTCGACCTTGGTTTGTCCGTGCCTCCACTTCTTTCCCAGGTAAGCGTGGTTTGCCCTGCTTCTTCCCCCTTTGCTTCTGGCTCCTAGACGCCTTGAGAGTTTCCGAGTCGGGGCGTGGTTTAGCTCGGGTGGCTTTGGGGGCTGCCCCTTCCAATTCGGGTGTGATGGTGGTTGAGCATGATTTTCCCACCGAAGCTTCCAGGTCGACCCACTACCTGGAGGGGGCCAGGTAGCCTGGTGGATAGCGCGCAGGATTCGTAATTCTGTGGCGCGGGTTCGATTCCCGCAACCGGCAGAAACAAATGGGCAAAGTTTCTTTCACCCTGAATGCCCCTGTTACCTAGCAGTAAATAGGTACCTGGGAGTTAGTCAGCTGTCACGGGCTGCTTCCTGGGGTGTGTGTGTGTGTGTGTGTGTGTGTGGGGAAAAAAAAAAAAAAAAAAAAAGAAGTTAGTGTAGTTAGTAAACAGTTGATTGACAGTTGAGAGGCGGGCCGAAAGAGCAAAGCTCAACCCCCGTAAAATACAACTAAGTGAATACTTCCTTCTTGGCAGCTTTTCCCCTGGACTCTGCCTTTTCTTCAGGGGTGGTGGGGGTGGAAGAAAGCTCTGCTCCGAGACCTGTGTCGGGGGTTCCTGGGGCTCGGGGAAGTCTGCTTGGAGAGCTTTAGCTTTTTTTGACCCTGCTTGGGTCCTTGTGCCTTCTGGGCAGGGATTGTTGCTACATGGGAGGGTGGTATTTTGTACCCTCCTTCCCTGTTTGAATTAAAGTTGGGTGTGGCTTACCCCCTGGGTTCGTTTCCGGGTGCCTTGGGGTTCCTTGGATTCGTCCTTCCGGAGATTTCTTTCCTCTTAGATTTCCCCTGGGGAGGTTTAGGAGGCCCTTGGTGCATACCTCCTGCGAGACCCGGTTCATGCCTCTGTGATGGAACTGGTTTTGTTAGAGTTTGGTTTTCTTCCCCGTATTGGGTGCGTTATGAGGTTCCGGGATCTTCCTAGCTAGCAGTCTGTCCCCTTTTCTCTCTTGGAGCTTGACGTGGCTTTTGTCATACCCGCACGCTTAAGTGGAGCGAGGTCTCTTTGGTGTTGCAGGTACAGTATTCTTAAGGGGGCTCGGTCGAGTTCCTCAATGAGTGCTCCTTTGCCCTTGTGCTTCCTCGTGATGTGAGTCTGGTGCAGTTGCATGGTCAGATTCCCACTCTTCTGACTGCCTTGGCAGCTGAGCACCATTGAACTCGCAGTCATTTGGCCTCGGTCCTGCGCTTCTTTGGTCTTCTGGAGCTGTCTTTGGATTGGCTTTCGGAAGATGTGGGGGCATCGAGTGAAGAACCTTCGGCTGGTTAGGCGTCGTCTTCCTTGCTGAAGTTGTTTGCGCTGATCCACTAAGAGATGGGTTCCATGTTTTTCTCCTCTAGCTTTGCGTATCAGCAGGCCGTGCTGGCTCTGTCTTTCGATTCGGCTTGGGCCCTTGCTCAGTAGTCTTTCTCACCATTCTGTTTGCTGTTGTTCCCTGAGGAAGTCGTTGCCGAGTTTCTGTCGGAGGCTTTGGCCAGTTGCCATCCTATTTCGGATGGCTATTTATGTCCTATTTCGAATGGCTATTACGTCATATTTCAGAGAGGGGGTGGTTCCACGGGGCCTTTTGTTGTTTGGTCTGTGCGGTGTTTGTTTCTTCTGGCCTTTGGGGGGGGGGGCAGACTTGTTTCCTTGTCCCCCCCCTGTCTGGTCATCTTAATGTGGCTTCGCTTGGGTGTAGTCAAAATGTCGTCGTCTGTCAAGTGGGTTTCCTGCCTGTTTCCAGTTCCAAAACGGGACTGTGCTTGCAGTTCTAGCTCACTTGGAGTCCTATCGGGGAAGGGTGATACTCCTGGTTCCTAGGTAGCCGGCCCAGCCTTGGTTTCAGATACTGCAATTTTGGTTGCAATTTTCTTACCATGTGGGTTCTGTTTTGTTATGCCTACCTTTCTGGGTGCCTAACCCCCGGTTGATGGCAGATAAGGAAAACCCCACACCACAGGAGGGGTTCTCCAGGGCCATTGCTCCCTGTGCCACTCTAAGGAGGCCAAGTTCTGGCTCGTGGTCCTTGGTAGGCTGAACTCCATTGACTAAAGCCCTGTTCTAATGTATCGTATATTAACCTGGTATAACTCCAGGGAGCCTCCGGTGGCTCGCCCAGAAAATGGTGTTTCAGTACATTCAACGCTGATTTTTTAAAGGTCATGTGCAACCACCTGTTTTTTTTTATTTATAATTTTTTACTATAATTTGTAAATTATAGTATCATAATTTGTCATATATCTGTGAAAAAGAATGAAGGTGATCACACAAAATACTGTAGCTTGTACAGTTTATTGTAAATTCATTATTTGATGCTGAGGTATAGGGCATCCCTTAAATATTACTGGCCAGCTGAAGGCAACTGAAACATAAGGCATTGCACTGTCAACAAACCCTTTAGTCACATGAGTAGAAATAAATTTGACACGTTAATTTATTAAACACAGTAGGAGTTTAATAGTAATACTGTATTATCTAATTACAAATAGCAAAATACTTGCTTAACTTTGATGCCTTGCCCATTAAGTTATATTAAATAGGAAAAAAGTTTTGTATATTTCACTGGTACTTATCAATTATTAAGGGGGAGTGCAATGTAGGTCTTTATTCTGTGCCTCTTAGCTGTTTATTCCTGACATGCTAATTACCTTTCTCAACATTAACATTTTCTTCATATTTTCTCTTGTTGTGGATGGCTTTGGCTTCAGCAACCTCTTCCTTCAGTTCATTCCACTTACTGACCAAATGGAGGAACGAAAACTTTCATACATCTTGGACACAATTGCATGTCCAGGATGTTCCCTTGTCCTACCTCTTTTTAATTAAAATGGGCTTCCTTTTGCCACTTATGTCTATATTCCCTCAAAATGTTGTATATAGTTATCATATCTATTCTGTATTCTTCTCTACTTTTAGGTCATGAAGGTGAGTTCTCTCAAGCTGTCCTAGTAGCTGAGGCTTCTAAATTCTAGTACTAATCTAGTTGCAAACCTCTGAACTTTCTCAAGTTTCTGTTTATACTTCACAAAGTGTGGGTTCCATGCTGGAGCGGCACAGTCGAGTAATTGTCTCACACAGGCAATGTGTGGGGCGTGAAAGCCTCCATGTTTAGATTCTTAAAGGACATTATATGTTTGCTAACTTCCCATATGCTGCTTCTATCCTGTTCACATAACTTGGTGATGATATTGGGATTACAGTAGAACCTCAGTTTTCAAATTCCATGTTTTCAAATTTTTACGTTCTCGAGCTCAATTTCTTTGAAAAATTAGACTCGGTACTTTAGGATTGCCTCAATGCTTGAGTTTGTTGATACAGTACATGTATGGGTCAATGATGGCATGGTTCTGTTCTGCTGGCGGTGCGTGGGACGAGGCGTGCCCAGTGTACCAGTTTATCCCCGTTTAGTGACGATTGCGCTTGAATATTGTTTATTTAGGAGGACAACAGGAGGGGATGGTGGGGGGGACTGGATGGATGGATGGATGGTGGGGGGGGGGACTGGATGGATGGATGGTCTGACAGCCTCACAGCTGAGTGGGCAGCGCTTTGGATACGCAGTTCTGAGGTTCTGGGTTCGATCCCCGGTGGAGGCAGAAACAAATGGCCAGAGTTTCTTTCACCCTGATGTACCTGTTTACCTAGCAGTAAATAGATACCTGGGAGTTAGACAGCTGCTATGGGCTGCTTCCTGGGGGTGTGTAACAAAATGGAGGCCTGGTCGAGGACTGGGGTCACAGAGACGCTAAGTCCTGAAATCATCTCAAGATAACCTCAAGATATGGTGGAGGGGGACTGGATGGTGGAGGGGGACTGGGATGATGGAGGGGGACTGGATGATGGAGGGGGACTGGATGATGGAGGGGGACTGGATGGTGGAGGGGGACTGGATGGTAGAGGGGGACTGGATGAACTGGATGGTGGGGGGACCAGATGGATGGCAGGTGAGTGGGACGGGGAGGATGGTGGGTGGGAAAGAAAATCTTTCAGAAACACTAGCCCTAGAATCAGGTAAGAGAAGAACATGTGGAAGGCGAGTGGGTGGGCAGGTGAGAGTGAGTGAGTGAGTGGATGGATGAGTAGCGGGGTGGGCAGCAAAGTGGATGGGTAGGCGGGCAGCAGTGGTCGGGCAAGTGTCAGTGTTTGCAGGTTGGCAGAGTGGCCATAGTGGGTGGACATGCAGGCAGAAGAACTTGCAGGTGGCAAATGGTAGACTAAGGAGGTGGGTGGCAGGTGGTAGACTAAGAAGGTAATTAGTAGGGTGGGCACAGAGCAAGGCAGGCACAAAGCCGGTGAGTAGCAGGGCAGTCAGGAAACAGTGCATGGGCAGATGAGTAGTAGGATGGGTGGCAGAGTGGGTTGTTGTGAGTTGGTGAGCTTCTGACTAGGACTTAACACAGGAGCTGGTCAACCCCGGTCCCTTCCCAAGACCCCCCCCCCCCCCATCCTGCACACTGGACACTATGCACTTCCTCCACCCTCCAGACCACCTCCATCCCCTCATCCCAACACCTGACCTCCCCATCTGTAGTCCTCCCAGCCATTACAGTCACAAGCTTCGTATCAAGCAAATATAAAGTCACAGCTTCGTATCATCCTTTGCAGACGACACAAAAATCAGTATGAAAATTACCTCGGCTGAAGACATTGAAAAACTTCAAGCTGATATTAATAAAGTTTCGACTGGGCATCAGAAAATAATATGATGTTTAACAGTGATAAATTCCAGGTACTCAGGTACGGTAAAAATGAGGACCTTAAACATAATACAGGGTACAAAACACAATCAAATGTGCCCATAGTAGGAAAACAGCATGTAAAGGATTTGGGAATAATGATGTCTGACGACCTAACGTTTAGGGAGCATAACCAAGCAAATATTGCGACAGCCAGAAAAATGATAGGATGGATTACGAGAACTTTCAAATCCGGGATCCCATCACAATGCTTGTACTCTTCAAGTCACTTGTGCTGTCCCGTCTTGAGTACTGTTCAGTACTCACTTCCCCCTTCAAAGCAGGAGAGATTGCTGAAATAGAGGGAATACAGAGAACATATACAGCACGTATAGACGCGATAAAGCACCTAAATTATTGGGATTGTCTCAAAGCTCTCCAAATGTACTCACTAGAAAGAAGACAAGAGAGATATCAAAAATATACACCTGGAAGATACTGGAGGGCCAGGTCCCAAATCTGCACAGTAAAATAACAACGTACTGGAGTGAACGATATGGAAGAAAATGCAGAATAGAACCAGTGAAGAGCAGAGGTGCCATAGGCACAATCAGAGAACACTGTATAAACATCAGAGGTCCGCGGTTGTTCAACACCCTCCCAGCAAGCATAAGAAATATTGCCGGAACAACCGTGGACATCTTCAAGAGGAAACTAGATTTATTCCTCCAAGGAGTTCCGGACCAGCCGGGCTGTGGTGGGTATGTGGGCCTGCGGGCCGCTCCAAGCAACAGCCTAGTGGACCAAACTCTCACAAGTCAAGCCTGGCCTCGGGCCGGCTTGGGGAGTAGAAGAACTCCCAGAACCCCATCAACCAGGTATCAACAGGTA
>WNGS01158745.1:16841896-16855605 GCA_020271785.1 Procambarus virginalis
GCAGCCGCCCACTAAGCCCCCCTCACGGCATCAACGAGCTGAGCGGGGAGGGGGGTACCCTTCGTAAGCCATGGCGTGTTTAACCTATTATTTGTAACTAGTTTTGTTAGCATTGGACAGTGGGAGTTATAAAAGTTCAGAGTTTTCTGAAGAAAAGTTTGCACTGCTAGGTTGATGTTCACTATGTCGCCTAATTCAGCCTCCCAGTTGATATTAGCAGCAGCAGCAATAAAGTTGCTTATAGAAGTTTCATTGTGCAGCCCAAAGCTTATTTTCCTTGTATCTTGAGGTGGTTTATTAATGTTGGTTAGGAGAAATGATGGGTAATGATCTGTGGTCCTATCAATGATTATCCCTGAAGTGGAGAGGTTATGTTAGTCCAGATGTGGTCAAGAGCAGAGGCAGTACTATCAGTGATTCTAATAGGTTTAGTGATTAAGGGTATGAGGAAGCAGGAATTCATACAGTTGAAGAAACTAGCAGCAGGAGGGTTTTCAGGCTCGCAGAGGTCAATATTAAAATCCCCTGCAATAATTAGATGGTTTTTGTTCAGTCTGTTATCTAGTATTAGATTTCTAAGGTTAGAGTTGAATTCGGACACATCAGTGTTAGGAATTCTATAGACTGCTCCCACAGTCAGGACAGACTCAGCACCCTTGACTCTGAAACTGGAAAAGATATACTCCCCACAGGAGTCTCTAGTGCTAATTACTTTTAAGCATGTCAGTTCTTGGTGGTAGTACCACCTACCACCTCTCTGAATTGGTCGACAGTTGTGAATTGCTGAGTAGTTTGGCATGTTAAAGAGTTAAGTGTATCCTCTTTAACCACGTTTCAGTAAGTATAACAAAAAAGAATTTGTTGTCAACAGTTTGTAGTGTAGATTTCGATGAATTAAGTATAAAATTTAGTTTGAAGTGAGGTTTTTGGGTAGTCAGGAACGAATTAATTCATTTCCCATTATTTCTTATGGGAAAATTAGCTTCGGTTTACGAGTTTTCAGAATACGAGCTGTCTCCAGGAACGGATTAAACTCTTAAACCGAGGTACCCCCTGTATTAGCGATTGAACTGGAGTGCTAGGTAACCGGCGTGGGAAGGGGAGGGCTGCAAGGATGAGCGGCACGGAGGTGGAGTGTAGCATTTGCTCGTTTCCTTGGGATTGGAGGAAGGTCTGCCTCTCTTTTCGGTTTTTAGTTGTAATTTTCTTACCATGTGGAGTTTTTGTTATGTCTACCTTTTTGGATGCCTAACCTCCGGGCCATAGCAGACAAGGAAAACACCCAACCATAGAGGGTTTTCCAGGGCCATTGCTCCCCAAACCTCTCTGAGGGGGCCAGGTCGTCATCCCCAGTAGGATGAACTCCATAGACTAATGCCTCAGTCTAATATATCACACATTAGCCTGATAGCTCCAGGGAGCCGTAGAGGCTCCCACAGAAAAATGTGTAAAATGTATAATGTGGCTCTCATACTGAAAAGTTTGAAGACCTCCTGCTACAGAGCATTCATTTTTTAACATTTTGACATAAAATTCATAATTACAGGGTATAAAAAAATAACTTGGAAATTTGAAGAACAAACATTTTATGCACCACTGACCTAGGCTATGGACCACAAAAGTGTTAAAAAGTGCTTAACATGAATACCATAAGGGAAACTAAAAACAAAACAGTGTTGAATGTAATGAAAAGTCATTTTCTGGGTGAGACCCGGTGGCTCTTCAGAGCTATCCAGACTGATATTGCTAATGTTAGACTTTGCACCAGTGTGAATGGAGTTCTTTAGGCCTACTGGGGACCCCCTCAGAGAGGCACGAGGTGCAATGGCCTATAGAAACCCCCCATGTGGTTGGAAGCATTCTATATGTGCCATCGATGGGGTCAGGCACCCAGAAAGGTAAGCATCCCAAAACAAACCCCTATTCTGGTCAAAAAATTGAAAAAGAGCCGAACTAGTGGACAGAACTCCCTAAACAAAAATAAGCAAACAAGCATGACATCATCACTCTGCCGCGCCGCCGTCTGCGCAGCTCCCCCCTCCCTAGGAGGGGAAAGGGGGAGCTCAAGACCACTCACGGCAGCTACCCAAGACCCCAGTCTTGGGTAGCCGCTGCCGAAAAACCACCGACCGGAAGGAGGGAGGGAGGGTTGCAAGGGAGCCTCCAGGTCTCACACAGAAAATGGTGCTTCATTACATTCAATGCTGGTTTTCTGAGGGAAGCCCCGTTGGCTCCCCAGAGCTATGTACCAAAAGGCAAAAACAAGAGGGACTTACCCGGGAGGCGGTTGTTGCTTGCTTCTCAATGTGAAGCTGAGACAACTGGCAGCAACCGCCGACCCAAAGCGACACAGGCCCTAAAAGGCCCAGGAACATCAAGTAACTCGCAGCCAGGACCCTGTTCGACCACCAAAAGTCCTGTTGCTCAAATGTCAGCCCCAAGACATTTTGCCAAACATGGCAGCAAAAGCAGCAAACTTATGAACATAGTGGGCATGGGAATAGACCGCAGGCTGGCAGGACCGAATAACCCTGCGGACAACCTGAGAGACCCCCGCACCCTGGAACAGGGAAGAAGGGAAACCGTATTTCCAAAGCGCATCCCCGGGCACGGAAGCCGTGACGCATAAATAACGGTGAAGGGCCACAAGCAGACACAACACATGATGCATCCCCAGCCTGACTAACCAAGCAGCAATAACCCAAGGACCCCCCGGAAAGCAGCCGTCTCGGTCTTCGCCAGAAAGAGGAAAAGGCTGCGAAACGAACAAACCTATCATGAGAACAAAATGAGCAGAAACCCCCTGCGCCGGAGAGGAGCTTGAAGCTCCCCAACCTGACCCCCCAGAGGCCAATGCCAACAAGAAAAGAGCCTTGAAAAGCAATCCCGAACCAAAGGGGCCCAAACAAACTGAGAGGAGGAGAGAGGAAAGAAAGCACCCGATCCACAGACCAGGGCGGCTGAGCGGCAAGAGCAGGCCGGAGGTGAAACAACACACGAGACAACTTGCAAAATGGTGCAGAAGTAACATTAATACCGAAGCAAGCTGTAGCAGCCCACCAGAGCCGCACGACACAAGGCAACAGTATTCAGGCAAAGATGACGGTCGTAAACAACCACGAGAGAAAGGACAAGACAACCTTAACCGAGAGGGAAGAATACCTACGAAACGAGAGAAAGAAAGAATGAAAGGACCACCATGAAATTTTTCACACTGCCGTCGAGACGAAGCCTGCAGATGGGGAAACTATCCAGGACGCCACCTTTATCACCAACAGACGGTGATAAACTCGAGTCAAAAAGACCAAACGCAAAGACTCAGGGAGAAGATCGAATCAGCCACATGACAGACCGGATTGATCTGCTGAAAGAGGCGGGGCCACAGGAAAACCTCCAGATTCGGACACCGAGCAAGCAGCGCTGAACCAAGGCTGGGCTGGCCACCTTGGGCCAAGAGGACTACTCTCCCCCCTGAAAAGTCTCTAAGGAAGCCAGGACCTGGAGCAACAGCGCTGAACTGGGGGAAGACGTAGAGAAACCCCCACCTCGACCAGTCCTGCCGAAAGGCATCGACTCTGACGGTGTCACAGTCAGGGAAGGCGCCACATAAACCGAAGAAGATGCCTCGACCAGGCAAACACGAAGAGGTCCACATCCAGGTGCCCTGAACGTTTGCAGATCCAACTGAGGAGTCGGCATTGACCGTCCATTCTGTTGTTAGAGAAATGACCGAGACAGGCTGTCCGCCAAACGTTGGACACCCCCCCCCCCCCGGCACAAATCCTCGAACAAATGCCGGGTGACCCGGGAGCCCCAGAAACAGGCAAAAGAGAAACTCTGGAGGGAGAGACAAGGAAACAGTCTGAGAGTCCAAAACAAGACCCAGCCAAGTCCGAACCTGGAAGGGGACCAAAGGGACTTCCTCCA
Organism: Procambarus virginalis; assembly: GCA_020271785.1. Lineage (NCBI taxonomy): Eukaryota > Metazoa > Arthropoda > Malacostraca > Decapoda > Cambaridae > Procambarus > Procambarus virginalis. The sequence goes on from WNGS01158745.1 coordinate 16,845,824, forward strand.
GTTCACCAAGAACCCGAAACAGCGAGGTGGGAAAGAACCAATTCCTGGTGAGCAGACAAGCGAACCAGCTGGGAGCCCAGACAGCCAATCGTCGAGGTAGGCCAACACACAAACACCTAAAGATGCAGACTGGCCACCAAGACCGGGTAAGGTGTGGTGAAAACGCAAGTCCCAGGCAACCCGAATGGGAGACAACGAAAGTGGTAACCTAACGCCTCACAACAAACTGAGCAGTCCCTGAACCCCGATGAATCGGGACGTGCCAATACGCGTCCCGGAGGTTCAGGGGACACCATCTAAAGCTCCCGGCTCCAACGAAGCCGGACCTGGAACAGAGTAGTCACCCGAAAGGAGGGGGCAATGAACCCAGGGGTTCAGACAGGACAAATCCAGAATGAACTGCAGGTCCGCACAGTCTGTTTCAGGAACAGGTTTCTGAACCAGGCGTGAGCGAACAGACTAAGCCTTCCCCCCCATCGCCCCGTCAATGGGACGAACCGTGAAAGGGCCGATGCCCCTTATGAGAACCCAAGCTTCGCACAGAATGAACTCCGCGCTGACCAGACGAAGACGGTTCCGAAGGCGACGCCCAACCGAAACTGGCACCAGTGGCACGACCCCTCTGGGAAGGCCCTCCCCGGGGACCCCCAGAGAATCAACACGTCTGACATTCGACGACAGCAAGCAGAGGCTGCCTGCATAAGTCCGCCACCATAAATCATCAAACAGCAGGGGACAATAAGATGAGACATCCTAAGAGCCAGGGGGCAAGCAGAATCCAAAGAGGAAGCAACCAAGCACTGCCTACTGACACGCGAGCTGGAAGGCATATAAACAGCGATACCGCATCCCACAGTATCGCCACAAACAGCTTCAACAAAAGCAGCCGACTAACAAGCTGCCAAGCCCAAGGTGCTAAACCTAGGAATGGCCCCAAGCGCCTCCACATCCTTCTCAAGCCAGTCTGAAGACAGCTCCAGGGGCAAAAGAAATGCAAAGCTGAATCCAGCAGGCCACGAGCATGCAAGTCTTCAGCAACAGTGCAGCTGAAAGGGAGGGAACCTACATGTGAAGCTACATAACGCCCACATCCCGAGGAAGGGCAGGGGCGAACAAGCTCTCACTGAGGTGTTGAAACTCACCTCCCAGGAAAACCTGGACCACCGTCAATGCCTCATGCCACTCAAGCATGCGAGAACGACAGAAGGTATGCCAAGCCTCCAAAGCAAAAGCAGGACAGTCCGCCAACCAGGACGACTCCGGAACTTCATACCAAATCCAGTAGGGAAATGAAGACCCAAACCTGAATGTAGATGGATCCACAATACAGTAGAGGCGTAATCCGGGTCGTGCAGGAGGTAAGCCACAAAGGCGTCCCGCACCACAGGAGGCGAGATGCGGAAAGCTGAAAACCTCTGGAAAGACGGGGCCAAAGGGACACGGAACTGAACCTGGGGAGGGGCAGACACCAAATCCAATTTATACAAAGGGGGGGGGGGAAGAAAACCCCACTCCTTATAACAGTAAGCCATGCTCAGAGGGTAGAATAACCCAGGCGGGGTCCAACGGGGCCCAAGGTCCCCAGTCAGCCCTTCTTCAGCCCTGGGATCCACCACATCAGGACCCAGGGCCGAGTCATTCCCTAAAGCCCCGGCCTCAAAAGAACAGGCCGGCGCAGCAGTAGAAGCCGGAAGAAGTCTGGGTCTGACCCACTGGTCAGACCCACTGGTCAGACCCAGACACTTCGGCACGGAGAACCGACTTGAATGACTCAGTCACCAACCCGAAATGGGCATCCCCCAAGACCCCAGAGGTCTGGGGCTCCCTCTTCCCCCACCTGGGGAAGGGGGAGCTGTGCAGACGGCGGCACGGCAATGTGATGACGTCATGCTCATTTACTCATTTTTGTTTGGGGAGTTCTGTCCACTAGTTCGGCTCTCAGTAACAATTTTTCACTAGAATAGGGGTTTGTTTTGGGATGCTTACCTTTTGGGTGCCTGACCCGGTTGATGGAAGACAAAGAATGCTTCCAACCACACGGAGGGTTTCTATAGGCCATTGCTCTTTGTGCTTCTCTGAGGGGGCCAGGTTCTGACTCATGGTCCCCGGTAGGCCTAAAGAACTCCATTCACACTGACTGATGCCAAAGTCTAATATTAGCAATATCAGCCTGGATAGCTCCAGGGAGCCGACAGGGATCCCCCCAGAAAAACTTTTGAACAGTTAACAATAACAGGTTCCATACATAATAGCACCGTTGGCACAAATTATTTTTGTGATTACAAAGACACCATAAAAAACTAAATTTTTACTAATCATAATTCTGAACAGTACCGTATCTTGTATGTAACAGTATCTTGTATGTCTGTGTAGGGTACCTAAATGTCTGTGCACTCTGTATATTACTACTGTAGTGGGATTTGTAATATGATTAACTTTCAGCATAAAGTTCCTGAGCACCCACAAAATATGAATGGATGAGAAGTAACAGAGATTGCACACACATGTGCAATGCATACTGTACATAAATAATTTAATAATTTTAAATTATTTAATAATTTAATTATGTACATTATGTATTGTGCATATGTGTGCAATATCTCTATCTCTCTCTCTCATATATATATATATATATATATATATATATATATATATATATATATATATATATATATATATATATATATATATATATATATATATATATATATAAGCACATACTTGCATGAACCACAAGAGAAGATTAACAATCTTTAGACAACACCCACCAGTGGGACTCGAACCCAGAAAGCACAACTATCTTCCAATAGCTGCCATAACTAGTATGCCTTAACCCACTACACCAAGTCAGACCCTTAAAAAGAGATAGAGACTTCGAAGCATTTACCTCAAATATCTCCACCTCCCAAGGGCGCCAGATTAGTGAGGGGTCACTCAAGCATTTTTCATCAAGCCACTGTCAATGTGGCGCCCTTGGGAGGTGGAGATATTTGAGGTAAATGCTTCGAAGTCTCTATCTCTTTTAAGGGTCTGACTTGGTGTAGTGGGTTAAGGCATACTAGTTATGGCAGCTATTGGAAGATAGTTGTGCTTTCTGGGTTCGAGTCCCACTGGTGGGTGTTGTCTAAAGATTATATATATATATATATATATATATATATATATATATATATATATATATATATATATATATATATATATATATATATATATATATATATATAATCTATCTACATCTATCTATCTCTCTCTCTCTCTCATTCATATTTTTTTTAACAATAAGTGTGTGCAGGTGTGAATATCTGTGTAAGAATATATTTGCATGAATGAATGTATAAAGGTTTGTGTTTTGATGTGTGTGTACTCAACTATCTGCATCTGTGGGGATCAAGCTCCAACCCTTGGGCTCAGTCTCTTAAGCATTATTCAGTTGATACAAGGTGTCTCCCCTAAACTCATGGGTTTTGTTATAATGTACAGTAATGTACATTAACATTAGTAATACATTACATTAACATTAGTAATAGTACATTAACAAGTTAGGTGAGAAGGTGGTGGAGGCCAAAACCGTCAGTAGCTTCAAAGCGTTATATGAGTGCTGGGTAGACAGGACACCACGACCGTATCTCTCATCCTATAACTACACTTAGAAGCTCCTAGGCCTAGGGGAAGGCCCCGGCATAGAAGACAAGATGAAGTGGCTGCTGTAGAAGCAGACACTGATACAGATGATGAAATTTTTAATCGTAGTCAGTCACGCAGAACTCGTGGCCAACGTACCAAAGATAGTAAAAGTAATGATATGGTATCTTCCCACCCTCATGGACTTGTTATACACAAGTAAATTTACATTGCCTTGACTACTGTGTGCTTGAGGGAACAGTGTAATTACCCAAGTGTAGATATACAGGATGAGAGCTATGCTTGTGGTGTCCTGTCTTCCCAGTACAGTACTCAGTCAAACAATGCTTTGAAACTACTGACTGTTTTGGCCTCCACCACCACCACCTCACTTAACTTGTTCCAAATGTCTACCACTCTGCAAAAGAAAACTTTCTACTATTTTTTTGGCATCTTTGTTTCCTTAGCTTGAGTCTGTGACCTCTTGTTCCTGAAGTTGCTGGTTTCCGGAATTCCTCTTTGTCATGCCTATTTCTTGCTGCAGTTGTTGAGTTATGTTTGTGGTGTTTTGTGTTTGCAAAATTATGCACACTGACATTAAAGAAAAACAATTAAGAAAACATATATTAATGCCTGTATTTATTGAATGCAGCAATGGTGTCATTTTTTTGTTTGATGTCATTTACTGCAAATATTTTAAATGATAATTATTTTATTACAGTAGTACCTCTTGACTTTGCCTCAAGGAAATACAACTTAACCTGTAAAGCATTTTTATTTCTTAATGTATACCCTACTTTATACAATACTTCTGTCTTTTATTTAACTGTATACACAGTTTATATGTTTCAAAGTTAAATGTTAATATAAAAAGTATATGCTAACAATCATATACTGAACAATCAAATCATTTATTCATCAAATTCAGAAAATTGTACACCTTTGGTTCTTGCTGCTGTTTTAGTACCGCTTTTTCTTGCCTCTCTCCTGTTGAAACTCTGAAAAATATTTAATAAATTTAAATTACTTTTTTTTTTAGAATTGGTTTACCATTCTTTCCCACTGGCAGTCAAATTTGGATATACTGTACAACAGTACTAAAAGTTCTATGATCAACCTGTCATCTTACAAATTACGTTGCTTTTTGCTCGTATGCGCACTCAGGCTAAAAATCGATGTAATTCAAAATTAAATCGGTTCACGAAAGTGACATACTTTCTGTTTCTTTCTGGACATACTTTCTGTGACATACTTTTTGTTTTATGTTTTGGGTCCTCTGGCTTAGGCTGTTAGGTTAGGAGAAGAAACTTTCAATTAACGGTTTTCATGACGTTTTGAAACCTTAGGAGAACTTCCTACCTTCCTTACCTATCAGAGGACCCTTAACTTGCTGTTTTGAAAAAAAAAAATCCAAAATTTAATTAGAAAACAAATTTCCATTTTGAATTACGTCGATATTTGGCCGTAGCGCACATGAGCGAAAAGCAACGTAATTTGTAAGAGAACGTGTTGCCATGATATTCTGTAACTATACAATTAAAATTTAAATGAATTGACTTGTTCTAAAGCTATGTCAAATAATGGGGTGGCATTGCCAAGGCCTGACAACTTGAGTCACAGACTCAAGAAAAGTATTTGCACATAAAACTGGCACACTAGGATCCTTGCCTAACCAAAAAGTTCAATAACCATCTTTCAGGGCACCGATCTGCAGGAAGAGGAGTGAAGTAACTTCAGCTGAAACAAAGAGGTAACGAATGGAATGACAAACATGAACCTTTCAAAACATAGTGCACATCCTATTCAGAGGTCAGGAGAGCAGAAAAGAGAAGCCTGGGCCCTGAGCCAGGGCCCAGGCAGAGGCCAACGAGGAAACCGAGCACCACGAACTAAAGTGCGAGACGCAAAGCAAAAAGCCGTGACCCCATAACCCCAAGGAGCAGCGCAACCAGCTCCAGCAGGGAAGAACGAGGTACGCGTCACCAAGGTATCTCTGGGAGGAGACACTACTCCTCCCAGGAGGAGGAGAACTACTCAGGAGGAGAACTACTCAGGACGTATACCGCAAGAAAACAAAAATGCACATTCCGGAAAAAGAAAAATGAAAAGCCGTAGCTAGGACCAGAATCCAAGCTACCCTTGTCCCATGAAAAGGAAATAGGAGCGGTTGACCGAAAGTCCACAGCCTCCCGCAGATATTGCAACACAAAAGCCAGCAGGGAAAACAAGGAAAAAGTGAACTCAGTACCAAAACTGAACACTGGGGTAGTCCAAAATCAGGGAGCAGAACATGGACAGAGGCCCACCCCAGTACCTAACAACAGTATAGCCAAGAAGCACCGACTAAGATACACAGCTGTGTGTAGCATAGAGGGGGGGAAAACAGAAATAGGCAAGAAAAAGACTGGAATACGGACCAAGTAGCAGCCGGTAACACAATGTACACGACCAACCACAACGTGTGGCGTGGGTGGTCACATATACACAGAGGAACACCATTGATATCAGGGTGCAGCCAGGCACCAAAAATAGGCAAGGAAAGAGTGTCCAGAGACCAGAGACCAAGTCAAGGAAGGAGGACACCAACACGAACCGGGGAACGAAGGAGTGTCCAAAGATCAAGAAACGACCCAGGCACCAAAAAACCAGCGTTGAATGTAATGAAACGCCATTTTCTGGGTGAGCCCCGGAGGCTCCCTGGAGCTTATCGGGCTAATGTATGTTATGTTAGACCGGGACACTAGCTATGGAGTTCAGACCTACCAGGGACCAGCGCCAGAACCTGGCCCCTTCAGAGAGGTTTCAGGGAGCAATGGCCCTGGAAAACCCCATATAGTTGGGGGTTTTCCTTATCTGCCATCGACGGGGTTAGGCACCCAGAAAGGTAGGCGTAACAAAACAAACCCACATGGTAGAAAACTACAACAAACCGAACAGAAAGGTAGAAAAACTCCCTACAATCACAAGGAAAACAATCAAACAATCACTTTACTGCCGCGCCGGTTGTCCGCGCAGCCCTCCCCCCCGGGAGGGGAGGGGGGGCCCCGGACCTCACCGCGCCGGCTGCCGTCAGTTCGGAAACTAGGCTTCAACCAACGCGAAAAATCCGCGAGACGGACGGGAGGGAGGGTAGCCAGGGAGCCTCCGGGGCTCACCCAGAAAATGGCGTTTCATTACATTCAACGCTGGTTTTCTGTGGGGAGCCCCTACGGCTCCCTGGAGCTAATACCCAAAGAGAAGGAAAAAGGGGGACTACCGGGGAGGCGGCGGCCACAAACTCCTCAACGCGAAGTCGAGACAACTGGCTGCAACCTGCGACCCAAAGCAACACAAGAACGCCGAGGAGCAGGGACGTTCACCAAATAACGGGCGGCCAGGACCCTGTTCGATTTCCAAAAACCACGCGCCCGAATATTTGCCAAGACATATTACCAAACACAGCAGCCAAAGCCGCAAACTTCCTAACGTCATGGGCGCGAGGATAGACCGCAGGCGGCTAGATTAATAACCCTGCGGACAACCTGGGAGACCCGAGCCCTGGAACAGGAACGAGGGAAACTGGATCAACCCAAAGCGCATCCCCAGCCACACCGGCCGAAGCGCGCAAGTAACGGCGAAGCGCCGCAACAGGACACAACACATGATGCACCCCCGGCCGAACCAACAAGCATCAATGACCCATGGACCCCTCCGGAAAGCAGCCGTCTCGTCTTCGCCAGAAGAAGAAGAAGGCTGTAAACGGACAAACTACCCCAGGACCGAAAGAGCAGAAACCCCTGCGCCGGAGGAGGGCATGAAGCTCCCCTACCGGCCCCCAGAGGCCAAGCCAACAAAAACAAAGCCTTGGAAAAACAATCAGGACCGAAGGGGCACCACAAAACGAGAGGAGGAAAGATAGGAGAGCACACGGTCCAAGGACCAGGACGGCTCAGGAGGCGCATGAGCAGGCGGAGGTGAAACATAGCACGAGAAAGCTCCTTGTCTCTTTTCTAGAGAGTACAATTGGAGAGCGTTGAGACGATCCCATAATTTAGGTGCTTTATCGCGTCTATACGTGCTGATCTATGTTCTCTGTATTCCCTCTATTTCAGCAATCTCATCCTCTGCCTCTGAAGGGTGAAGCGAGTACTGAAACAGTACTCAAGACGGAACAGCACAAGTGACTTGAAAGAGTACAACCATTGTGATTGGGATCTCCCCACCCCAATCCCCCCCCCCATGGATTTGAAAGTTCTCGTAATCCATCCTATCATTTTTCTGGCTGTCCGGCAAATATTTGCTTGGTTATGCTCCCTAAACGTGAGGTCGTCCTTGAAAAGCCACATGAAAAGCATATGAAAAGCATATGGAATACCACCTCTAATATCCTAGGAACTAAACCACACCCACATAACCAGGATAACACTCTAGGATGGCCTTACCACCGTCATTCTGATATTAGAAATGGGCGAATGAATTTAATAGCTTCTTTTCAGCGATTGGTGCCTAACCTTGCCAGTATAAATCCCACAGACTCAGACACAGGTTGACAAATATCTTTCACGCAGCTATCCAAGCTATCTTCTCCTCTCTCCGGTCAGCACTACAAATGTTGTGTCCATCATTAACTCACTAAAACCAAAGCTGGGAACATCAGTGCATGAATGAAATCCCATCCATTGCCTACAAAGCGCCTCCTGGTGATACCTGGTTCGAATGGGGGTTTCTGGGAGTTCTTCTACTCCCATGCCCGGCCCGAGGCCAGGCTTGACTTGTGAGAGTTTGGTCCACTAGGACTGTTGACTTGGAGGCGGCCCGCAGGCCCACATACCCACCACAGCCCGGCTGGCCGGAACTCCTTGGAGGAAATAAATCTAGTTTCCCTCTTGAAGATGTCCACGGTTGGTTCCGGCAATATTTCTTTATGCTCGCTGGGAGGACGTTTTGAACAACCGTGGACCTCTGATGTTTCTACAGTGTTCTCTGAGTGCTGCCTATGGCACCCCCTGCTCTTCACTGGTTCTATTCTGCATTTTCTCATTTTCTTTTTCTCTTCATTTTCTTTCGTCATTTTCTCCCACGCCCTTGCGCCACATATCGCTCTGCTGTTCAACAAATCCCCTGAGTGTCATACCCCTTCCCTGATATCCTTAAAAAAGCAAGAGTAACGCCAGTTCATAAAAGGAGGTAAGCCAGCAGACATAAACAAATTAATAGACCAATATCAAACCTACCCATACTATCAAAAATATTGAAAAAAGTTATCTACAAACAGGCTCTACTACCCTATCTCGTAAAATTCGACATTCCTTAGCCCCTGTCAGTTTGGCTTCCGCTCCCAAAAGAGTACCAAGAGTGAAATATTAGTCTCCCTTGATTCTAGATAATCTACTTCAGCCCTTGACAAAAATGAGTTTCCTGTTGGACTCTTCATTGACCCGAGAAGGCCTTTGATACTGTTATTAATCACAATTACCTCTTACGTAAACTCCATCATTATGGAATTCGAGTCCTTGCCCTTGACTACCATCCAATCCTATTCTTAGTGATAGACACTATGTGTAGCCATCAATAATAAAACTTCCCACTCTACCAATAACCGTTGGAGTGCCACAGGGCAGCATCTTGGGACCTCTCTTATTTCTTACATAGACATCAATGATTTCCCTAATGTCTCTAACATTCTGAAACCTATTTTGTTTGCCGATGCTCTACCCTCCTCTACCTCTACCCCCCCCACTACCCTCAAATAATGTGTTACTGATGACTAAAAAAAAGTCCACTATGGATGTCAACCAACAAACTAAACACTTAACTAGAAAAGACAAAGACCTACAACATTTTATTTGGAAGGAAATCTACAAATGCAATTCAGCTTTCGATAGAACAATGTAAACATTAGCAATAAAAATGCTGCTGGAAAGTTACTTGGCCTATTCCTAGACAAGAGACTCAACCTCAACACCCACATACAGCACTTAACTAAGAAAGTCTCTAAACAGTTGGTAAACTCTCTAAAATAAGATATATGTACCTAATCGCTCTCTCATCTCTCTTATATAGTGCACCTCTAATCTTATCCTCTATCTTAACTATAGTATGGGGTTCAACACTGCAAACCACTCAAGTCCATCACACCCAGCAAAAATCTGCTATCAGACATAATATCAAATTCTGCTTTC
>WNGS01158745.1:16855630-16866851 GCA_020271785.1 Procambarus virginalis
CTTTCAGACAACACTCAGCCCCCTTGTTTAACTCCCTAAACATGCTAAACATAATCTTACTCCACAAATTCTCTTGTGTCAACTCCATTTACAAAACCCTGTTCTTAAATGCAAATCCTGCTCTGAAACTCTTCCTGGACAGATGTAATAAGACCCATTATCACCACACCAGAAATAAATATCTCTTTGATATCCCCAGAGTTAAACTTAATCTGTGTAAACACTCTATGCAAATAAAGGGACCCAGTCTATGGAACTCACTCCCTATTGAATTGAAAAGCTGTCCAACTTTTACGTCATTCAAAAAAATACTAAAAAGTACCTAATTTCATCTTCATAGTTTTTTACCTTTTGCTTTAAAATTGCACTGTATCTATTGCTACCCAATCTCCCAACCTTTATGTACCCAATCTGAACATCTTTTCCATTGTGATCATTGCTGTCTTCTTATATGTGCTGCCAATCTGCTGTATGGTGTCTATTAATCTTGTTTAAATTACCAATCAAGCTGTCAACGTAATCAGTCAGAGCTTTAATATACCAATGTGCTTTAATATACTTACTAATCTCTCTCATCTCATTTTTTTCTTGTAATGTATTTGTTATCATTTTATTAATTCTGCTAGAATTTACCTACTTAAAATTATCTGTTAGATTAAGGACCTGCCCGAAACGCTGCACATACTAGTGGCTTTACAAGATTGTAAATACTATGCTATGTATTCTCACAAACCCAATGTACCTTCTTGTATATAAATAAATAAATAATAAAATAAATAAATAAATAAATTTAAATCTTGTATAGTACTCCAACACGTCATATGATGTGATGTACACTTTTGGGTAAGTTACTAAACACGTCATCTGACGTGTTGCGCAGTTTAACCACTGAACTTCGCCAACCGAGTATTCTCGGTCGGTGGGAACTGCGCCAACCGAGAAAACTCTTTTTGATTTTTTCGTACCCATTCCAAATGTGTGCATGGTTGGTTAGGTACGAAATAGACTCTTAGGACCTCCAATGAGAGGCAGCCATCTTTGAAAAAATTCCCAGAATGCCCTAGGGCTGCAGACTGGGTTAGTTTTGAGTGAGCAACCATGGGTGTCCAACCAAACACCTGTCCGCCGCGTTGAAAGATCGCGCGCTGTCAGTGAAATTCAAACCTTATTGTTTGAAGAACATAAGAGTCATAATATTGGTGAAGCTAGGTGCAATAAGGATCTAACACAAAGGTCGGAGGCAAGCGATACAGCAAGCGTATCCAGTTGTAGCTCTGAGCTCCACCCTTGCCCACCTATGCTTCACAGTTTCGATCAATCTGTTTACCTTTGTTTTCAATTCGGCTGTAGTGTCCTTCGTTACCCTTTGGAATTTAGTTTGGTCAGAGAGTATGAGGTTCATTTTCGCCAGATATTCGTCTTTTATAAGAATGACATATATTGGCGACTTGTCACCTCTCCTGACGACTATCTCCTTGTTCTCACGAAGTCTCTTAGCTGCCGCTTTGAGCTCGGGGGACAGTATGGTGCTTCTGTAGTTGCCTCGAATCTTTCCTCCTTCTGCAATAAGTTCTGCTTGCAAGGTGTCTTTGGTGGTGACCTTCTTTAGTGTCTCGAGGTCGAATATGTCGTCCAACAGGATCTCCAACTCCACTTTCCGGACCAACTCACTTGGTCTGGATATAACGTGATAGTTTATACCAAGATTTAGGAGAGTGACTTGGTCCTCATAGTGAGGTTGATTCCAGCAAGGTTCAGGAAGCCATCTCTTGGTCATGGAATCGCCATAGGTCCTCCATATAATGTTGTTAGTTTCTTGATTATCCTGGTTTCGGTGCTGTGATGTCGATGTCAAGGTGTTGCGCAATACGAGTACGGAAGTTTTCGTCGATGTTGCTGTTTCTCCATTGGTTTGTAGTGTGAAGTAGTTGCGTTTTGTTGTCTTTGATTTCATTTTCTGCCTTGTGTATCTGATTTCGAACCAGATCTTGGTGATATTTTATCGTGAAGGCGAAAATGAACCTCATACTCTCTGACCAAACTAAATTCCAAAGGGTAACGAAGGACACTACAGCCGAATTGAAAACAAAGGTAAACAGATTGATTGAAACTGAACGCCAAGAAATCCGGATTCCGCCTGCCAAAGATTATTGGGGAATACAAACCTGGGTATGCGTATGGAATGTCAAGACACACAAGCCTGGAAACCCACTTCAGCCAATCATGAGCCAGATACCCACACCCACGTACAGACTGGCGAAGCAACTCATCGGCTTGCTGACTCCTTATGTACCTTGTGCTTTCAGCCTGAAGTCTCCAAAGGAATTTGTTGACTTACGGGCCACAGGGATAAGAGCCTCGTTGGACGTAGAATCACTATTTACTAACTTACCTGTGGATGAAAAAATCAGGATGATAGCGGACAGAGCCTGTACTCCTCTGTGATCCGTCACAGATACTGTGATCCGGCCTGTACTCCTCTTGACATACCAGAAAACATTCTAAGGAAACTACTCCAAGCTTGTACTAAAGAGGCACCCTTCTTGAGCCCGGATGGGCACATGTATAAGCAAGTAGATGGGGCGCCATGGGTTCTCCCCTAGGTGTCCTGTTTGTGAACTTCTACATGGTTTCCATTGAACAGAAGGTCTTATAGTTGAGGATTCAGAGAGGCCAAAGGAGGAGCAAGGTCAGGCCCAATGCAGTGGAGGCTACAGAGCCCGGTCTTCCAACACGGACCGACTCGGGGGCTTGGTCGCCCACCCCACGAGCCTGAGAGGTAAAGGAGAAACAGTAGAACCCGTAAACACCATCGCTACGAGAAAAAATATTCATTCACGAATGTGCCCCCACACCACCACGGAGCCATAATTAGAGGCAGGACACCCAACAAGAAGCTATCGCCGATCATGCCGGGCCTCCTAGGGTGTGTCGTGAGTATAAGCCTCACAAACTCCACCTTAAGAACCGACAGTCCATCGAGATCGGGTTCAGTGACGAAAGGGGGATTGACAATAAAAGATTCCCCTCGCTCTCGACNCCGCCAGATGCAAGGACTGAGGAATTCGCAGAACAGATAAACAAAGTAGAGAATAGACTTGATAATTTGGAGAACCCGATACCTGAGATTATCGTCCTAGGTGACTACAACTTGCCTAGTCTAAGATGGAGAATAGTAAACAATAATATTATACCAGAAATCTATCGGGACATACCAACCACAGATTAGAGAACTGCTTAGATTCTGTGACAAATTTTCACTCAACCAGCAGATATCAGAGCCAACAAGAAATGAAAATATTTTAGATCTGGTATTCACAATTTTTTTTTTTTTTTGGGGGGGGGGATATATACAAGAGTTATTACATTCTTGTACAGCCACTAGTACGCGTAGCGTTTCAGGCAGGTCCCTGGAATACGATCCCCGCCGCGAAGAATTGTTGTTACAACCAAGTACTGTACCCATTTTACTGTTGAGTTAAACAGAGGCTACAATTAAGGATTTGCGCCCAGTAAATCCTCCCCGGCCAGGATACGAACCCATGACAAAGCACAATGAAGACATAATCAGGGACACTACGATCTCAGATACCACATACTCAGATCACAAGCTCATTGAAGTGCAAACTACCATCAATACTCAGAATGGACCTGAAACAATGATCGAGTGAAAGGGGTTATTCAGTAAATTCAATTTTAACAATAAAAGGATAGATTGGGAGAAAATAAACAGGGAACTTACAAACATTCCATGGGAAACTGTTCTAGGTAATAAAAGTCCTACAGAAGGAATAGAAAATCTGACTTCGGAAGCGTATCAAGTCTGTCTGAAACATGTTCCTTTGAGGAAAACCAGAAAGAGGTCCAACATAGAAAGAGAATGCAGACGACACTATAAAAGAAGGAAAAAAATAGCGGAAATGCTTAAGCAGACACGACTTTCCCGTCAAAGAAGGAATATTTTAAATAGGGAGATTGAAGAAGTCGAGCAGAAATTGAAACTCATATCAGACTGAAGAAATGCAGTTAAAACAGAATGCAATTCAGGAAATAAAGAAAAATCCAAAATACTTCTACACATATGCAAAATCAAAAGCAAAAACCACTGCCAGTATCGGACCTATTCGTACGAGTGAAGGTTCATACACAGAGGATGACAAAGAAATTAGTGAAATCCTAAAAAAAGCAGTATGAGGACATGTTTAACACTCCAATAAACAACATGAAAGTGGAAGATCCAGACAATTTCTTTATGCATAATATCCAAACCCCTGTAAATATAACTGATATCAACACGAGTGTACTAGATTTTGAAAGATAAATTGAAAACATGCCCATGCACTCGGCTCCGGGTTCAGATTCATGGAATTCAATATTTATAAATACTGTAAATGCAAGGTGCCGGTAGCACAGGCACTCGGTATAGTGTGGAGGAAGAGCTTGGACATGGGGAAGATACCAGATGCACTTAAAGTAGCAGACATAGCCCCTCTACAAAAGGGAGGGAGCAAAGCATTGGCAAAGAATTTACCAGTTGCACTAACGTCCCACATAATAAAAGTATTTGAGAGAGTGATTAGGAGTCAAGTCACCAGTTTCATGGAGACCAATGACCTTCACAGCCCAGGGGCCAGATTCACAAAAGCACTTACGCAAGTACTTACGAACGTGTACATCTTTCCTCAATCTTTGACGGCTTTGGTTACATTTATTTAACAGTTTACAAGCATGAAAACGTCCCATTCAACTGTTGTTATTGTTATAAACATTCTCCTGGTGCTTCGGAGCTCATTAACTGTTTAATTCTTGTAAACAAAGCCGCCAAAGATTGAGAAAAGATGTACAGGTTCGTAAGTGTTTGCGTAAGTGCTTTCGTGAATCTAGGTCCAGGCCAACATGGATTTCAAACGGGAAGATCGTGCCTCTCACAGCTACTTGACCATTACGACAGTCACTGAGGCATTAGAAGAAAAACAGAATGCTGATGTGGTATACACGGACTTCGCAAAGGCATCTGATAAATGTGACCATGGAGTGATAGCACACAAAATGAGGTCAATGGGAATAACCGGTAAAGTAGGACACTCGATACTCGGTTTTCTGTTAAACAGGACACAGTGAGTAACAGTCAATCATATAAAATCGAGTCCAAGCGCAGTTAAAAGCTCTGTACCTCAAGGTACAGTCCTTGCTCCACTGCTTTTCCTTATTCTCATATGAGATATACACACAAATACAAGTCACAGCTTCGTATCATCCTTTGCAGATAACACCAAAATCAGCATGAAGTTGACCAATCCACACACTAGAAAATGAAGGGAAGTTATCTTGAGATGATTTTGGGGCTTTTAGTGTCCCCGCGGCCTGGTCCTCGACCAGGCCTCCACCCCCAAAAAGCAGCCCGTGACAGCTGACTAACACCCAGGTACCTATTTTACTGCTAGGTAACAGGGGATAGGGTGAAAGAAACTCTGCCCATTGTTTCTTGCCGGCGCCCGGGATCGAACCCGGGACCACAGGATCACAAGTCCAGCGTGCTGTCCCCGCTCGGCCGACCAGCTCCCATCCTGGACCATTCTCAAGTCGATTGACAATCGACTTGAGAATGTCCAGGACGCACCGAAACGTTGTCGTCCCTTCATTTTGTAGTGTGTGTATTGGTCAACATACTTCAGCCACATTATTATGATTCATTGCCTGCAATCAGCATGAAAATTACCTCGGCTGAAGACATTGAAAAACTTCAAGCAGATATTGATAAAGTTTTCGACTGGGCAACAGAAAATAACATGATGTGTAACAGTGATAAATTCCAGGTTCTCAGGTACAGTAAAAATGAGGACCTTAAACATAATACAGAGTGCAAAACAATCAAATTTGCCCATAGTAGGAAAGCAACATGTAAAGGATTTGGGAGTACAGTAATGATGTCTGACGACCTAACGTTTAGGGAGCATAAACCAAGCAAATATTGCGTCAGCGAGAAAAATGATCGGATGGATTACGAGAACTTTTAAATCCAGGGATCGCATCACAATGGTTGTACTGTACTCTTCAAATCACTTGTGCTGTCCTGTCTTCAGTACTGCTCAGTACCCACTTTCCCATTCAGAGCAGGAGAGATTGCTGAAATAGAGGGACTAGAGAGAACATATACGACATACATAGACGCAATAAAGCACCTAAATTATTGGGATCGTCTCAAAGCTCTCCAAATGTACTCACTGGAAAGAAGACAAGAGAGAGATCAAATAATATACACGTGAATGATACTGGAGGGCCAGGTCCCAAATCTACACAGTAAAATAACAACATATTCGAGTGAACGATATGGAAAAAAATGCAGAATAGAACCAGTGGAGAGCAGAGGTGCCATAGGCACAATCAGAGAACACTGTATAAATATCAGAGGTCCGCGGTTGTTCAACATCCTCCCAGCGAGCATAAGAAATAGTGCTGGAACAACCGTGGACATCTTCAAGAGAAAACTAGATAATTTTCTTCAAGGAGTGCTGGACTAACTGGACTGTGGTGAATATGCGGGCCTGCGGGTTGCTGCAAGCAACAACCTAGTGGACCATACTCTCACAAGTCAAGTCTGGCCTCGGGCCGGGCTTGGGGAGAAAAACAACTCCCAGAACCCCATCAGCCTAGTATCAAGCAGACCAGAATTGAAATATGCAGCAGTTGTATGGTGCCCCAAGCCAAGCTCTCAAGAAGCACATCAATAAACTGGAAAAGGTGCAAAGGCATTTTTCAAAATAGCTTCCAGAACTGAAAGACAAGAGTTACGAGGAGAGGCTCAAGGCGTTAAATATGCCAAAACTAGAAGATAGAGGAAAAAGAGGTGATAGGATCACTACTGTACTTACAAAAATAATAACAGGAATTGACCAAATTGACAGAGTAACTTCTGAAATCAGCAGCCTCAAGAACAAGAGGGGACAGATTCAAGCTAAGGAAACAAAGGTGCAAAAAATATTAGAAAGTTTTCTTTTGCACACAGAGTGGTAGACGGTTGGAACAGATTAAGTGAGAAGGTGGTGGAGGCCAAAATGGTCTGTAGTTTCAAAGCGTTATATGACAAGAGTACTGGGAAGACGGGACACCACAAGTGTAGCTCTCATCCTGTAACTCCACTTGGGTAATTACAACTAGGTGAGTACGGAGTAAGAGTTTGAGTCACGTTTGTATTGATACCATCTCACATGGATGTTGTCCAGCATGATGACACGGACAAGGCAGCTAAAACTGCATGTGATAAGCCTGAAATTAAGTTGGATATGGGCATTCTAATCTGTTGCAAAAACCACAGTATTTCAGGAAATTAGGGATGGCAGAAGAAGTCACTGACACTCAAAGGGCAGAAAGCACAAGTGTAGAGAATTATGTTGTTTAGAACCGAGAACTACAAGTACAGGCAGCACTTAAAATCCAGTAGACAGTATGACATTGTAATTGCCAGAATTCGCCTGGAATATTGATATCTGTAGCAGGAGGCTGTAGGTAATGAATCCCCCAATGGTGAGCATTCTAATTCCATTGTGTTATTCTATTCTCCTTGAATAACATACCATTCCTGGACTTTGATTCATAAAGCAGTTACGCAAGCACCTGCAAACCTGTACATCTTTTCTCAATCTTCCGTGACTTTGTTTACAATTATTTAACAGTTAATGAGCTCTGAAGCACCAGGAGGCTGTTTATAACAATAACAACAGTTGATTGGGAAGTTTTCATGCTTGGAAACTATTTAATAAATGTAACCAAAGTCGTCAAAGATTGAGGAAAGATGTACACGTTTGTAAGTACTTGCATAACTGCTTCGTGAATCTGGGCCCTGGTTCCCAGGTGTTCCTGTGTGTATCCAGAGACCAGCATCTGAGGGGGGGGGGGTTGGAGAGAGGTCCCAGGTACTGTACTTTGGGGACTGTTTGGTAGCTCGTTTCTTGGGAACCACAGTGTGATCTCAAACTATGGAAATTGTAGTAAAATGTGTTGGTACTCTTTAGTGGTGTTATTTTTTTTAATGTACCTCACATAACATAGGTCCACCTAGAATGTCGATACCTTTCTCAAGTGTACATATACATGCTTCTTAGCCATGTAACTTTTAATCCATACTAAAATGTTTTGACCTATTCATCTTAAACATTGAAATTGCAGTAAGAATCTGAATTCCAGCAACTCAAATCTTTGCATAGTTTGAATAAAATTTGAGTTTGAACTTTCGACTGCTATACTTGAATAAAGATTCAAAATACAGTACGGTACTGAGATTTGTGGTGAATGGAAACCTGAATAAATTAAAAATTGTACATTTTTTAACTTTCCATGTGAAAATTTGGCTGATTTGAATTGTGGTGGGCTCCATATTGGAATTATGGAGCATAGAAAGAAAAGCATTATTAATTCCTTATTGTACACTGATATTAAATACCCTAAAAATTTTCAGAGTAAGATCCTTAAAATATGTACAGTACAGAATTACATTTGACTCCAAGGTCAGAAGTCCAATTTGACTCTGGATCTCATTATAGTATATAGATATTATCTTGAGAGGTTATCTTGAGATGATTTCGGGGCTTTAGTGTCCCCGCGGCCCGGTCCTCGACCAGGCCTCCACCCCCAGGAAGCAGCCCGTTACAGCTGACTAACACCCAGGTACCTATTTTACTGCTAGGTAACAGGGGCATAAGGTGAAAGAAACTCTGCCCATTGTTTCTCGCCGGTGCCTGGGATCGAACCCAGGACCACAGGATCACAAGTCCAGTGTGCTGTCCACTCGGCCGACCGGCTCCCATGATATTATGATACAGATCCTATACACACAGTACCAAGCTTATCAATTCTGAATGTTGTTTCTCAAAATAAATATTCAACCACTCATCACCTCCCATTGCAAATCTAATATTTGTCACAGGTGTGTGTAACTGTCCAATGAAGCAAAAATAGTTTATTTATTGAATGTTATTCTTCAGCTGTTTTGGGACAGCGACGATCATCAACCCGCAAGAGTACGCAGGAGAACAAGTGTGTCTGTTTCTTTTAAGGGGGCCACAAGTCCCAGGTCAGCAACCAGCAGGTCTCCAGGTAAGATAATGTCCTAAAATATAGTGAAATGTAGAAAGAATAACTGAATTGATGACATTAAGATAGAATAAAAAATAATATTTGTAGAAACAGTTGATTTATATAAAGAATGCACGGGAAAGAAAACAACCATGCTGTACTATCAAAATTTTAGAGTTGGGGGGGGGGGCCCTATTGGTTGCTCTCACTGAAAAAAAACTAGTTTGTAGGTACAGTATAGTGAACAATTCAAAACTCCCGCTGGTACACAGGGCTCACGAGAACATGCCCATACACTCGGTCCTGGGTCTGGACTCCTGGAATTCAGTATTCGGGAAGAAATTTTAAATTCCAGTAGAACTAGCACTCGGTGTAATATGGTGGAAAAGCTTGGATATGGGAGATTCTGGAAGCACTTAAATTTACAGATATACTGTAGCTCCACTACACAAAGGAGGTAGTAAGATCTTGGCAAAAATCTATAGACCCATAGCATTATGGTCTCACATAATTCAAGTTTTTGAATGAGTGATTAGGAATCAAATCTTCAGTTTTATGGAAAACATTGAACTTTACAACCCAAATCAACATGGAATCAGAGTAGGATGATCCTGTCTTTTGCAATTACTCAACCACTATGAAAATCACATTGGAGACAGAAAATCCTTCAGGAATCAGGGAGAAAGATCTGGGAGTTGATAACACTCCAGACCTGTTTCCTGAAGCCCACATCAAAACGATATCATCAGCGGCATGTGCAAGGTTGGTAAACATAAGAACTGCTTTTAGAAACTTGTGTAAGGAATCATTCAGAAACTTGTATACCTCATATGTCAGATCAATACTGGAGTTTGTGGCTCTAGCATGGAATCTATATCTAGTCAAACACAAAAGGAAGTTAGAAAAAGTTCAGAGATATGCCACCAGGCGAGCCCTCCAGCTGAGGGGCATGAGCTACAAGGAAAGACTACTAGAACTAAACCTCGCATCAATGAAAGACACAAGAGTTAGGGGAGACATTATCACCACCTATAAAATTCTCAGAGGAATGGACAGGGTAGATAAAGATAAACTATTTAGAATGGGTGGTATGCAAACAAGGGGACACAGGTGAAAACTTAGTACCCAAATGAGCCACAGAGGTATTAAAAAGAACTTTTTCAGTGTCAGTAGTTAACATTAGAAAGTGATGATGTGAAGGCGAACTCCACACACAATTTCAAATGTATATATGATAGTCAAATAGGCTCGGGAACCTCTACACCAGTTGATTGACAGTTGAGTCAGGACCAGAGAGCTGGAGCTCAACCACTGCATGCTTAACTAGGTGAGAACTATGACAAAATCACAGAATCATTAGAAGAAAATTCCAAATGCAGATGTAATATGCACACGCTTAGTAAAAACTTTTGACAAGTGTGACCATGGTGTTATTGTGCACAAAATGCATTCAAAAGGAATTGCTGGCAAAGTAGGGGGATGGATTTTTAACTTCCTAATGAACAGAATGCAGTGTGTAAATAGTCAAAACTGAAAAAATCTGGCTCATCCACCATGGAAAAACTCAGTCCCCCAAGGTACCGTACTTGCTTCAATAACATTTCTCTTCCTTATATTAGACATAGCAAGGATACAAACTATTGTACTGTATCATCATTTGCAGATGGCACTAGAATTTTTTTGAGAGTATACAGTGTAATGGACTCTGATGTTAATCAGGTCTTTCAATAGGCCACAGCTGCATTACGACGACCAGAGTAGAGATCTTTGGCAGTAACGTAGGCTTTGGCATTTGATAGTTTTCAGGAAGAGGTGCACCTGCATATTCATTAACAGGTTCATCACCAATAGGACGGTAGTAGATGGGTCTGGTAACCTTGACTGGAGTAGGTTCTAGCCTAATGGGATTAGCGTCTGGGAAGCGCCAGAAATGATGTTTAATGAAGAGAAGATTCGCTCCGGCACTATTGGTGAAAACAAAATATAAAACGGAGACCACATATAAATACCACAGCCAAATCACACTGTGAATGAAAAAGCATTGTAAAGGATCAAGAAGTATAATGTTGGAAGACATAACCTTTTAAAGAACACAAGAAGTAGCTGTCACGAATGCAGAAAATGGCAGGTTAGATAACAAGAACCTTTC
>WNGS01158745.1:16880980-16895347 GCA_020271785.1 Procambarus virginalis
GGGGAATACAGATTTCAAATTGTCCATTTTTTTCTGTACAGTGCAGGGAGAGTAGCAAATTTCATAGACCCATGTATTGCTTGAGATGCTCGCATTCATTTAAAAGGTACTCATAATTCAGGTCTTTGTAATACATATTAGCCAGGTTTCTCACCGAAGAAATAAACAGATTTTGGGCTCAGTCCCTGAGCCCATTATGTGCCTCTGTACCCTTTCCACTGCCCATGGGATGGGTATGGGGTGCATAATAAATGAACTAAACTAACTAACTAAACAATCGTAGTAAGACATACGAATAGTAAGGCACGGGTAATGTTGCCACCTAGCGAGGGCGTGCTCAACCACACACGTGGGCGCGACGCCATCTCGTGAGGCGTGCTCATGCCAGCGCCTGGTCACCACGCCTGGGTGTGGGAGGGAGTCTTCGACCCGACGCGCGGGTCCAGGCGGCCCGAACAAGACTTCGGCCGGTTAGCACGAGGGCTACCCGACCAACACGTGGCCCGTTCGACCAGTCCCTGTCTGGCGGGTATAGCCACAGCCCTAGATACAGAGGCTGGAACGGAGTGGAGGAAAGAGGGCAACTAAGGGCATGTACGCAGGCGCTGCACGAGTCCGGGCAAGTACACGTTACGCTGGGCACATATACGTAAGCACACTGGTGAGGCACACTCGTTGCCTTCCTCACAGGTTTAATAGAATTTTATGACCAAGCAACAAAATTAGGCAGAAAGAGAAGGGTGGGCCGACTGCATTTTCCTGGACTGCCAGAAAGCCTTTGACACAGTACCCCATAAAAGGCTGTTAAAAAAGTTGGAGCAACGGGCAGGAGTAAAAGGGAAGGTGCTCCAGTGGATAAGGGAGTACTTAAGCAACAGGAAACAGCGAGTAACGGTGAGGGGGAGACATCAGAGTGGCGAGATGTCACCAGCGGAGTCCCACAGGGCTCAGTACTAGGACCCATCCTGTTCTAATATATGTAAACGATCTTCCGGAGGGTATAGATTCATTCCTCTCAATGTTTGCTGATGATGCAAAAATTATGAGAAGAATCAAGACGGATGAAGATAGACAGAGACTACAGGATGACCTGGATAAACTGGAGGAATGGTCTAGAAAATGGCTGCTAAAGTTCAACTCAGGAAAGTGTAAGGTGATGAAATTAGGCGAAGGGAGCAGGAGGCTGAACACAAGGTATCATCTGGGAGGTGAAATCCTGCAAGAGTCAAATAGAGAGAAAGATTTGGGGTTGATATCACACCGAACCTGTCCCCAGAGGCCCACATCAAAAGAATATCGTCAGCGGCATATGCTAGACTGGCTAACATAAGAACTGCCTTTAGAAACTTGCGTAAGGAATCTTTCAGAACCCTGTATACCACTTATGTAAGACCAATCTTGGAGTATGCAGCTCCAGCCTGGAGTCCATACCTAGTTAAACACGAGACAAAGTTAGAGAAGATTCAGCGGTTTGCCACCAGGCTCGTCCCGGAACTGAGAGAAATGAGCTACGAGGAAAGGCTAAAGGAGCTGAACCTCACATCCCTGGAAAACAGAAGAGTAAGGGGAGACATGATAACCACCTACAAAATTCTTAGGGGAATTGACAGGGTGGACAAAGACACTCTTCAGCACGGGTGGGACACGAACAAGGGGACACAGGTGGAAACTTAGTACCCAGATGAGCCACAGAGACGTTAGAAACAATTTTGTCAGTGTCGTTAATAAATGGAATGCACTAGGAAGTGATGTGGTGGAGGCTGACTCCATACACAGTTTCAAATGTAGATATGATAGAGCCCAGTAGGCTCAGGAATCTGTACACCAGTTGAGAGGCGGGACCAAAGAGCCAAAGCTCAACCCCTGCAAGCACAATTAGGTGAGTACTGGGACTGGGGCCTAAACAGGGGAAATACGGATCACGTCAACATAGAGTAAAAACTTGTACCTTGTGTGGCGGGGGTCAATCAAGAGTCCCGTGCGGGCCGCCCTCGGAGGGCGACGTGGGCCGGTGTAGGTGGTGTCGTTTAAAGATGAGGTCGGGGACCTTGAATGCTGGAACTATATCTATGGTAAGCAAATTGACATCTAAGGTACTTGGCGTCGTAGACCACGTGTGGCAGGTTGGCGGAAGTACATCCCTTTGGTTGAGGAGCGGCTGCGGTTGAGGGCGAACAGAGGTCACGACCTGTTATAGATTCAGCTACTCGGAACAAGTTCCAAGTAGCACGGACTATGGTGAGCCCGTAACTTACCTGTCACAGGAGCGGGGCAAGGCAAGTAACACGGGCTATGGTGAGCCCGTAACTTACCTAGCACAGGAGCGGTGCGGTCACGACCTCCGCTGGCGCGCCTTAAAGCTAGTACCCTCGCTCGTTGTGCGCGCAACTTAGCTGTAACTTGTTAGTCAGACGTTTTCTTCCCACAGAAAAACCACAGCTTTTGTCAAGCAAGTGTCCATCCACCCCCCCCCTATCCAGTGGCAGCGGTAGATAGGTTACTATCACTCAGTTACTACCTACAGTAGCAAACTGGGGATGCTCCCGGACGCAGGTTCGAATAATTGTCACGGCCCTTGTGGATTTGTTCAAACTGGGGATATTTGGCTAAGATTTCTGGCAGCAGATCATTTTGAATGAAATATTTACACATCTCTGGAACATTTGTTATAGAATTGTCTCTGAATTCACAACTTTTCGCACTCCATCACATAGTGACGGAGGGTGTACGAATAATTTTGTTGACAGTTTACATTTGCTCAGGTCTACACCAGCAGGTAATTCCCAGAGATACTTGTAATCGAGCTAAAGCTGAGCAGTAGTAACATTTAGAAATCGGTTGATTTTATTGGATGACCCATAGATGTGTGGCTCTCCCATGATAGTATGATGATAGACGGAATTATTGGTGTCGATTTCACTTTGCCTCAGATCTACAAGATTTTGTTGAAGTTCTTGGTGTACTATTGCTCTCAGACTGCTTCTTGATAATCCAAAGTTATACTCAATTTCTCCTTTAAAGGCAGATTCTTTGGCTAACTCATCAGCTCTATCATGCCATCGGAGGGCAACATGAGATGGAGTCCACATGAAATGGAATAACTGTGCTACCATTATTAATAATTTTGTTGTATTTATGTCTAGCTTCATACACGAGCATGTTACAGTTATGTCTTAAAGAGTTGGTAGCAATTAAGGATGATAAAGAGTCACTTACAATTAATGTATCAAGTTTGGAGAATTGTACACATTTCAGTGCAAGAAGCAAGGCAAATAGTTCGGTCTGAAAGGTAGAGGCCCAGTTAAAGCAGGGAGTAAGTTTCGGGCCACAGCAAACTTTATGTGACAGCTGCGAGCAATCTTCGTCCAACAGCAGCGAGCAGGTCTCTTGCCACAGTAAATCACGCGCCACAGCAAGCTTCATGCGACAGAAGCGAGTAGGTCTCGCGACACAGCAAGTTTCATGCGACAGCAGTAAGCAGGTCTCGCGCCACAGCAAGCTTCATGCGACAGAAGCGTGCGGGTCTCGTACCACAGCAAGCTTCATGCGACCGTAGCGAGCAATCTTCGTACAACAGCAGCGAGCAGGTCTCGCGCCACAGCAAGCTTCATGCGACAGCAGTGAGCAAGTCTCAGGCCACAGCAAGCTTCATGCGACAGCAGTGAGCAGGTCTCGTGCCACAGCAAGCTTCATGCAACAGCAGTGAGCAGGTCTCGGGCCACAGCAAGCTTCATGCGACAGCAGTGAGCAGGTCTCGTGCCACAGCAAGCTTCATGCAACAGCAGTGAGCAGGTCTCGGGCCACAGCAAGCTTCATGCAACAGCAGTGAGCAGGTCTCGGGCCACAGCAAGCTTCATGCAACAGCAGTGAGCAGGTCTCGCGCCACAGCAAGCTTCATGCAACAGCAGTGAGCAGGTCTCGCGCCACAGCAAGCTTCATGCAACAGCAGTGAGCAGGTCTCGCGCCACAGCAAGCTTCATGCAACAGCAGTGAGCAGGTCTCGCGCCACAGCAAGCTTCATGCAACAGCAGTGAGCAGGTCTCGCGCCACAGCAACCTTCATGCGACAGCAGTGAGCAGGTCTCGCGCCACAGCAAGCTTCATGCGACAGCAGTGAGCAGGTCTCGCGCCACAGAAAGCTTGGCGCCACAGCAACCTTCATGCGACAGCAGTGAGCAGGTCTCGCGCCACAGCAAGCTTCATGCAACAGCAGTGAGCAGGTCTCGGGCCACAGCAACCTTCATGCGACAGCAGCGAGCAGGTCTCGGGCCACAGCAAGCTTCATGCAACAGCAGTGAGCAGGTCTCGGGCCACAGCAACCTTCATGCGACAGCAGCGAGCAGGTCTCGCGCCACAGCAAGCTTCATGCAACAGCAGTGAGCAGGTCTCGGGCCACAGCAACCTTCATGCGACAGCAGCGAGCAGGTCTCGCGCCACAGCAAGCTTCATGCAACAGCAGTGAGCAGGTCTCGGGCCACAGCAACCTTCATGCGACAGCAGCGAGCAGGTCTCGCGCCACAGCAAGCTTGGCGCCACAGCAAGCTTCGCGCCACATAGGGCAGCTCCTCCAGCACCGTAAACACCAAACAGCAGTGGAAGGCGACGCGCCGACCCCGCAGCAAATGGCGGGGCATGTGTGTCGCTTTTTCACCAAAATTAAAGAATTAATTATCTGGAGCTGGAGCTACCTGTGGGCCCTGTGGTTCCTGTTGGTCATATCCGTCGTCTACTATCTTCGAGGACCCCTCAAGATTACCGACAACATCGGAATGGGTGAGTAACTGCTCGCACTCGCCTTCTCTCTCGACTCTTGTTGCTCAGGTCAGGTCTTGTGGGTCAGTGATCCTTGATGCAAGCACTGTAGGATGCTTGCAGGTGTGCAGGAATATCCGCAGGTGTGCTGGCTGTCGGGAAGAAGTAGAAGTGGTTGTCTGCAGTGGACCGCAGGTGGCCTACCATCACTCGTGGAATGATATTAAGCCCAGATGAAAGCAGTATGAAGCTAGAGACCATACCTAACTATTGTGAATTATTTGTGGAATCTTGGAAAACGTGTTATATTGTGAACAACATGGGAGTAACTGAGAGGCAGACAATTCATGTACAAATTGTGTGCTAAAACATTTCATAACGTGCCCAACCTAACCTAACCTCAACCGAGCCTTACACAGCGTGATCAAAACCTTGTGATAATAAACTTGTAATATTCAGTACAGTATATGGGTTTGACACACTGAAAACTATCTATGTGTAAATGTGTATGACTTGCCCCTACCCTCTAACCTGACCTAACTACAGTATATACAGTATTCATCTTTAAATAGTAGAAAATGAAAATACCTCATTAGGAGTAGTTTTGAAGAGTTACTTTAGAACTGAGCTATGAATCCCAACAAAAGTTTATGAATACTGGTGAATGAGGGTGGCAGTGTTTTAAACTGTAGAATTATATTCATCTTCATGTCTTCAGCTGGTAGACTGTTCCATGGGTTAACTATCCTTTGAGAGGACAGCATCCATAATGTGATCTTGGCCTCCTGTGCAAGTCACATTGGTCATTTTAAAGAAGTGGTCTAGAATAATGTCTTAAGTTAACTGTTTCAAGTGTCAATGCATTCAGGTTTTTGTCTTATTTGCAGAGCTATTCACCATGTGTGGGGTCGGAGCTCAGCGATTATAAAATACACGTATCTTCGCTTTAATTTCAAATATGCCCATGGTAAGGTATTTAAAATGAAGCTTATATTTCTATCTTTCTTGCGACATATAAAACTCTTACGTTTATT
This sequence comes from Procambarus virginalis, assembly GCA_020271785.1. Lineage (NCBI taxonomy): Eukaryota > Metazoa > Arthropoda > Malacostraca > Decapoda > Cambaridae > Procambarus > Procambarus virginalis. The sequence continues at coordinate 16,886,766 of WNGS01158745.1, forward strand.
AACGGATCTGCGTGAAATAAGAATTGTTTTAAGATGAATATTGCGGGTTACGAGCTCGACGAATGATGAAAAATGCAACTTTTATACAACTATATATATCTTCGGTTTTACTTCAAATATTTTCCTTGTAGAGGTTTTACATATACTGTAGATCCCATTTCTGTTGTTCTTTTTTACATATAAATTATTTTGGTTTAATAAGTCATCAAGATATTTTCAAAAATATTCTTTTGGTGTTCGTCTATTCCAACATGGTTGCACATTTTGGAAATCCTATACATGGGTTGATCCATCTGATACTTGGGTCAACCTCCAATATGGTTTGGAACAGTAATACCTTACGTGGGCTTAAACTGGATGAGAAGGGCTGGATTAATTGTTTTTCCTTTATCAAAAGAAATTCATACACATTCACGTGTATGAATGCACTGGTTCATCTGTGATCCTTTCAAAGTTTCTTCAGCTCTCGGCTGGGGTTTTGTTATTATTGCTTACCAGGCAGATCAGAGCCATTAGGCTGTCTTTGCATTTACTCCCAAACCATTACCGACTTACAAACATCATGGTTTGCAAGTTGGTAATGGTTTGGTATGGTCTGCAGCTCATTTGTCTTCCTTGAGTCTCCACGATTCAGCTCCGCTTTGACTACACTTCTGTGCTTTGTTGTTTCAATTGGGGCTGGTCAGTTCAGTCTCTTCTGATGTGATTTTTGCCTCTGCTTGAAGCTCATATTCTGAATTTTTGGGAATTAACTTCCTGGGTTTATAACCCTGTGGGTGAAAAAACATATCCTGTTTGCAGTTCTACATTGTGGCTTGTTGAGCTTGAAACCATTGCTCACTTTTTGAAGCTGTTTGGATGAACATCCTCCAAATTGTTCAGTAAAAGTTACGTCAGCAGAGTGATCGTTCTGGCTCCTTGGTGGTTGGCTGAGCCTTCTTTTCTGGGCCTTCAGGCTTGGTGTCCAAAGCTATGTGATTTTTCAAGGCACCCATCTCTTTCAAATGATCAGCTGGGAGATTTTTCTTGTTTTGGTATTCTCTGCTGATCTTAGCATATGTGGTTTTCGCAAGATGAATGTACACATTACCATCTGTATGGGGCTCTCTTCTTGGTGGCAGCCTGAGGTGGTTTGGGGTGCTTTTTTTGGTGGTGTGTTTTTGGAATTTTATGGACCGTAGGCTAATGATACCTTCCTACCTTGATACCTACCTGCTTGATGGGGGTTCTGGGAGTTCTTCTACTCCCCAAGCCCGGCCCGAGGCCAGGCTCGACTTGTGAGAGCTTGGTCCACCAGGCTGTTGCTTGGAGCGGCCCGTAGGGCCACATACCCACCACAGCCCGGTTGGTCCGGAACTTCTCTTGGAAAACAGCCCAGTTTTCTCTTGAAGATGTCCACGGTTGTTCCGGCAATATTTCTTATAGTCGCTGGGAGGACGTTGAACAACCTCGGACCTCTGATGTTTATACAGTGCTCTCTGATTGTGCCTATGGCACCTCTGCTCTTCACTGGTTCAATCTTGCATTTTCTTCCATATCGTTCACTCCAGTACGTTGTTATTTTACTGTGCAGATTTGGGACCTGGCCCTCCAGTATTTTCCATGTGTATATTATTTGGTATCTCTCTCTCATCTCTTTTCTAGAGAGTACATTTGGAGAGCTTTGAGACAATCCCAATAATTTAGGTGATTTATCTCGTCTATGCGTGCCGTATGTGTTCTCTGTATTCCCTCTATTTCAGCAATCTCTCCTGCACTGAAGGGGGAAGTGAGTACTGAGCAGTACTCGAGACGGAACAACACAAGTGACTTGAAGAGTACAACCATTGTGATGGGATCCCTGGATTTGAAAGTTCTCGTAATGCATCCGATCATTTTTTTGGCTGACACAATATTTGCTTGGTTATGCTCCCTAAACGTTAGATCGTCTGACATCATTATTCCCAAATCCTTGACATGCTGTTTTTCTACTATGGGAAGATTCGATTGTGTCTTGTACCCTGTATTATTCCGAATACTGTCACTTGCTGTCCTCCTTCCTGTGGTATTTGGTGGTTGTTGCTTGAGCATTGCTTGAATGATTAAGGCTAACTGGCTGGGACCCTTAAGTCAGTGGACCTCCAATCTGGAAATTACCTAAATGTAGTTACAGGATGAGAGCTACGCTCGTGGTGTCCTGTCTTCCCAGCACTCTTTGTTGTATAACACTGAGACTACTGATGGTTTTGGCCTCCACCACCACCTCATTTAACTTGTTTCAACTGTCTACCACTGTTTGCAAAAGTGAATTTTCTTAGATATCTTTGACACTTTTGTTTAGTTTCCTTAAATCTATGACCACATATTAAGAAGTTCCAGGTCTCAAGAATTTCTTCCATATCAATTTTGTAGATTCCCATTACTATTTTGTACACAGTGATCATAAAAACTGAGTACTGTAGTAATTTCATTACACAGGATCTTCCAGTTCAAAAACCATACTGCCTGTCTGTTATATAATTTTTCTCTATGATGGCGAGGAAGTGGTGCTAACTGGACCTGGGTAACGAATGTGTACATAGAATCAGGGTTGCAAATGTTGTCCAAGTAATTGTTTGATTTAGTATGTTCTACCTTTTTGGTGGGTTGATAATGTGGTGATCTTTGTATCCCCAGAAAATATGCACTGTAACATATATCATTCTGCTAGTTAAATAAGACAGTTTAGAATAGCAGGGATGTCAGTAAGCTATGTTAAATGTGGCCATTGTAATTGCGCAGCGGTGCCCAGGACAAAACTATCAATCGGATATAAAGGTTTCATACTGATATGCCACAGTATTGCACTTGTCTTGATATCTTGGATGCCTTATGCAATGATGCAATGCACACAACAATGAGGAACTGAAGACAATGGCCTCTTTCACTTTTACTGCATTAAATGCAATGACAAATTTATTCAATTTATGACCAGTATGTTGAATAATGATGAAACAATTGATGAAAATAATGGTGGAACAATAGATGGATTTATTGAGGAATTATCTATGAGAATAAAGATGAAATTATAAAGGAACTGCAGGAGGGTTACAAGGTAATAAAATAGCTACAGGGGGGAACAGAAGATATCGATAAAACAATTTATGGACTTTACACAATCATATTTTCAATCAGTGTTCATATAATTTAACCTTAGAAATATATTGCTGCACAAGCCCACCCTTGTTCCATATAGATAGTCAATTCAATGTGAAAAATTTTGGCACTAGGAAACAATATTTTATTGTTTTAGCTAGAAAAGTTTTATTATGTAAAACACTAAATCCATAACCAAATTACATTGCTCAAGATAAAATTCAGGCATTTTAAGTGACTTTTAAATATCTAATTAATTTACCTGAGATCTACCATCTCTTCTGTGGGTAGGTAATTTCATGGGATTATTAAGCTATAAGTAAAAAAAGCAACTTTTTGGTTCAACATTTTTGAGTTTAAAACTGTTGTCTCCTTGTACAGTGTGTTCAGTATTTGAAAGGTCTTGATGAGATCAGCCCTGTCATTTCTGGCACTGATAGTTCCAAGATCTTAACTGTGCCTGGTATGAGTTAACTAGTTCTGTGATGATTTTTGTCACTGTGTGTTGAACTTTTTCTAACGAGGATATTTCCTTTTGAAGGTGAGATCTCCATGGGTTGGGTACAATAGACTAGGTGGGTGGGGGGGGAAGGGGGGGGGGTGCACCAGAAATTTGTATTCATAAATAACTTTTTTTATGAAGTCAGTGTAGAAGACACTGAAAAACTACCTGCTGATAGTAATAAAAATTTTGATTGAGCAGCAGAAAATAACATGTTTAACAGTAATAAATTCCAGTTACTCAGGTATGAAAAATTAATATCTTAAACGAAATACAGGGTAAAAAATACAATCAGATCTACCCATAGTTGGAAAGCAATGTTTAAAGGATATGGAAATAATGATGTCTGACAACCTAATATTTAGGGAGCATAAGCAAGTAAATATAGTGTCAATTAGAAAAATGATAAGATGGATTATGAGAATGTTTCATATCCAAAGATCCCACCACAAATCTCCTACTATAATATTCAAATCACTTGTGCTGTCCCATCTTGAGTTTGCTTCTCATGTCCCCCTTAAGGGGAGGAGAGAGTCCTAAATAGAGGGAATACAGAGAACATATGCAGCACAGATAGACACTATAAAGCACTTAAATTATGTGGACTGTCTTAAAGCTCTCAAGATATACCCCCTGGAAAGGAGACAAGAGAGGTATCACATAATATATACATGGAAAATACGGGATGGCCAGGCCCCAAATTTGCACAGTAAACAGAAACTAACAACATACTGGGGTGAATGATATGGAAGGAAATGCAGGAAATGCAGAATAGAGCCAGTGAAGAGTAGAGGTGCCATAGGCACAATCAGAGAACACTGTGTGAACATCACAGGTCCACAGTTGTTCAGTATCCTCCTAGCAAGCCTGGCCCCAGGCTGGACTTGGGAAGTAGAGCTCCCAGAACCCTCTCCATGTAACGGCACCATTGTAACGGACCACAAATTGCAGAAAGACAGGAATAAATCTCATAGGGTGAGGGAGGTAGAGAGGTGGAAGGGAGCAGTGAAGAAGATTGGTCAAGATAAAGGGAAAGTTTTAGAACGAGAGAAAAAGTTAAGTGCTGGAGGAAAGAGATAGAAAGGAGGAAATCGTTAGAAAGTAGGAAAGAAGAGTAGAAAGTGCTGCCACCATCCATTCAATGGTTAATTATCGGATGAGGAATGGAACTTGTCAGCACAACAATATTATCTAATGTTATCATGTATCAACTGTAAGCATGTAATCATATGGACAAGAATTTTACATCGTCATCTTCAGCAAGTACAATTCAGAGTGCTCTCCACTCTAGCTTTCACTATCCAAGATCTAGGGATCAGAATTAAATATAATTTGAAAAGTAAGTTAATCATTTATATATTGGTGCCTGATGCCACCAGTATTCTGTGTGACCGACTCTTGATACCTGGTTGATACCTGGTTGATGGGGTTCTGGGAGTTCTTCTACTCCCCAAGCCCGGCCCGAGGCCAGGCTCGACTTGTGAGAGTTTGATCCACCAGGCTGTTGCTTGGAGCGGCCCGCAGAGCCACATACCCACCATACTCTTGTTGTATATGAAATATTAATACAACCATTTATGGTGTTATGTCCAGGTGAGATCCAGGTAAGTTCATTTCTTTATTTCTAAATGTATATATTTTAACCACTGCTGCTAACTGCTGATAAATTTTCAATCACTTGAGGGTTATAATTACTAAGGGCTTTTCTTTATCATTCTGCTGCACAGACATATTGCTCATATGATTGTTATGATGTGTATTGTTATGTCCTACATGCAAGGTTTTGCAGTTTAAATACAATATTGATAGTAATTGCACATCTGCACTGTGGTTAAGCTATTCTCTGACCAGCTCTGGAGATGCCTGGATGTTTTGATTTCAGTGCCTGGTGTTACTGCCTTGTTTCCTGCAGTCAGTTTCGGCTTTGGTGGCTTTGCCCAGGTTGCTCACCCCCACCCACCTCCTTTCGAAGATAATGACATTTATCATTTATTGGTGTGCTAAATGATAATGACGTTTATTGGTGTGCTAAACATAGCCTCATACTGGCTTCTTAGAATTTCACTCATCTCTTTGTTGTCCTCTGTGTACGTACCTTCATTTGTAATTAACGGTCCAATACTGGTAGAGGTTTTTTATTTTGATTTTGCGTATGTGAAAAAATATTTCAGAGTTTTCCTTATCTTTTGTATAGCTTTCTGTTCCAATTCCATTTCCTCAGACTCATATGATCGCTTCAACGTTTGTTCTATTTCTTCGATCTCCCTGCTTAGGCTTATTTTCCTTGCTTGTGATGGTTGTGTCTGCCGAAGCATTTCCGTTATTTTTTTCCTTCTCCTGTACAGTCGTCTGCGTTCTCTTTCTAGAGTGGTCCTCTTTCTGCCCCTCCTCACAGGCACGTGCTTCAAGCAAACCTTGTAAGCTTCATCTGTCAGTTGAGCTATTCCCTGTGTGGGAGTTTTGTCGCTTAAGACCGTCTCCCATTGAATGGTTGCAAGGTCTACATTTATTTTTTTCCCAGGCGATCCTCTTATTGTTGAAATTGAATTGATTGAATATTCCTTCTCGCTTGTTGGGTCTCTTAGACCTACTACCGTTATTTATGCTAGTTTGTACCTCAATGAGCTTATGGTCTGAGTATGAAGTATCTGAGATTGTAATGTCTCTGATTAGTTCATCATTGTTTGTGAATAACAAGTCTAGTGTATTTTCGTTCCTAGTTGGTTCTGTAATCTGTTGATTGAGCAAGAATTTGTCACAGAACTGCCTAGGCTTGCCTAGGCTTTGATTGAACTAGGTCCCTACCCACCTTTGTTCTCCCCCTTTTCATTCCCTCCTTTTTCATGAGGAGGCTGTCTCTTCAGTGCTTTCAACTTCAACTACATCCCTCTTAACCCCTCAGTCGGGTTCTATTGCAGAAGGGCTTGATCCATGCTGCTCGGAGACAGTCTCGGCCTCACCTGTGGTTAGCTGGGTTATGCCTCCAGTGAAGCCTGTTTCTACCGAACCTTGGCCCATCTTTAAAGGTGTATTTGTGCTGGCTCTTTCATGGTTCGCAACTGCGGTGCTCTCTTTTTTTTTTCTCTCTACTACAGCGTGGCCACACATTTACAATGCTAACCAGCATATATACTTTTCTTCTGTCCTCCATGGACAGGGTTAGAGATGTGTTAAACATATATTTCAAGGGTTTATTGAACAATCAACCACTGAAGGTGAGTCGGTGCTTTTTAAATGCTAAGCTAACCTATATACGTAAATACATAGATACACAGATTTACGTATGCCTTACATAAAGTGTTCGATGTGTCTTTTACATATGTCATTAATGTATATCTACAAAGTGAAATGTAATTCTGATCAGCTTCCATATATACTTTATACCCATACATATACATACACACACATATACATATATACACACATGCATTCACAGACATTTGTCTCATTCACTCTGGCAGGGTGAGATAGCTGATAAAGAACTAGTGTGCAATTAAGCACTTAATCACTGAAGGTGATTAAGGTGCTTTTACAAGCTCAGGTTATATAGTTACATCATGTACATTGTATAATTAATCTATTACATGGCCAATCTTGGATACAATCCATATATCATCAAGTGTTCCAGTACTCATATAGTAATTACAGTGTTCAGCATACCTTAGCCCCGGAGGCGAAAGTCAGCCAGTATGGGACATTCTACAATATAATGTTCAAGAGAGTGCATGTTTTCTCTTTCACAAAGTTGACACATTGTGTACTCGACATTTGGTTTGAGTGGACATCTGGCTCATTTTGCCAGTTCTTGGTCTGACAGTTAGTGGACCTTCCGGATCATTTTCCCCAGGGTCTCTAGTGGCATTGGTCCATTTCCTCTATCCCTCTCAAGATTATGGGATCTTGGGTCAGGAGTCTCCTACTCGGTCATTGCATCTTGATAGGACTCTGGTTGGTTAAGTTCACTCTTTTTCTTTCGTGGGTGTCCAAGTTGTTTCTAGTTCCAAAATGAGACTCGGAGGGCTTTTCCGTTAATTCCCATAGCCTTTCCTCGTAATTCGTACCTCTCGGCTCTGGGACTGGTCTGGTGGCATGCTTCTGAATCTTTAACTTTGTCTTATGTTTATTTAACTAGGTATGGACTCCAGGCTAGAGCTGCATACTCCAGGATTGGTCTGATATATGTAATATACGAGGTTCTGAATGATTCCTTACACAATGGAGGAATCCATTGTGTAAGAAGTCATTCATTGTGTAAGGAAAGGCAGTTCCTTACACAATTCATTGTGTAAGGAAAGGACAATTCATTGTGCAAGGAAAGGCAGTTCTTATGTTGGCCAATCTTGCATACCCCACTGATGTGGGTGTATGTGTCCCCAAAAGCCTTTTGGTACAGGCTTCTGGGGACAGGTTGGGTGTGATACCAACTCCCAGATCTTTCTCTCATCTTGACCCTTGAAGGATTTCATCTCCCAGATGGTACCTTGTGTTCGGCTTCCTGCTCCCTTCACCTCATTTGTTTACTTTACACTTATTTGAGTTAAACTCGAGTAGCCATATTCTAGACCATTCCTCCAGTTTGTCCAGGTCGTCTTGTAGTCTCTTTCTATTTCCTCTGTCTTGATTCTTCTCATAGCCAGGTTAATGTGAGTGGCTGTTTCCCAGCCATGTTTCTTGGGGTTGTGTCTTGGTCTGTCTCTATGACTGGCTGGATTTGGGCTCCCAACACCATCAATGGTCTGCAAGACGGCGATCTGGTTCTCTCCAACCTAGCCATTCGGGGTCTTGGTGAAGTGAAAGGAGTCCCGGGTGGTTCTGTCAAGGGTGCAGATATGATTGGGTCTGGTTTGAGATCCCCATATGGTTTTCCTGCTGTCTGTGGTGTTGCCCTGCCTACACTGTTGTCTTCATCTGGTGTTGGACAGGACCTGGATTATTTATTGGTTGGTTGTGCAGATGCCCGAGCTAT
>WNGS01158745.1:16897319-16916424 GCA_020271785.1 Procambarus virginalis
TTTTATAATTATTTTTTATTGTTTTTCAAGTTACACTGATATCATTTAGACAAGTTGGAGCATTTGCCTAGTAGATTATGCACAAAACATTTGAAAGTTTCAGAAAATTTAAAACTGAGCTCAGTGTCGCACGTCATATGATGTTTGCACAGTTTGTGTTCCAAGTATCCGCAACAAGTATCCTCTGAATGTGCTTGTTGGGTTCTCTTTGAACACTGCGAGAGGTCGGGCAAGGGAGCCAGTCGGCCGAGCGGACAGCACGCTGGACTTGTGATCCTGTGGTCCCGGGTTCAATCCCAGGTGCCGGCGAGAAACAATGGGCAGAGTTTCTTTCACCCTATGCCCCTGTTACCTAGCAGTAAAAAAGGTACCTGGGTTAGTCAGCTGTCACGGGCTGCTTCCTGGGGGTGGAGGCCTGGTCGAGGACCGGGCCGCAGGACACTAAAGCCCCGAAATCATCTCAAGATCCGCGGTTGTTCAACATCCTCCCGCAAGCATAAGAATATTGCCGGAACAACCGTGGACATCTTCAAGAGGAACTAGATTTATTCCTCCAAGGTAGTGCCGGACCAACCGGGCTGTGGTGGGTATGTGGGCCTGCAGCCGCTCCAAGCAACAGCCTAGTGGACCAAACTCTCACAAGTCAAGCCTGCCTTGGGCCGGGCTTGGGGAGTAGAAGAACTCCCAGAACCCCATCAAACCAGGTAACCTCAAGAAAGTTATGCCCTGTATGTGTAAGGGAAGTGTGTTGAAGTCTTGGACCTTTGATGCCTATTACACCTCTGCTTTTCATTGGGACTATTTTGCACATCCTGCTATGCCTTCTTGTGTCGTGTGATATTGTGTGTGCAGATTTGGAACCCGTCCTCCTATTTTTTTAAGTGTAATTGTTATGTATCTCTACCTGCAGAGAGACATAACAGGCCTGCCTATTATGTATCTATAGGCCTAATCTAGGGAATACGATTTAAAAACAATTTAGGCGGTCCCCAGTAATTTAGATGTTTCTGGATTCTAGCAGTAAAGATCTTTGCATGCTCTCCATGTCAGCAAATTCTCCAGCTTTGAATGGGGCTGTTAGTGTACAACAATATTCCATCCTAGAGAGCATTAATGTCTTTAAAAAGCATCATCATTGGTGTGACAACTCTTCTTAGAAGGTTCTTGTCATCCAACCTGTCATTTTTCTTACAGTTGTGACAGCAACTTTGTTGGGTTCTTAAAGTAAAGTCTTCTGACATGATTACTCCTAAATCTTTTTACATTGCTTTTTCTTTTTTCCTTTAGTGTGTGTTTGACTGTTTTATGTGTCATTTCTGCTTTGTTATATTTTTATTTTTTTGTCCAGGTGCAGTATTAGAACTTATCCTCATTAACCCTTAACATGCTCGGGGTCTAATATCCTGCTATCCGCACAGGCGCATGTCATTTTGAAAAAAAAAAAATTATTTTTTCTTCCTAACCTGTTAATTTGTATTCACTGATCACGGGAAAAAATAATAAAAAAAAAACTTAGTGCCATATATTGCCCGCTATAGGGCGGGGAAGTCTGGCAAATTATAGGCGCTGACTCAGCATGCGTCCCAGGCGGTCTGTTGCTCGCCAGCTGTCAGGCCAGAGTTGCAACAAAGAGATAATTACCTAATTATTTCAATGTCTCTGATTGATGTTTCATAGTTTTTTTTGCTGTAATATTATTCAATAGTGTGTAGTTTGATATATTTATATAATAAAATGAGTGAATCATTGCTGTACTCAAAATATGGTGTACATATTGTTGATTCAGTCATGTTCATCAATCAGTGAACAAATCCTTTGTCGGTTATTACACTATATACACAGGTTATATATAAGTATCTGCATGTTTTGTTCACTATAACGAACCACTAAGTAGCTATTATGAGTCAAAAAGTAACGAGGAGTGACCGCCGTGTACCAGCCAGCCACTCCCGCCTCCCTCCAGTCATCTGACTCGCCCACATTCTCCTCCCACAATACTGTTTTTGCTATAATTCACTATATACAGACGGTATATATAAGTATCTACATGTTTTGTTCACCATAACTGTACTTCTAAGCTTGTATGGTGAGTAAAGTCACAAAGACATAGGACCTAACACAGTCAGCTGATGGCTGCCTCCCTCAAGGCCAGATACACTAATATTTCTCCTCCAACAAACTGTGTGGTGTTATTACACTATATACACACATTATAAATAATATATCTACCTGTTTTATTCACCATACTTGTACAAATAAACTGGTATGGTGCCCAAAGACTATCGTGGTAACCAGTAAACAACACCGTCGTCTGCACGGTGGCGTCGTGCAGACGACGCCACCGCCCTCACCAAAATGGCGGCTCCAAACCTTCTCTTGCTGTTTATACCCTCTATACACACGTATATATAAGTATCTACATTTGTGTTCACTATAGCGAACCACTAAGCTGGTATGCTGAGTGCAGTCAATAAAAGGTGGCCACACACAGTCAGAAAACATCGCCACCACCCTCCCTCCCACAGCATTACTCCTCCCTCCATGGCGCACAGCGCTAAATATCATCGCAATCCTGCTATTATCAGAACCATGGTCACTTTTATCACAGTCAGGGGTCTTCTGTAATAATATCATCGCTACATAATAGCATGAACAAGTATATTATGGCATTTTTAGGCGATGCTGTGGTCACAAGCTGAACAGCAGTGCTGTGAGCTCATGCTGCGTGCGTCAGGCTTGGTAGCTTACGCGATACTGAGGCCCCTAACACCCGGGAGTTTGGCCCACGATTTTTTTTAAAAATGGCGTCTGTTTACAAGAGCCCTGATGAAGGTGTGGTGAACCCCGTGTATCTGCGGGCCGTTTAAATCTTGCGTAGTGCTCCAACACTTCATATGAAGTGAAGAGCAGTCGACTGGTAAAACGCCTAGCACTTCATATGAAGTGATGCGCACTTTAAGGGTTAAACGTGTTATTTTCTGTGGCCCATTGAAAGGCACAGCAAAACATCAGATTGATGGTTTGCTGTGTCTTCTATGTTGTCTACTCTCGTGAAAATTCTAGTGTTATCTGCAAAGGATGATACAGTACTATAGTTTGTATCCTTGTCTATGATATGAAGATGAGGATTTGTCTTCCATGGCATGTAAGACCATGTCATGATGGTGTAGCAAATGTGAGAATCGGGAGCACCCTGTTCTGAACCCGTGTTGCCCAGGGGTTATGTAAACACGGTGTTTCCATGTGTTTTGTGATATTTCTACTTGGCACTCTTTCAAAGATTTTTATGAAGTGCGATTTTAGAGATTTATTGGTCTATAACTTTTTGCATCAGCTTTACTACCTTCTGTGTGAAGGGGCATGATCTCTGCTGAAGTATGTCAGGGATAACACCAGCATCTAGGCTCCGTCTCCAAAAGAAGTTTAGGGCCAGTGATGGAAGTTAGGTAAGTTCTTGCAAGAAGTGGTGGACCAACCGGGTCACAGTGGATATGTAGACCTGTAGGCCACTCCAAGCTGTTGGACCAAGTTGTCACAAGTTGATTCTGGCTGGGCTTGGGGAGTATAAGCACTCCCAGAACACACTCCAAGTAAACTCCACATAAACTCTTGAAAAGATCATCCCTGAAAATTAAATTTTTCATCTGCATGCAGGCGATGAGTCACAATAACTAGTGACTAGTGTGTGGTATGGTAAAATTTTTCATCCCTTTGCTCATTCTCTGCTCCATATAAATATTGTAAAAATCCTTTTCCTGGCAACTGAGCAAATAGGAAGATGTGGAGAAGTAACTCAGTGGATCTGGCAGTCTCGCCACATGGTTACATTCCAGTTGTTAACACAATCTACCTGCCAAAGCCTGCAGGTAACCCGTAAGTGAATGAGGGCCCTTTGCCCTCTGCAATACTGTGTCATTGTAGAGTGAAAAGTGTTCACTGTGATACACGAGTCAGTAATGTGCGCACAATAAATGTTTATTGTCGCAATATTACTGGTTAAAAATTCACTAAAATTACAATATGTATAGTTTCACACACTATTACACACACAGTACTTCGGAAGCGAGTAATAATCAACGAAGTAGTCCATGGTACACAGCACGTCTTCACTCTCATTGCACCAGGTACAGATAGATTTTCGCTTGCTGTTTCTTCATTCTGTGTGCTTGCAAATAACGTACTCACGTACACCCTTGGCTTTAGTACTTGTAGGTGGTATGTAGCCAAGCTTGTAAAGCATAAGATAGTATTGAAAAGATTGTAGGAAAAGATAAAAAAATTGTAAGGTAGTCTTGAAAAAATCGCTTTGTAAGAGATTCACAAGAAGAGATTCGACCACCCTCGAAAAGTGTCCGTCAATCTAAAGGAGATTCAGGCATTCTTGAAGAGATTCAGCCAGCCTCAAAGAGTATCAGTAAATCTGGAAGAGATTCAGCCAGCCTCAAAGAGTATCAGTAAATCTGGAAGAGATTCAGCTATTCTTGAAAATATCTATGGAAAACACCACCATGAAAGCCGCTAACACTGCCGCTAACACTGATTCATCTATGTATTATCGATAAATTGGAGATGGCATAGGTGGGCAAGGGTGGCGCTCAGAGCTACAACTGGATATGCTCGCTGTATCGTCCTCATAGGTGCTGTATCACTTGCATTCGACCTTTGTGTTAGGTCTTTACTGTGCCCAGCTTCACCAATATCATGACCCTTATGTTCTTCAAACAATAAGGTTCGAATTTCACTGACAGAGCTCGATCTTTCAATGCTGCGTCGAATAGGCGTTTGGGAGCCAGAGGTGCGTGCGCCACCCATGGTTGCTCACGCAGTACTAACCCAGCCAGCAGCACTAGGGCATTCTTGGAATTTTTTTTCCGAGATGGCTGCCTCTCACTGGAGGTCCTGAGAGTCCATTTCGTACACAACCAATCGCGCACACATTTTGAATCTTATCTTGAGGTTATCTTGAGATGATTTCGGGGCTTTAGTGTCCCCGCGGCCCGGTCCTCGACCAGGCCTCCACCCCCAGGAAGCAGCCCATGACAGCTGACTAACACTCAGGTACCTATTTTACTGCTAGGTAACAGGGGCATAGGGTGAAAGAAACTCTGCCTATTGTTTCTCTCCGGCGCCCGGGATCGAACCCAGGACCACAAGATTACAAGCCCAGCGTGCTGTCCGCTCAGCCGACCGGCTCCCCGGTATGGGTACGAAAAAATCAGAGTTTTCTCAGTTGGCGCAGTCCAGTGGTTAAGGTCCTTCACTTAAGTTTTATTAAATAATTTTCAAAGTACTAATGAGAGAGAGGAAGGGATGGGATAAGAAGAGATAAGAAGGAGGGAGATGCCATGCATGTACCATTTTATATCTGTCATATGTATAGCTCTAGTACAGTACTCTTATATTAAATATACAAACATTTATGATTGTATATTTAATATATATATTTAATTATAAAATTGCTATCCACACTTCCGTGGAAATAACATTCCATTCACCTGGCATGAAATGATTCGAGACCTATAAAGTCCAGGTTATTGGAATTTTATGAGTAAAGTTTTGAAATGGATTGAATACATTTATATACAAGGTATTTATAGGTTTTTCCTTATAATTTTCAGATTCTTGAATGTTAAGTACTGTATATATATATTACTTTAAAATTATATTTACCTTTTTTCTCTCCCCAAGATGTCTGTTGGTCAGAAAGCTAAGCTGGTGTGCAGTCCCGACTATGCCTATGGAGAAAGAGGTTTCCCGGGTGTGATTCCACCAAATGCCACACTAACATTTGATGTAGAGCTGCTAGCGGTGGAGGCATAAACACAGACTGTGCTACTGCCATATGGGTTGGGAAGGCTAGTGTAAGGAATTTTGATGTGTACCATAGGGGTTCCCTCATTCATATTTTCTTGTTTAGTTGATACTGTGATACATGTGATAAACACGCTCTGATGTAATGATTTTCAAGCATTGAGATCACCTATCCACCAGATAAATAAGAAAATAAATTAAATAACAAAAAATTATTATTCAAATCAAGATTTTCCCTTGTGGCAGTGGACTATTGTTGTTGGGAAAAAATCATTGCCTTCAATTGCTCAGGAACAAATACTTTAATGAAGGTGGAGTGGCCCCAGGTTGAGAAAGATTCCCACTGCCATCCCTTGTACCCACTAACGTTCTACGGACATCCTTTACACCTGACTTGGGATGTTGTATGGACTGTTGGCACATTGTGAAACTGGTTTATTGTGTACTTTTTGATTTTAGTATTTTTTTTTTTTTTTTAGTTTTATGTAACTACATCTGCCTCTGACCTCAGTGATGATTTATACTTTACACATATAGCCCTGAAAGTATATTACTTAAGCCTATATACAAAATTATTATGCATACCAAATGACAAAGTATACTGAAGTGGGTTTACTTGGCTGAATTTGACTTGTTTTAAAGTCAGGCAATTAAGTTTGCAAAATTTGGCTTACAGCTTGTAATGCAACCTACATGTATATCTGCAAAATTTATAGAATGCTTACATAAAGATAGTTGATTATGTATTATGTACACCAGAGCCTCTGTATGCCACAGCCTGTGTATACCAGAGCTTATAGTTTACAGGTAGCAGCAGACTATACATACCATTTTGATGTAGGTTAATGCTGGAAGTTTACCTTCACTTAATTTTACAAAGCATATGATTGGATAATATTCAGTCCAGTATTATCATCACTAATTATCTACGCATGTATTCAGGACACACTTTGAAATAGGAATACAGTACTTAGCACTATGCTGTTGGATGATGCATTAAGAATTTTGCTTGTGAATTGTAAATTAATGTAAAAAACATGTTTCTGAATGCATCAGATGTAAGGTCGTGTTTATTGCTGGGCACAAGCATTTCCTCCCAAGATTTGCTTAACATTCTGACTTTTGGTGCAACAGTGAAAGAGAACATTCCCATGCATGTTCCCTGGAGTGGAATATAAAGTTCTGGCTTAGCCTGTGCTTTTAGTCTAGATGTAGAATCTTGGAATATGCAGCTTGACCCATGTAAGGTCATATATCATGATCCCAGTCCATCTCCATACTTCATACTCTGTACCTTTTTCTTTTGTAACTTCTCAGTACAAGGTTCTTCTGGTCAAATAAAGTATGTATGAAAATTTGCATTTTCTTTTCTTTGTGTAACTAAGGCAAAATAAAGTAATACAAATGACTAAAGTTATAAAAGTACAAACAGCCATCTTTACACCATTGTTATCCGTGGGCAAAGCACCATAGCAGACCCTGGGGACCCGACCATCCACTAAAGTACTGTACAGAATTATCCTCGGTTATGTACAAACTATTTATATTATAAATATAATTTGAAAAGAATTGAGTCCTGGGCCTTTCCAGCTGGAAGTCCTGTAAATTATCCACTCGGTCAAGAGAACTCTCATAAACAATGTGGCAGCATGGTGTCCCAGGCAACTGTTCATTGTGCTCACACGTTAAGATGGCACCAAGTATAAAGCAATACTCAAGTACTGTTTAATATAAACTGGACTAGCAAGTACAAAAGCAAGCAAAATCTGTGTGATGAGATTTCTTAACACGGTAATATTAAGATCAAAACTTAAAATTATATAATAATGAAATTGAATATACTGTATAGTAGGGGAGCCGAGCGGACAGCACGCTGGACTTGTGATCCTGTGGTCCCGGGTTCGATCCCGGGCGCCGGCGAGAAACAATGGGCAGAGTTTTTCACCCTATGCCCCTGTTACCTAGCAGTAAAATAGGTACCTGGGTGTTAGTCAGCTGTCACGGGCTGCTTCCTGGGGGTGGAGGCCTGGTCGAGGACCGGGCCGCGGGGACACTAAAAAGCCCCGAAATCATCTCAAGATAGTATAAGAATAATTATAGTTAATGTAAATAAAAACATAATTTTTAGAACGTATAGGTACTATGGATATGACCAAGGAATTATAATAGGACATTTTTTTAGGAGCAGTTCAATTATAATAATTCTTTTGCACAATGAAATAACATTAATGTGATGTATCATTGAGAAAATCAGTAGGAGCCATGAGGAGGATTCGAACCTGCACACTTGATACTTCCAAGCCCACGTCTTAAACCACTACACTATGACGTTAAAAGCAATGCAACCTGGGATTCAGCTAAATCATCTAGGGTGTTCTAAGACTTCCACCGTTCCCAATCAGGGTTTCACGAATTGCCCCCATGCACTTTGGCTATGGTCCAGTAGTTCTACCTTCAATGTTTCTCTTCAAATTCACATTGAAATCACATTAACGTGATGTATCAATGAGAAGATCAGTAGGGTGGGATTGGAGAGCTCTAGTATAGCCAGAATCTGGCTGTATGCTCTGTGGGAGGCTGTAGCATCTTGTAACAGTAGGAACTAAACTCGTTGAGTGTTACATATCGATTATGACACCAGCTCTCCACATATGTAGGTTACATAATTTAGAGACTGTACTTGCGGTCGGTCTCGAACTCATTGTTAATGCAACAATATACCTCGACATTACATTTTGTAACTAGCTCATCAAGACTGTAACTTGATTAATTAAATTAATTTTGAGTTCAGTCCCTGAGCCTATTATGTGCCTTTAACCTTTACCACTACCGACCGTACCCACAAAACGGGTATGGGGTGGATAATAAACGAACTAAACTAAGGTGAATGTCGATGGTGTTGAAGAAAATCCACAGTATATTCGGAGCGCTTGACACTGAACTACCACTAGGGTTAGACTGATAATGGTCAAGTTGTTTTAGATTCAGCTACTCGGAATAAAGAGTTCCAAGTAGCCAGGGCCGTCTTAACAACATTATGGGCCCCTGGGCAAGCCAGTGTGCTGGGGCCCCTACGACAACCACTCGCAGGAATAAAAAGTAAATGGTCTATAATATTAAGCATATAATTATTTTATTGACACTTCAACAAAACTGGTGTTAAAACACTAAAAACATGCTGTGAAGCAGCATCTAATGAACATTTGAACAATACACAAGGTTTGAAAAACACAATAAACCTCAGTAAGCTACACAGATTAAATGGCACAGTATGAAATTACTACAAACTTATTATAACAAGCATTTCTTTTCAGAGAATTGCTTTATTATTGGCTTGAAGTCAATGGTCTTCAGGATGTCACTTTTCATGCACACGAGTGAAAGCCAATTCAAATGCTGCCCTATTGTGCTGCGAAGCAAATTTTTGTTACTAGTTTCAGTCATGAAAAAGAATGTCCTGTACAGTTGGTCACCATCATGCACCTGGACAATCTGAGTGCAATTTCAACATTCGGGAATACAGATTTCAAATTGTCCATTTTTTTCTGTACAGTGCAGGGAGAGTAGCAAATTTCATAGACCCATGTATTGCTTGAGATGCTCGCATTCATTTAAAAGGTACTCATAATTCAGGTCTTTGTAATACATATTAGCCAGGTTTCTCACCGAAGAAATAAAACAGATTTTGGGCTCAGTCCCTGAGCCCATTATGTGCCTCTGTAACCCTTTCCACTGCCCATGGGATGGGTATGGGGTGCATAATAAATGAACTAAACTAACTAACTAAACAATCGTAGTAAGACATACGAATAGTAAGGCACGGGTAATGTTGCCACCTAGCGAGGGCGTGCTCAACCACACACGTGGGCGCGACGCCATCTCGTGAGGCGTGCTCATGCCAGCGCCTGGTCACCACGCCTGGGTGTGGGAGGGAGTCTTCGACCCGACGCGCGGGTCCAGGCGGCCCGAACAAGACTTCGGCCGGTTAGCACGAGGGCTACCCGACCAACACGTGGCCCGTTCGACCAGTCCCTGTCTGGCGGGTATAGCCACAGCCCTAGATACAGAGGCTGGAACGGAGTGGAGGAAAGAGGGCAACTAAGGGCATGTACGCAGGCGCTGCACGAGTCCGGGCAAGTACACGTTACGCTGGGCACATATACGTAAGCACACTGGTGAGGCACACTCGTGCCTCACAGGTTTAATAGAATTTTATGACCAAGCAACAAAAATTAGGCAGGAAAGAGAAGGGTGGGCCGACTGCATTTTCCTGGACTGCCAGAAAGCCTTTGACACAGTACCCCATAAAAGGCTGTTAAAAAAGTTGGAGCAACGGGCAGGAGTAAAAGGGAAGGTGCTCCAGTGGATAAGGGAGTACTTAAGCAACAGGAAACAGCGAGTAACGGTGAGGGGGAGACATCAGAGTGGCGAGATGTCACCAGCGGAGTCCCACAGGGCTCAGTACTAGGACCCATCCTGTTTCTAATATATGTAAACGATCTTCCGGAGGGTATAGATTCATTCCTCTCAATGTTTGCTGATGATGCAAAAATTATGAGAAGAATCAAGACGGATGAAGATAGACAGAGACTACAGGATGACCTGGATAAACTGGAGGAATGGTCTAGAAAATGGCTGCTAAAGTTCAACTCAGGAAAGTGTAAGGTGATGAAATTAGGCGAAGGGAGCAGGAGGCTGAACACAAGGTATCATCTGGGAGGTGAAATCCTGCAAGAGTCAAATAGAGAGAAAGATTTGGGGGTTGATATCACACCGAACCTGTCCCCAGAGGCCCACATCAAAAGAATATCGTCAGCGGCATATGCTAGACTGGCTAACATAAGAACTGCCTTTAGAAACTTGCGTAAGGAATCTTTCAGAACCCTGTATACCACTTATGTAAGACCAATCTTGGAGTATGCAGCTCCAGCCTGGAGTCCATACCTAGTTAAACACGAGACAAAGTTAGAGAAGATTCAGCGGTTTGCCACCAGGCTCGTCCCGGAACTGAGAGAAATGAGCTACGAGGAAAGGCTAAAGGAGCTGAACCTCACATCCCTGGAAAACAGAAGAGTAAGGGGAGACATGATAACCACCTACAAAATTCTTAGGGGAATTGACAGGGTGGACAAAGACACTCTTCAGCACGGGTGGGACACGAACAAGGGGACACAGGTGGAAACTTAGTACCCAGATGAGCCACAGAGACGTTAGAAACAATTTTGTCAGTGTCGTTAATAAATGGAATGCACTAGGAAGTGATGTGGTGGANGGTACCTCACCGGCCCGACCTGCTAAAACAGGAAGCGATGGGAAAAAACTCGCAGGTTCAAACACTGAGCAAGCAATGCCTAAATCCAAGCTGGGCTGGCCACCATGGGACCAGGAGAATCACTTTTTCCCCTGGTAGCATTCCAACCATACCAGAACCCGGAGCAACCAGCCAGATCAGAGGAGAGAGGTACAGGAACCCCCACTGTGACCAATCCTGCCAAAAAGCGTCCACTGCGAGGGCCTCAGTCAGGGAACGGCGTCATGTACAATGGGCAGTGGGCAATTCTGAGACCACGCCGACGTGAAGAGGTCTGCCTCCGGGCGCCCAGACGTCCAACAAAGCCAAATGAAGAAAGTGGCGTCGACTGTCCACACCGTGGAAAGAAGAATGAAGCGCGATAGGCCGTTTGACAGAACATTGGACACAGCCTGAATGTAAACGGCGTGGAGAGCTAAATCCCAAGAACTTAGCAGAAGGGCCTCGAAGCTACCAGCCCCAAAGAGCTGCAAACCGAAGAGACGCTCTCCAGTTGAGACAATGAACCACAGAGCAACAGTCCAAATGGAGCCGGATCACAGAGCCCCGAGGAAGCCGAATCTGCCACAGCACTTGTCACACAGCCGCAAACTCCCACACTATACTGTGAGCTCAAAGGGAGGATGGCTCCCAATGCCCTTGGCTGGCCTGGTGAGTGCTGGTTGCAAAGCGCCGAACCCTGAAAAACCCAGTGGAAGCAGGAGACACAGCAACCAACGCAAGGACATCAGGGAATGAACCCAGCGAGAGCAGTGAAAGAGGCTGCTCCAAAAATACTAGAGCAGCCTCTGAAACCAAATCCTGCCCAGTGGATAAACCAGCAGAGCAAAGTACAGGCACCTGCACAGCTGCTCTAGCAACTCCCGAGTGACCCGGGTCCCCTTCAAAAATGCCTGAAGGTGGAACTGCAACTCTAGCAAAGCTGCAGTAAGGAGAGAAATGGATGCAGTTTGAGAATCCCACACTAGGCCCTGCCAAGGCCGAACCTGGGACGGAAACAATTGGGACTATTGCCAAACTGGGAAAGAACCAGATTCCTGGCTAGCAGACCGGCTGAGAGCCCACACCAACTAGTTGTCGAGGTAGGCCAGAACCTGAAGACCTAGCAGATGCAGATGGGCCACCAAAACCCATGTTAAGCGTGTGAAAACGCAAGGGGGCCAGATTCAAGCTGAATGGAAGACAATGAAAGCGGTAAGCCTGTCAACCCACCATGAAACCCAACCAATCCCTGAACCCCAGTTGAATAGGGATGTCAATAAGCATCCTTGAGGTCCATGGAAATCATCTAAATTCCAAGCTAAATTTCCCCTCCTAAAACCAACAGGAAGGACAGTAATTTGGACACAGCCTCCACAACTGGAGAAAATGCAGTGACCTACCAGACACTTGTAACCAGAGCATCTAGGCCACTATACAGGCGAACAACCAAGAACCCACAGGGGCCTGTTACATCCCCACAGCAGCAAGCCGAAGTCAAGGTCCAAGAGCAGCTGCAATGCGAGGAACAGAACCTAGAGCAGACAAAAAAAGACGCTCCCACAAGACAAAAACCAAAACAAGGCGGATGCAAAAAAAGGGAAGCACAAAATGCCTCAAACACCAACCTGGGTGCTCATGACACATGAGCACCCAGGAATAGCAGGTGGGCCAAAAACCTGAAAAGCAAGTGACGCGAGTAATGATGACTAAGACATCACCCTGGACAAATGTCAAGGCCCCAAACAGGCAGACGCCAAGAGTGAAGTTCCAGCAGAGAACAACAGACTCAACTGACTCCACCCTAATACACTACCCACTCCCCTCTCCCTGGAATTGCACCAAAGAAGTGGCACAGTGTCCAGGCATGCTACCCATTGAGGGTAAGTGGATAATCCTACAACACCAGAGAAGAGAAGGGAGCACAGCTGACAAACTAGACCATAGCAGTTAGTGTATAGCAGCAGCAGTTAGCAGTATATGACATAGCAGTTAGCAGTATGCCACAGCAAAAACTGTAGAAAAAACTCCAGTGTGCTAGAACCTGATGATGGCCACCAAAACAAAACTGCAAGACCAAACAGCCAAGGAGCTGCCCAAGCCCAAACAGAGGGTGCAGGTACAAAAACAAAGACCAGGGTGGTACACACTCATCAACTCAGCAAGTGGCCTTATCAGAAAAGGAGGATGTTCAGCAGTAAAACATCGAGAGCAAGGAACGCCCAAGCCCAAAACCATTCACCACACTGAAGTTCAGAGGACTTGGGTAAGAAATGTTGAGAAAGGTATAGTGGACAAATGTAAGTCAGAATCCATCTTATTCTATAAATTTATTCCATGTAAAGATTAATATTGAGACTACAAATGAGCTACTGGTCTGTAATAACAAGAATTTGAGAATATAATATTTAGTACCTGGATGTGTCCAGAGATGTGCAGAAATTGCTCTGGAAGTTGTTCAGAAACAAAACAGTAGTAGTGAATGGTGTTTTGTGTTGAGTATTGCAGGGCAATGCTCTATTGCTCTATACTCAGCCACTCATTATGAATTATCTTCCAAAAATCCCTGCAAGCAGGCAATCTAGCTGACACCTGGAAAAAGGCAAACATTGTTTCACTTTATTAAAGAAAGGTGTCTGGGAAAATCCAAAAAATTATAGACCTGTATTGTTAACCAGTACAGTACCCAAATTCATAGAAAATGCAGTCGAGTCGAGTTCTTTTGAAGGAGGCGATGTCATAACATACAGGCAGTTTGGTTGCCAGGTTGGAAGATCTTGGGTCAAATTTGCCAAGTTTCTAAGGCACTCGCCAAAATTTTGCAAGAGACCGTAGACTGCTTCTATCTGAACCTTCAAAAAGCATTCGTAATTGCTGGAAACCAAGACATAATGGAATAGTAACAGGTAGACTATTAGTATGGATGTAAAACCTTCTCATGGATAGAAAAATGAGAGCAGCAATCAGGACATTAATTGGACTAGTGTGATGTCTCACAAGTAAGGTTCCACAGGGATCTGTTCTAGCACCCATAATGTTCATTGCCTATGTCAATGATATATCTACTGGGATACAATGTTTGCAGATGCTAAGATACTGAGTGGCATAAGACTTAACAAAGTTTTCTTTAATATTGCCATTTAATACAAAAAAAGGTTAACTCCAATATGGACAAATGTAATGAAGTTTGGGATAGGTGCTGTTAGGCCACATCCCATGTACAATATAACCTTAGCAAGAAGCCAGTATTAGATCCAGAAGAGAGATTTAGAGGTAATAAACAATATTTTTCTCTAAGTGACTAATTTTGGTTTGATGTGGTTTTTATTTGACCTTCAGGAACACTAATGGATGGCAAGAAGTTTGATTCTTCACGAGATCGTGGTAAACCTTTTAAATTCCGAATTGGTCAAGGTGAAGTAATTCGTGGCTGGGACGAAGGCGTTGCTCAGGTAAATATATATTATTTGTTTGTGGAAAACAGGTGTAGTACTTCAGTGATGCCTAACAAATACTTGCATGTGTGTTGCATTGCATAATTTATATACAGCATATTGCTTGTGCATCATTAGATATGATTTGGTTAAGTGTTTGCACATATAATGAGACCTAACCTAATCTTACAAACAAAAGATACTACCTTTTACCTGTACCTGTTGATTCCGAGAATAAGTTTCTCCCCATGCTGGTTGCTGGTCTGATCAACCTGGCCATTCGATGTGGCTGCTCACAGCCTGACATACGAGTCACAGCCTGGTTAACCCTTAAACTGCTCAGCATAAGGGGGCATAATTAAAAAAATATTCAAATAATGTAAAAATTACTTAAAAATGTTAAACAAATCTCCAACTTGTTGGCTTCAGCATCATGAAACTTTCACCAAAATATTTTCAGAAATTGATTTTAGACGAATATTTAAAAAAAAAAAGTTTTGTTGATAAGGAGAACAGCTCCTATTAACTGGAACTGGTGGATAATGCAATAATAAAGAGATGCAAGCACCTGTCCGACACACAAAGAAGAATAGTAGTAAGAAGTGTCCACAAAGTGGATATACAGCTGGTGCCTTTATAGAATTGGTGAGTAATACATGATAACACAAATAATAATGAGTAAGTATGTTATTATGCTCTGTTTTGTTATATCACATAAATACATTCCCCAAAGTTATTATTGGTTACTTTCAACAATGTCCAAAATATTTTTTTTTTTTAGTTTTTGTTTTCCTTCTTTATTATACGAATTTGTTGTAACCTTTACATCCTGGAGAGTACATACCTGACCCTAACTATGTCAAGACAGAATTTAGTTGGTCAACAAATAAATCAGTCACAACTCTCCGAACTTTGGACTTTGAATTTTTTTGGCTGATTTTTTCACAGATTTCAAACTATTTTCCTTGTTTCTTTAGGTTGTTTTGATGATTAGGGTCCAGATTAGGGCTTTTGTACTTATATAAAGTATACCCTAAACATATCCCCTAAATCATTATAATTATTATAATTATCCTTATATATATTTTTTTTTTGGGGGGGTTATATTTTCTTGACCATTTCAACACACATTGACCTTACAACTTTCACATATTCGAGTACGAATGCCAAAAAAGGTTTATTAAAACATACAGGTAAATTCATGAATTAGAACTGCCTTATTTACTGTCGATAACTTCAACTTACTTCAGTATCCAAAAATCTAGTTTCTGACTGATTCTCACCATTTTTACATATAATGTGCATAGCTGTCTGTTCTACAATCTCTAAAGAATTTATTTTTCATGAACTCTAAATTTTTGAAGTTATAAATTTTTGTTGTCTAAATGCATACTGTATTTCAAATGCCATATTGACAATTTTTTTTTACAGTAAATATACTGAAAACCTATATTCTAAATATATGAAAATGAAAATCATAAACTATTCTGAGAGCATAATAACACCAAATGAACAATTGGTATTTTATATTTTTGCAGCTGATTCCAAAATCTGAAGTTTTTATTATTCAATTTTATAATTATTTTTTATTGTTTTTCAAGTTACACTGATATCATTTAGACAAAGTTGGAGCATTTGCCTAGTAGATTATGCACAAAACATTTGAAAGTTTCAGAAAAATTTAAAAACTGAGCTCAGTGTCGCACGTCATATGATGTTTTGCACAGTTTGTGTTCCAAGTATCCGCAACAAGTATCCTCTGAATGTGCTTGTTGGGTTCTCTTTTGAACACTGCGAGAGGTCGGGCAAGGGAGCCAGTCGGCCGAGCGGACAGCACGCTGGACTTGTGATCCTGTGGTCCCGGGTTCAATCCCAGGTGCCGGCGAGAAACAATGGGCAGAGTTTCTTTCACCCTATGCCCCTGTTACCTAGCAGTAAAAAAGGTACCTGGGTGTTAGTCAGCTGTCACGGGCTGCTTCCTGGGGGTGGAGGCCTGGTCGAGGACCGGGCCGCAGGGACACTAAAGCCCCGAAATCATCTCAAGATCCGCGGTTGTTCAACATCCTCCCAGCAAGCATAAGAAATATTGCCGGAACAACCGTGGACATCTTCAAGAGGAAACTAGATTTATTCCTCCAAGGAGTGCCGGACCAACCGGGCTGTGGTGGGTATGTGGGCCTGCAGGCCGCTCCAAGCAACAGCCTAGTGGACCAAACTCTCACAAGTCAAGCCTGGCCTTGGGCCGGGCTTGGGGAGTAGAAGAACTCCCAGAACCCCATCAACCAGGTAACCTCAAGAAAGTTATGCCCTGTATGTGTAAGGGAAGTGTGTTGAAGTCTTGGACCTTTGATGCCTATTACACCTCTGCTTTTCAGTGGGACTATTTTGCACATCCTGCTATGCCTTCTTGTGTCGTGTGATATTTGTGTGTGCAGATTTGGAACCCGTCCTCCTATTATTTTTTAAGTGTAAATTGTTATGTATCTCTACCTGCAGAGAGACATAACAGGCCTGCCTATTATGTATCTATAGGCCTGCAATCTAGGGAATACAGATTTAAAAACAATTTAGGCGGTCCCAGTAATTTAGATGTTTCTGGATTCTAGCAGTAAAAGATCTTTGCATGCTCTCCATGTCAGCAAATTCTCCAGCTTTGAATGGGGCTGTTAGTGTACAACAATATTCCATCCTAGAGAGCATTAATGTCTTTAAAAAGCATCATCATTGGTGTGACAACTCTTCTTTAGAAGGTTCTTGTCATCCAACCTGTCATTTTTCTTACAGTTGTGACAGCAACTTTGTTGGGTTCTTTAAAAGTAAAGTCTTCTGACATGATTACTCCTAAATCTTTTACATTGCTTTTTCTTCCAGTAGTGTGGTTTGACTGTTTTATGTGTCATTTCTGCTTTGTTATATTTTTATTTTTTTGTCCAAGGTGCAGTAATTAGAACTTATCCTCATTAACCCTTAACATGCTCGGGGTCTAATATCCTGCTATCCGCACAGGCGCATGTCATTTTGAAAAAAAAATAAATTATTTTTTCTTCCTAACCTGTTAATTTGTATTCACTGATCACGGGAAAAATAATAAAAAAAAACTTAGGTGCCATATATTGCCCGCTATAGGGCGGAGAAGTCTGGCAAATTATAGGCGCTGACTCAGCATGCGTCCCAGGCGGTCTGTTGCTCGCCAGCTGTCAGGCCAGAGTTGCAACAAAGAGATAATTACCTAATTATTTCAATGTCTCTGATTGATGTTTCATAGTTTTTTTGCTGTAATATTATTCAATAGTGTGTAGTTTGATATATTTATATAATAAAATGAGTGAATCATTGCTGTACTCGAAAATATGGTGTACATATTGTTGATTCAGTCATGTTCATCAATCAGTGAACAAATCCTTTGTCGGTTATTACACTATATACACAGGTTATATATAAGTATCTGCATGTTTTGTTCACTATAACGAACCACTAAGTAGCTATTATGAGTCAAAAAGTAACGAGGAGTGACCGCCGTGTACCAGCCAGCCACTCCCGCCCTCCCTCCAGTCATCTGACTCGCCCACATTCTCCTCCCACAATACTGTTTTTGCTATAATTCACTATATACAGACGGTATATATAAGTATCTACATGTTTTGTTCACCATAACTGTACTTCTAAGCTTGTATGGTGAGTAAAGTCACAAAGACATAGGACCTAACACAGTCAGCTGATGGCTGCCTCCCTCAAGGCCAGATACACTAATATTTCTCCTCCAACAAAACTGTGTGGTGTTATTACACTATATACACACATTATAAATAAATATCTACCTGTTTTATTCACCATACTTGTACAAATAAACTGGTATGGTGCCAAAGACTATCGTGGTAACCAGTAAACAACACCGTCGTCTGCACGGTGGCGTCGTGCAGACGACGCCACCGCCCTCACAAAATGGCGGCTCCAAACCTTCTCTTGCTGTTTATACCCTCTATACACACGTTATATATAAGTATCTACATTTGTGTTCACTATAGCGAACCACTAAGCTGGTATGCTGAGTGCAGTCAATAAAAGGTGGCCACACACAGTCAGAAAACATCGCCACCACCTCCCTCCCACAGCATTACTCCTCCCTCCATGGCGCACAGCGCTAAATATCATCGCAATCCTGCTATTATCAGAACCATGGTCACTTTTATCACAGTCAGGGGTCTTCGTAATAATATCATCGCTACATAATAGCATGAACAAGTATATTATGGCATTTTTAGGCGATGCTGTGGTCACAAGCTGAACAGCAGTGCTGTGAGCTCATGCTGCGTGCGTCAGGCTTGGTAGCTTACGCGATACTGAGGCCCCTAACACCCGGGAGTTTGGCCCACGATTTTTTTTAAAAATGGCGTCTGTTTACAAGAGCCCTGATGAAGGTGTGGTGAACCCCGTGTATCTGCGGGCCGTTTAAATCTTGCGTAGTGCTCCAACACTTCTATGAAGTGAAGAGCAGTCGACTGGTAAAACGCCTAGCACTTCATATGAAGGAATGCGCACTTTAAGGGTTAAACGTGTTATTTTCTGTGGC